>CM033641.1:203607289-204202494 GCA_019512145.1 Engystomops pustulosus
GTCACCGTGCCCCGATGTCACCGTGCCCCGATGTCTCCGTGCCCCGATGTCTCCGTGCCCCGATGTCTCCGTGCCCCTATGTCTCCGTGCCCCTATGTCTCCGTGCCCCGATGTCTCCGTGCCCCGATGTCTCCGTGCCCCGATGTCACCGTGCCCCGATGTCACCGTGCCCCGATGTCTCCGTGCCCCCATGTCTCCGTGCCCCCATGTCTCCGTGCCCCCATGTCTCCGTGCCCCCATGTCTCCGTGCCGCTGCCCGATGTCTCCGTGCCGCTGCCCGATGTCTCCGTGCCGCTGCCCGATGTCTCCGTGCCGCTGCCCGATGTCTCTGTGCCGCTCCCCGGTGTCTCTGTGCCGCTCCCCGGTGTCTCTGTGCTGCTCCCCGGTGTCTCTGTCCTGCTCACCGTGTTCTTCAATGTGTTCTTCACACATATATATTGTTCTTCACATACTATTTTGTTCGCACCGTTCCGCGCGTATCTTCCGACAAGTAAGCAGATGTGCCGAACATCTGTAATCTATTCTGCACTGTGTTCTTTACTGTGTTTTTCACTTAAATGATCCTGTGTTCACAGTGTTCACTGTTTTTATTCTATTCTTCATTGTTCTTCACTGTGTTTTTTTAATTAAATGCTCGATCTCGAGCAGGGGAAATACTCTACGAGCCGTTTCGAGTACCTTAATACTCGAACGAGCATCAAGCTCGGATTAGGACGCGAACGGCTCGTTGCTCGGAACGAGTATTTCCCCGGGTCGAGATCGAGCATTTTAATAAAAAACACAGATGAAGAAAAATGAAGACTAGAATAAAAAACAGTGAACACTGTGAACACAGGATCATTTACGTGAAAAACACAGTAAAGACACAAGTGAAGAATGAGATACAGATGTTCGGCACATTGCTCACTAGTCGGGATAGCGCGGAACGGTTTGCGAAAAAATAGTATGTGAAGAAACAATATTATGTGTGATAGAACACATGAAGAGAACGAACCCTGGAGCAGGACAGAGACACCGCGGGAGCAGACAGAGGGACACCGCGGCGCGCGGACGGAGACATGGAGGGGCACGGGAGAACGGGCACGGAGACATAAGGGCGGAGAGACTAGGCGCACGGAGAATAAGGGGCACGGAGACATAAGGGCACGGAGAATACAGGGCACGGAGACATGGGGCCGGAGACACGGGGCACGGAGACATCGGGGCCGGGAGACATCGGGCACGGAGGGACCTAAGGCACGGAGACACATCGGGGCACGGAGGACATCGGGGACACGGAGACATGGGCGCGGCACGGAGACATCGGGCAGCGCAGGAGACATCGGGCAGCGGCACGGAGACATCGGGCAGCAGCGGCACGGAGGACATCAGGCCGCGGCACGGAGAAAAGGCAGCGGCAGGAGACATGGGGAGACTCAGTGGAGAAACCGAGAGCAGGGATCCGAGGAAGCGTATCTCCCGACAAGTAAGCGATGTGTCCCGAACTTGCAATCTATTCCTTCACTGTGTTTGCACTTAATGATCCTGTTGTTCACTGTGTGTTCAAGTGTTTTTTTCTATTCTTCACTGTTTCAGTAAAAATCTGCTAAAAATGTCGGAGATTTAATCTACGCGCGGAACAGTTGAAGAAATAGATTGCAGATGTTTGATACTCTGTAAGTATCAGAAGACATTTTTTTTCAATTTTAATCACCACAGTTTATTATTCCCGCGAAGCCAGTTCCCTTGTGAAAAATGGCTCGAGTCTCCCAGTGACTTCAAAGGGGGGCCGTTATTCGAGGACGGAGCACTCGAGCATGAGGCAGAAGATGCGTCCGCACGAAAAACCGTAGCACCGAGCATTTTAGTGTGTGGCATCTTACTTGTATCTCTTGTGGTTCACAATGCCAGACTGCAACCATGTTGTCGGAGAGCACTCACTAGGTTCCTACCTGTTGATTGCAGCGAATACCCTGTGGAAGAACCGGGAGTATTGCAGCTAGCTCGTTTTGTAGGAGGATACGCCGTTTGCCATCTCGGAACTCCAAAGGTCCGAATTGCTAACTCCACGAGATGGCTCCCCCATGTCTAGAGGCTTCCAGGCATCTATTGTACAATTGCTAAAAGGCCCTGTCCGCACAACACCCGGCTTCCGAAGATATGGTGTGTATCCTCCACAAGCAAAGAGACAGCTTTACGGATGAGAAAGGGATAACTGGCATTATTTACTCCTGAACCGATTTGTCCCAGGTCGATACCCGGTACTCTGCCGAGTTGGTGTGGGCCAGAGTGCAAAAGAAACTGCTGGAATCGTGGAAAGTCAATACTTCAAGGCATGTTTTTTGTTAAAACGTCCCAAATGGATAATCTTAGTTTTGCCAGAAAATGGCGGCCATCTTCTCCGAGACAGGAAGGCGGGATAGTTTAGTACAGAAGACAATTATTTATGTACCCCCCTGGGACGCAGACAGAGTCGTCGCCATTCCATGATGGGTTTTCGTAGCAAAAACCATGGCCGAAAATAACCCTTTCCTTAAATTTGAAGAGAAGGGACTGGTACTAAAATTCTTTCTCAAGAGAAGAATTTGGCTCCAGGCAGACTGGTTCCTTTGATCGCAGGTTACCATGAGCCTAGGAGCCAGACACGGATTTGAATCCCCAAACAATATCAAGTCATTGACCATGGGGATGGTCTTATTCTGACCATGCTTGGGAAAACTACTCAAAACCCTCCAAACTGGTAGCTGGCTCTTGATTGGAAGTGTGTCCTTAGCAGAGAAGAGATCTGGGGTTGCACAGAAAGAGATCGGCCTCGGCCTCTCAATGTTGAGATCTGTCCACGGCTTTCTCTTTCTTTAAGTTGCACAACCCCTCCTGACCTCCCAAAGGACTGCACTAATGGTAAAAACGTTTGCGCTAAAGGAAGCTTCTTTCTCAGAATGCTTCGTTAAAATGTCGCTCTAACACGGAACTGACATGCGATAGCCTTCACAGGGATGAGCGCAAAACTACTTTTGGAGCGCCGATGGGGCTGCCATCTGATCAGGTGCATATAGGCATCATATTGCGTGCCTGAGATTAATCAGGAGGGAAGCAAGAAGCATTCTGTCTGGTATTCTAGCAAATGAGGTGCTCCAAGACCTCGCCGACATCCAGTATCTCGAATGTGAACTTAAGTCCTAAGGGGTTAAGGTTGAGGTCTTCAAGAAGATCCTTAAATTGCCCCTCTGACCCCTCCCAGGTGATAAAGATATCGTCGATATAGCGAGCCCAGAGGCTCGCCATACCGATGTGCCGGGGGGCAATCTCCTCACAAAAGACGTGACAGTGTTCCCACCAGCCCAGGAACAAATTGGCATAGGTGGGGGCGCACGAACTCCCCATAGCCGTGCCCCTGAGCTGGTGGTACACAACGCCGTCAAACACAAAGTAATTGTGCGTGAGCGAGAATTCTAATAATTGGAGAATAAAGTTGTTATGTGAAGTACACTGATTCCCCCGGGTGCTCAGATAAAAGTGGGCGGCTTGGAGTCCTAGATGGTGGGGGATGGAGGAGTAAAGGGACTCCACATCGATACTCGCTAGGTAAGTGTTATGACCTATTGAGAGTCCGTCTAGTCTCTTGAGTAAGTCAGTAGTATCTCTAATGTAGGACGGAAGAGCTACGACAAAAGGGGCCAGGATCTTGTCGATATAAATACCTAGGTTCTGACAGAGTGACCCGACACCTGATACGATAGGTCTACCCTTAAGGGGAGTGAGTCCCTTATGAATTTTAGGGAGCCCATAGAAGGTGGCTGTTCTAGGGCATTTGGGTAACAGGAAGTCAAATTCCTCTTTGCTGATAAGTTCATCCGTTAGAGCCGTTTGTAGTATCTTTTTCAGTTCTAACAGAAAGGGACTTGTTGGATTATTGGGTAGGATAGCATAACTATCCTTATCCCTCAGGAGATTGAGACACATCTGGCGATATTCATCCGTTTGCATAACCACTATGTTGCCCCCCTTATCGGAGGATTTAATAGTTATCGTGCGATCTTTCTCTAGGGAGGTGAGGGCTTGTAATTCCTCCGTGGTGCAATTCGGATGCTTGATCTCCTTATTGATTTGTTCCAGGTCGTTGGACACTAATTTAGAGAAGATGTCTATGCTGGAGATGTCCCCTACGGGTGGAGTACTTGTGCTCTTAGGCTTGAGGTCAGTAAATGGGCCTTTTCCTGAAGTGGCCGCTGGTGGATTGGCTATACTCTCTAGTAGTCGTATATCTGCGAGGAGGTCCTGTGGAACGCCTAAGTCATGGCAGTCTTTCCTTTCTTTCATCTTGAAGAATTTATGCCATCTGAGTTTGCGTAGGAATAGATGGATATCCTTGTGCCAGTTGAAGTCGTCAAATCTACTGGTAGGTACGAAGGATAGTCCCTTGCTAAGGATCGACATTTCTGCTTTTGTAAGGATACGATTAGATAAATTTATAATCAAGGTGTCTAGCTTCTTCCCCTGGGGTTCCGGTTCCTTAACGGGTAGAGTGGGCCTGCTGCTAAAAAAGCTGATGCAGAGGAAGAGGGTGCAGAGGAAGAGGGTGCAGAGGAGGGTGGGGGGGCGGCATAGGGGAGCGCGGTGGAGGAAATTCCACCGCCCCTGTTGTTGCCTAACGCTGCCTGGCATGTTGCGTTTTCCCCTGTGAAAGTCTCTCTTTGATTATAGTAGGTGCCTCTTCCCCTACCTCTATTGCGTCTACCTCTGCCCCTGCCTCTACCACCCTGATTTTTGGTGGAACCGTCTGTATCAGTGTCAGTGTCAGTGCCAAGGTCTGTTTCGTTAGAAGCAGATTTTGTGTTAATACAGGAATATGCCTTATTGTCCCTGAAATCACCTAGGTCCCTGTTGAACTGCTTATGTTTCCTCTCTTTAAGATGAAACTGGAATCTTTCGAGGTTAGACTGTAGTTGTTTTTCAAGATTTTGAAATTCAGGATCTGTTGAAAATTTATCTACAATGTCAATGTGTTCTTGTAATTTAGTTGTCAAGGAATCAAGTCTCGTTTTTTCTTCCTGCAAGAGGAATCTCATGAGACGAATGGAGCAAACAGTGATTTCCTTTTCCCACTTAGTGCAAAAACCAGGTCCCTGGTATCTAGTTGCCGGCGTGAGAGGTATTCTAAGGCCTCGTGGTACTATGTTGTGTTTAATGTAGTTTTCGAGTCCCTGGACCTCCCACCAGGAGCTGATCTGATCCCTGTATACTTGTTGCAATTCTCTGAATGCTCCTTTGATCGTGGGAGTATATTTCTTAAGAGTAAGTGTTTTATCTGAAAATACTTCACTAGCTTCTGATAGCCACTGAGATGTATCGATTCCTGTTTTCAGGAAACCAGCCATCCCCCTGACAAAAGTCTATATAAGAATAATCTACAAAGATGGCATCAATGGTACTAGGTATGGGAAGCCTAAACCACTCTGGACTATATAAGGAAAATACAAATCGTGATTTAAAACTTAGCTTTTACTGAAATGGTAAAAAATAAATAAACAAACAGTAATGTGGCTTCAAGAAGAGTTGTGTGAACGCATGGTACCCATCTGAAAAAGAGAGACAATACAGGTGTGAACCTGGTGGCCCCTTTTGTGAAGTTCAAAAATCTGTATAAATCAGAAAGTGAAAGGGGAGCTCACCTTAGTGGGCTACACATCTTGTAAAGTCGATGATCAAAATCTACACTCTGAACTCCGGATGCTCGTCCGTTGTGATGCCAATCAAGTCTCAGTGAGATGGTTACGGGCACCTTATGTCCATATAGAGTGCAGAAGTAAAGAAAAGAATGAGGGTGACGTGACTGTTGGCGTTAGAGGCAAGGGTCAGAATGGCTTCCACTCTCCCTGTTATTGCCCTATGTCCAAGGTCTAGAACACCCTGATTGACCTAACCTCGGGGTTGTGGCCCTAGATGGCCTCAGCCCCGACTGGAACCTTACCCTAGGTAACTGGCCCTATTGTTGGACCTAGTCTAAAGGTGTGGTCCCAGTCAAAGTGCAAGTTAGTGCAACAGTTGTAATAGATAGTTTTGTAGATATAGTGCGAAGTATGTCAACGGGCTTATGCGCAACCAAATCCCGACAGGGCCTGTTTCACCTTTTTGGGCTCATCAGGGGATAGTTAGGTTCGCCTTTTAGAAAACCCTAATGCAAAAACAAAAGTATAACCAACATATAATGCAATGTGCATGGCTAAGAGAAATATATAGGATACAGTGTAGTCCGGTAGATATATGTTCTTACCTTGCACTAATGAATGGTGCAGGGATTATGAAGATTTCCTTTGGTAGGTAAAGGAGTTGGTCTGTAACCATAATGTAAGCATAAATACAGATATAAATATAAATATAATTTTAAATTACCCATAAGCGGGAGTAAAGATGCCATGATCTCAAATGGTATGGTATCAAATGGACGTCCTACCTTCGGGAGAGATGGTTAGGTAATGTGGTGTTGCGGGGGTGCAGATAAAGTAAGCCCCGTTCGCAGCTGGCAACCAGTGGGTCCTCTCTGTGCTGACGTGCGACACAAACATTTAAGCGCGCCGCGTGTGTGGGGTCCCGCCCCCAACGCTCCTCCCACCATACCGGTCCAACTCCAGATTGGTTGGTGTGGCCGGCGGCGGGCTGGGCGTGCGCATGCCCGGAAGTGGAGAGCGCTGCAAACGCCTCCACAGTGGTGTCCGCCCCCCGGTCGAAACGCGCATGCCAAAAGCAATGCACGGAGGATCGGTGGCACGTACACCTCGCGCATGCGCATTGGCGCCCACCGAGGTCGAACAGAAGAAGAACCTCCTGGACAGTGGCGGGCGTCAATGGGAACGGGGCAACACGCGGATGAAACAAGTGGAAAATATGCGCTGAAGGATCCCTATATAAAAATGGGAATCCTAGAATATTGGACAAAAATAAATTGTAAAATTACAAAAATGCACTTGTCCTGATGATTAGTGAATGGGGATTTAGAAGTAGGGGCCAAGATACAGAGTGGAAAAAAGAGGCTAGTGGAGAAAAAGTCGTAAGTATAGTGGTACTAGGATGCTTGATAAAATTGTATCCACAATAGGGTTTTTAATATATCGAATATCACTGAAATAAGTCAGGTCATAAAAAACATGAAAAACTCAATTGTTCATTAAGTCCTTGTGGGGACTCCGTCTTAAGTTTAAAGATCCATTGTGATTCTTTTTGTCGTAAAGTACGGTCCCAGTCCCCTCCTCGTTCCGGGGGTTTAACTAGGTCTATACCTACAAAAGTAAGTCCCTTGATGTTTCCCCTGTGTCTCTCTTGTATGTGCCTGGCAAGGGGTTTGTCCCTATTATGTTTAATGTCACCTAGATGGTCCCCTACCCTGCGACGAAATTCGCGGTAAGTTTTGCCCACATACTGTAGTCCACATTCACAAGTAGCTAGATAGATCACGCCTTTAGATTTACAGTTAATGTAGTGTTGGATGGAATAATTCCTGTTGGTGACCGAGCTGCAAAAAGTTTTGCAGTTCCGTATCACCTTACATGCAATGCACCCACTACACTCCATTTTTCTGCAGTGTGCTGCCTGGACTTTCTATTTCGTATTAATTTCCTGAGTTATCATCCAATTAATCATGTGAAAGTTGCAACATTTTAGCACAAATCCATACCCCGTATAGGAAATAGGTTAGAGCCGTTTGTGACTTAAAGAGCTTTACTACTCAAACGCCAAATGTATTAAACAGGAAAATACACTAAATACTGTACATCTAACCTGCAGAAAGGCCAAAAAATGCTGCACAAAGCCAGGCTTAAGATACATGTGCCATGGTGTGCATTAGTTATGGTGCCTTTGTCTAGTGTTGAAATACCGTTGAAAATGTAATGTTTGTCCATAAATAAACTTCTTTGTACTGGATTATTTTAAATCCCAGTTTTCAGAACTGTGTTCAATTTGCTCTTGCAACAAATGTTGTCACAGTTGAAACAGCTTCAGATACTGTAGATGAAAAAGGGTTTTGTACATAGGACAGATACATGAAAAATAAGCAAATAAACCAGAACAAATATACAGACTGCTAACTTATCCAGTACAAACAAAACTACAAAGAAATGTGTTACACAAGGAAAAAATCCATTTGAAGCATTGCTTTAAGACTCTGGTGGCCAATATACAATAAATTTAAAGGGCTTTTCTCAAAATTGGTAAATATGGAATTCTTGCATAGCATTGGACTTAATGAGATTTGTGACTAGAAAGATAGATAGATGTATAAATCATCCGTCTGGTTATTAACATAATGTTTTTCTCCTCACCTCAACATATTTTTTCTTCCACAGATGCTTTGAAGAGAAATATGATGCCATATGTTCCTTTTATAACAAACATAAAGGAGTAATTAAACATGTGATCTATGGCATTTTGTTGGCAGGTAAAAATAAAGTACATCCGTGCTAGCTATCTCTAAGGCAACTAATCACAACATAAGAAAATGTGGTGGATTAAAAGGAATTATTGAACACTAGGCATGTATCACTAAAGAAATTCAGTCTACTCATCATGCAGAACCTACAAGCAACATCTCAGGAAATGTAATTGTAGTGTTAGAATAATGTTCCTTGGTACCACCAGAGAAAATTATTCTGGATCCATCCTTCATTAACAACAAGGACATACAAATAGGATTGACTTCTGCTGGACCTATGGAGTTCATTATAGAGTTAGAATCAGATCCAATGGGAGGTATCTTTGGTGTACTGGTATATGAGACACTGGGCATTTGTGGCACTATAGTACTATGAGTTGTATGATACTGTGCAGATTACAGGACATGCCATTGTGCAGCTGTACAAACACCCAGTTGTAATATGGCTGAATATAACCCTAAAGTCACTTCCTATTGTGTACACTGTATGAAAATGCCTGAACTAATGGCTATGGTGACAGATATAACGTATTTAGTATTTACCCAGTCTGCCACTGATCTACCTGGCAATAAATATAGGATAAATCTAGTAATTCTAGTGCAGGCTCCCACAAGGTCTTAAAGGAAATCTTTATTTGTGCATCAGCAAAAGTACATCTGATAAAAGTACATGGATGGAAAGCGATCAAGCCTTAGTCATGATCTATACAATAGACATAAAATGAGACAACTTATAAAACTCTTAAACCTGGTCACATGGGAGAAATGAGAGAAGTAACTCATATTAACCGTTATTTGTAAGTATTTGCTTCTAAATACAAGGCTATTTGCTAATACATATAGTAAAGGTAGTATTCCTTAACTTAACTTATCAGGATAAATGGAGCAATATGACAATAAAGTATTTTACACTTGAGAAGAATATACCAACTAAGTAACTAAATATGTGCCGATTCCAGGATATGTTCAATAGACAGTGATTAGATCATGACGATAATTCATTCCAAGGGGTTGTCTGGTTTTTAAGACGAAAATCCTCTATTTAATAACTTTTTCTGGTGGTCCCCCCCCGATGGGTCTGGAGACCTTTTCTATGCCTGTCCATCTGAGGCTTGATATATCCCCCTTGTGGATGTCTCTGAATTGCCGTGTGAGCGAAGAGATATTAACAGAGGAATAAGTGACATCAGAGATATGTCTTCTGATGCGAACTTTTGCCGGACAGGTAGTACATCCTACATATTGTATTCTGCATATAATGCAAGACGTTCAATATACAATTTATGGGGTGTTACAATACATGCAGAATACAATATGTAGGATGTACTACCTGCATATTAGTAACATTTAGTAATATCTCAACATACAAATCTACATGAAGTCAATTCTACCTTCTATCCAGCATGTATACAACCAATACCACAGCCTATTAAGGCTCCCTTTCCTAATGACTAGCTTACATAGTGTAGATTCCCATTGCATTGAAATTGAAGACAAATACCTAGTACAGCCAGGGCTTGCCTATACATATGTGACCATGAATTTATACAAACTTTCATTTTAATATTTTCTATAAGGCTTCTTGGCCATGGTGATTGCGGCCTGTGCACTGAACTTCAAAAGGGCTTTGGCCCTCTTTGTTCTAACTCTGCTGGTCATCTTTTTTGTCTGCTGGGATTTATTTATGGACAGATATGAAGGCAAAATTGTCAAATTCTTCTCCCCTGTTGGCTCTTTCTTCAGTAAACAATGGTTTTGGTTGAAATGGTAAGTTCTACACAATATGTTCTAATAATAACGCAGAAAATATAGATTATTTTTTCTGCTACATTTCAAAATGGCTTTTTGTCCCCATAGGGTTATTTGGATAAGTCTTATTGCAGCAGTGATATTATGGCTTATTTTTGACACAGCAAAAATGGGATCGAATCAGCTAATTTCTTTTGGTGGTCTTGTTATGTATGTTCTCCTGATGCTCATCTTCTCCAAACATCCTACTAAGGTATAGAAATCACATTTACTCCTCCCAAATTACAACTCTGTGATGGTTGATTGTAAGGGAAGGTATAAGTATATAACAAATAATTTCAGAGAATGGTGTTATAGAAATGGTGACATAGATATGGCATGTCCAATACACACAGGATGCAGTATAGAAAGCAAGGATGGCACTCACCAAGCTGTAGATGTAGATATCTTCTTCTTTTATTGAATAAGGTACATATACTCACATAACAAGTGCAAGGGAGGGAGTGGGAGCTGAACGCCCATAGGAGGGCAACGGCCGTTTCGCGCTGTGCTGCGCTTCTTCTGGCCCTAAATAGATATGGCATGTATCACTCAAATAAAAATTGGTTGAAAAGATCAATATAATTTATATTGTAACAGATTAGCAGAGAAACGTAATGTCTTTTTTTATCTTGGTTTTTCAGGTTCACTGGAGACAAGTATTTTGGGGTATTGGACTGCAGTTCCTACTAGGACTTCTGATTTTAAGAACAAAGCCAGGCTTTGATGCATTTGACTGGCTTGGTATACAAGTACAGGTAATCTGAACGTATTATTCTAAATTCTGAGATTGTTATTAATTTTAATTTGAAGTATCTTACTTGCCTGCAGCTGAAGCCTTTGCTGGTTACGGCAAGCTGCAAGTGGAAAGCACATACGTTATGTCATACTTTACAGGAAAAGTTTATTTAGAAAACACTACAATGACTATGAATTGTGAAAGTTGAATCACCAATTGAGAAAGTCCTGTACAGTTGAGAAGGTGTCAGCAACCCTTTTTCGTTTTCTATTTCTCCTTTTTTTGAACTTTTTTTTTTAATTATAGAGATACTTTTAACAGTGACATTTACTATTCCATACAAAGTACTGGAAAGCTTAAAAAAAAATCCCAAATCCAGTAATATTGCTGAAAACCGAAATTGAGCCATTTTCTCATGTGCTTTGTTTTTACTACTTTTTTACTACTTTAATATTCCACTGTATTACAGTATATTGCCAATGTAGAGCTACTTTGTTACAGTCTACCTTGGAAAGGCTGTCATGGCAACTAATTGACACCCATGATGCACATGGATAAGTTCGACTGCGGCACCAACAGGTTAACAGCAGCTACTGGTGTCAGTTTACCTTGTATGCAGAGAGCTTGGCACATGAACCCTCTAAAGACAGGTTAACCACAACCCCATAGTTACGTCATGGTGCAATTAAAGTGTAAGATATTGGCATGTTAGGTGTAAATATCATAAGCAGATCAAGATAAAGCCATAAAAAGACTTTGTAATGGTGACTTTCTTTCTTCATGATGGTTTCCTGGAAGCAACAGTGCTTTATACTATAGTAAATAAGATTAAAAATCATCAAAATAAGTAAAGGTGGAGTTTCATTGATGTAAAGTGAAACTCTGTGGTATGTATTTTTAACCTTGTAGCCAATGCATTTTAGCCAAGTCACAGGTAGAATAACTCTTACTACTGGTTCTCGAGCCTTTATTAGATACCAGGGTAACTAGTATCCTAATGATATCACCAGTTGTAGCCCAAATGCCCTGTGCGTTCTCTACTTTGTATATATTTTGTCATATTGTAGAACTCACAGTTTTCTTCTACTCATTACATAATCATAGGAAATGGCACAGATGATGTTCAGCGTATTGCTTCAGAAACATCAGTTGTATTTCTCAGAAAATAGTCATTCTTAGTTCATTCCAGTAACTGAAACGCCTAGGATATTGCTTTAACCACCCTTATATTCCTGGCAGGCAAAAGACTGTATTCAGTCCTGTTTAATACATCAAAACAAGACTTTCCAGTTGTGCTTGTTTTAAAGCATTTTTACTGGAAGACTAAACAATAAAGATATCCATTGTCTCTTTTTTTAATTAAAGGATGTTAAATAGGTGTGACTTATTATAATTTATTTTCAAATATCATTTAAGGTTGTTTTATTTCCTTTCTCTACTTTTATGTTTTATTTTATTACCTTTAAGAGGCAGTCGAGGCAGTCGTAAAACATTGCTGCCTATTACAGAAAACAGTGCCATGCACAGTTCCAGTGTAGGGGCTAATAATCCACATGCAACATATATTCTTGGGACTGTAAATCTGGGAGAGCCCCTTGTTGAGAAGGACCTGGGGGTACTTGTAGATCACAAAATAAATAACAGCATACAATGTCAATCAGCTGCCTCTAAAGCCAGCAAGATCTTGTCACGTATAAAAAGGATGCCCTGGAGCTGGAGAGGGTTCAACGTAGAGCCAAAAAAATGATAAGGGATATGGAGGGTCTCAGTTATGAGGAAAGATTAAAACAACTAGATTTATTTAGTCTGGAATAGAGACGATTATGAGGGGACATGATTAATTTATATAAATATATGAATGGTCCATGCAACAAATATGGTGGAAACTTGTTCCAGATTAAATCAAATCAAAAGACGAAGGGGCACTGTCTCTGTCTGTAGTAATCAAGGTTTAATCACCAGAGGCAGGTCTTTTTTACTATGAGAACTGTCAATCTGTGGAATAGACTGCCTCAGCTGCTGGTCACAGCAGGGACAGCAGAGAGCTTCAAGAAGGCCCTAGATGCCTTTTTACATCTAAATATTATTGATGGTTATGTTATATAGAATTTTTTTTCCCTAAATCCCTTCTTCATCCAATCCTTTACCTTACTTGGTTGAACTTTATGGGCATGTTTTTTTTAACCCTATAAACTATGATATTTTTCCACAAGTTTGGATAAGCATTGTAAATAAAATATATTCCCTTTAATAGAGGTGAGCTGAAATACCACAAACAAATTGTGGACATGAGTGGCAATGTGTCTTTTATAAAGCTTCCATGTTTTCTAAGACTAGCTGAATCCTAAGTGCCCATTGTCTTTTGATGGTCCTAAATCTGCTGCAACGTCTTTTGTCATCGCTGCAGTTTCTCCTGCTACTGCACAGATTGCAGGAGTAGGACTGGGTCTCAGGCTATCAGAGACAGGTGGAGACCCTAGGGAGAAGGTATAAGTAGTTTATTAAAACCTCTCCTTTCCTTACTACATGGTTTTGAAATGGAGTTATGCAGTGAATAGAGAAGGCGGCAGCGCTGCAGCCTCCATAGATCTGGCGGTTACGTGATCGCCAGGTCTGAAAGGGTTAATAAGAGCTTTTGGGTATGATAAGACCCAGTACAACTCTTAAGAACATCTGTACCCTCAGGGGGTTTTTCCCTGTAACTGGAGCTCCATTTATATTGGAAAACGTATGAGACAAAAATTTTACAAATTGTAAAAACTGTGTTATGACCTCATGGGGTACATATTAAGTAAAAAAAAACACAAGCGCATAATATTTAAATAAATATATAGAAATTAACATTTATATTTTAAACCGAAATCATTGAAAAAAATCACCCTCTACTCAATGACAAACACTACCCATGGTCACCTGGTTTGCCCAAGAATATACATGTTATATATCAAAACAACAATACAGGTAAACTTTTTTCCCAACTTTTTTACTAATACTAAGAATGAAACATACTAACATATGTTAATTTGTAACTAGCCCTGTGTGTCACAAAAAAGCTTCACTTTTTTTTAATCCATAGCACATTGCAGATGATCTAGGGTAGGGAAAATAATATAAAACTAAACCAGGGGCATTTTTATACTTTGGTGCTAACATTGCTATACACAAAATAAAGGGATATCATTATTTGTTAAACCAAGAAATAATAAAAGTAAAAAAACAAGAAAAAAACATTCTTAATTTGTATACAATTAAAAGCCTAATTGTTCCATTATTAAAATGCTTTAACACAAAAAGGGACTTCCTCAAAGATTAAAAACACGAAGTCAAAAATCACATATAAAAACAAGTCTACCACCATAACATTCCCTCCAAACAAAACAATCAGAACAATAAATGAATAAAAACGTAATATAAATATTTTTTTCACTACCCTCTCTTTTCCAGACATTTTATTTTTCAACAACACATAAATAAAACAAGATGTATTATAACTCAGTTGTAATTGCACAAGTCATTGAAAAGGAGTTTGTCAAAGTTATAAGTTATATAGAATACCTCACTTTCTTATGCCAGCAAGTAACCAATGCAGCTTCCGCCAAAGAAAGAATTACCGTAATTACAAGCCCGCAATTCACCCACTAAGAAAATATATCTACATTCTGAATCCACCATGATTTCATTTTTTTCTTTATCTCATATATATGAAAACACTTTAGTCTTGCATAGTTAGAATAGGTACTGTTCCAACCCTCTTGATAGCAGCATACTTTTTCCTGTAGCAGAAGACTTTTAATCTACTCCCCACAATTCTAAAAATAACAAGCCTTTTGTGTTTATCATTCGTCCAATAAACCTTATACCAATACCTTATTCATCTATTGTCATAAAGGAAAAAAAATATAAAATGCAATTTGACTTCTATTTCAGATGCTGCAAAAATTATGATTTTTTTCTGAAAAAAACAAATCTATTTGGAGTTATTTTCTAATAATGTAACTCATATAAGAATGGGTTTACTGTATTTATTTTGTTATAATCTGGATTGGTAAGGGCCCAGTGAATAAAATAAATATTTATTCATTTCACAATTGCCAATGCTACCTGCCGCTCCCTATCTGTTTATTTGGACTGGCTGATGTCAGTTGCGATACAGGAGGTAGTTTGATGTGGAGAAAATAAACCCTCATACAAATCTTCGAATGGGGAAATAAAAAAGCTATAGTATTTGGAAGGTGGGAATTAAACAACAGAAAAAGGATGCTGCAGGAAATAGTTAAAAACAAAAATCAATACCATTTTCGCACAAAAATATTTTCTCCAGTTTCTAAAAAAAAGAGACATAGAATGGCGCCTTTAAAATGCAACCTGTCCCCAAAACTTTAAACACTCATATAGCTTTGGGAATGGAAAAGATCTCGGAAGGTGGAAGAGAAATGTAAAACTGCTTAATTAAATGTTTTAATGAAATGTATTTCTTCTATTTAGACTTTTCTGGAATATTCCGATACTGGCTCAAAGTTTGTATTTGGAGAAAAATATTTGGATCACTTTTTTGCTTTTAAGGTAAGAGAGTCTCATAATTTCTAATCTATTTTTATTTTATTCATATGGATATTTTTAAAGCAACAGTATTGATGTGGACACTGACCTTCTGTTATTTGTACAAAACCAGTGAACTACAGTGTGTTAGAAAATGGTAAAATATATATTGGCATGAAATGGATTCAGTTCACAACATATGAAATTCATAGCAAATGAGAAAAAGTGTAATATTCTTCATAGACTGTAATAAGCCTGTATAAAGCCTTCCCATAGATCATAAGGAAGAATTACTTAATGAGTTCCAGAGTTACCAAAATAAAAGCTGATTGACATTGAGGACTCTTGAATTGATTCTTCTTCGTGCAAGTTTTACACATTTTCTGCAATCATGGTGCAAACTATGGTAATTCCATATTCTACAATAAACAGACATCATTCAGGCCACAACAACACTTGTTACATCAATCTTTGTTTACAAGTTTTCTTTTACTTTCTTTTTATTGTGTTGTAGCACAATAAAAGGCTACAACACCATTTCAGGAATAAATTTATGAATAATCTACAAAAAGGAATCCCACTGTTTCCTCATTGTACACCGATACACCACTCATCTAGGCCGTTCTGTGTCTCAGATTATTGGTGAAAGGAATGAAGTTACCATTGTTATTGCTTCCCCCAGGTTCTTCCTATTGTGATATTCTTCAGCACAGTCATGTCAATGCTATACTACCTTGGGTTTATGCAATGGCTTATTAAAAAGGTAAATATTGCTTTTTTTGATTTCCATGTTTTCACCATTTTAATGCTTTTCACGATGGAGATAATGTAAACATACATAATATGTACATACTACACAAAGGATCTGAAATACTCATTCTCCTTCTTATAATGTGTATTTAATAGAGATGAGCGAACATACTCGTCCGAGCTTGATGCTCGGTCGAGCATTAGGGTACTCGAAACTGCTCGTTGCTCGGACGAATACTTCGCCCGCTCGAGAAAATGGCATCTCCCGCCGTTTTGCTTTTTGGCGGCCAGAAACAGAGCCAATCACAAGCCAGGAGACTCTGCACTCCACCCAGCTTGACGTGGTACCCTTACACGTCGATAGCAGTGGTTGGCTGGCCAGATCAGGTGACCCTGGAATAGACTAGCCCCTGCCCGCGCTGCTCGGATCATTCTGTGTCTGGATGCCGCTAGGGAGAGAGCTGCTGCTGGTCAGGGAAAGCGTTAGGCTGTTCGATTAGAATAGTGTTAGGCAGGAGTGATTCTACAAGAACCCAACAGCCCTTCTTAGGGCTACAATAACGTTATACATTTTTTTTTTAATTGCTTGTGGCTGGGCTTGCTGGCACTAGTAGTGCAGCTAGTACCATATTGTGAGGAATTTGCAGGGGGACTTGCTACCGTTGTGTTTAGCTCTTAGTGACACACAATATCACCTCACACCCAAAGTGGACAATTTATTAGGGGTTGATTAGAATTAGGCAGAGTGTGCTGATTTTTATTTATTTTTTTTTTTTTTTTTTATTATTCATGTCTAGCAACTCATCTTGCAAAGCAGTGTGCTTCAGTGTAGGCTACAAAAGCCATAGGAGAACCCAACGGCTTACTTAGGCCTACAATAGCGTTATATTTTCCTTTTTTTGTTTGCTTTTGGCTGGGCTTGTGGCTAGTAGTGCAGCTAGTACCATATTGTGAGGAATTGCTGAGTAGACCTGCGACCGTTTGTGTTTAGGCTCTTGTGACACGCATATCCACCTCAAACCACCGAAGTGGGACAATTTATTAGGGTTTGATTAGAATTAGGCAGAGTCGCTGATTTATTATTTTTTACCTTATTTCATTTTTATAGCTCAAACTCATCTTGCCAAGCAGTGTGCTTTCCGTGTAGGTACAAAATCCATAGGAGAACCCCAACGGCTACTTAGGCCTACAATAAGTTATATTTTCTTTTTTTTGTTTGCTGTGTGGTGGGCTGCTGGATTAGTAGTACAGCTAGTACCATATGTGAGGAATTTGCTGGGGACCTGCGACGGTTGTGTTAGCTCTTAGTGACACGCATATCCACTCAAAACCCGAAGTGGGACAATTATTAGGGGTTTGATTAGAATTAGGCAGAGTCTGCTGATTTATTTTTTTTTACCTTTATTTCATTTTAAGCTCAAAGTCATCAGGACACAGCACAAAATCCAGTTGTGTGCTGTCAGTGTAGGTTGAAACTAGCATAGCAATGGATAGCAATCGTTTGTTAAAAAAAATATAAAACTAAAAAAAAAAACACAAAAAAAAAAAAATTAAAGATTACACTTTAATGGAAAATATTTAACCGAGGGCTAGGGGTAGAGGACGAGGGGGTGGACGTGGGTGTAACTTAACTGCAGGGGTCAGAGGCCGTGGTCCTGGGCGGGGTGAGAACACCACTGCTGATGGGGAGCAGGGGAACGCCGCAGAGCTACACTCCCTAGGTTCATCATGTCTCAAGTTACTGGGACTCGTGGTTAGAGCACTGTTGAGGCCAGAACAGTGCGAAGAGGTGATGTGTGGATTGCGACATGCTTCTAGCCATTTTGTCCACCAGTCAGCTTCCACGCAGTCCACCCATGTCACCGAAATCAGCCAACCTCCAGCTCCTCCACCTCAGCCTCCTTCCCCCCAGTCTGCCCCTCCAGCAAAATTTGGCATTTGAACGGTCAACTCTGAGGAAAACCATTTTCTGGACCCTTCCCACAGTCACAAACAAACTGTCGCTGCTGCTGAGCATTTTCCGATGCCCAGGTTTTCCACCAGTCGCAGTTGTGGGTGATGATGACTTATTGACGTATGTGGAAGAAGTGGTAAAGAGGTGTCGGACGATGAGGAGACACGGTTGTCAGACAGTGGTGAAGTTGTTGTCAGGAGGAAGTCCGAGGGGGAGCAGACTGAGGATCGCGAGGATGATGAGGTGACAGACCAAGCTGGGTTGATAGGTCGGTGTGAACCACAGTGCTTCTGAGACGGAGGCGAGTCCTATAGCAGAAAAGGTTGGAAGGCAGTGGTGGGCCGACGGGAGAGGCAGGGCCAGAGCTGGTGCATCAGCGACAAATGTTGCCCGTAGTCAAGCTCCCGTGGCGAGGGCTAGATTTTCAGAAGTCTGGAGGTTCTTTAAAGAAACACCGGATGACCGAACGGACTGTGTGTGCAACCTTTACCAACCAGGCTCAGCAGGGGTTCCACCACTAACTAGCTTAACTACCAGTATGCGCAGGCATATGAATGTTAACACCCCACTCAATGCCACCAAGCCCGTTCACCTCCGGCCGAGCACAACCACTGCTCCCTCCCCTGTGTCATCTCTAGTCAGCCCCCTGCCAGGACCACGGCCCAACACCTCCGTGCGAAAAACCCCATATTCGCCTCCACGATCCTCCACAGCATCACCAGCGGTTCAGCTCTCCATACCCCAGACGCTGGAGCGCAAAAGGAAGTATAGCGCAACCCACCCACACGCCCAAGCCCTCAACGTCCACATCTCCAATGTTGCTTAGCTGGAGATGCTGCCCTATAGGCTGGTGAGAGACGAGGCATTTGAAACCTCATGGCGGCGGCCGCCTCTCGTATTCGGTCCCAGCGCGCCACTACTGTTCCCGATTGCCGTCCTAGCCCTGCACAAGCACGTGTTAGAGAACTCATCACGTGCCCTAACCACGCGTTTCTGACAGGTCCACCGACCATGGCACCGTGGACGGTGCTGCGGGCAGGGCCACATATACGCTGACGCACATTGGGTAACTTGGTGGAGGCGGGACCGAGTCTGACCCTGGGGCTGCTATATACTGCCGACGCCGAGGATTGCAGGGCTATACCTCGGTCCAGGTCTCAAAGGCCTACTATGCCTCCTCCTCCTCCCACCCTCCTCCACCTCTCCTCCTCCGAATTACCATCGTGGGCGTGGCGCCAGTCGAGGGTAGCTCTAGGCACAGCAGCAGTGCCATCGCTAAGCGACAGCTGCGGTGCTCAAACTGCTGAGCGCCTAGGCGATTAAAAGGCACACTGCCCGAGCATTACAGGGCACGAGTGCAGACTGATCTGTGGTGGCACCGCGAACCTGAAGCCAGGCATGGTTGGTGTGTGACAACGGCCGGTAACCTGGTGGGGCTCTGCAAACTCGTGCAGACTGACACATGTGCCATGCATGGCCCATGTGTCAAATCTCATAGTTCAGCGTTTCTCAAGAATACCCCAATCTGTCTGATTTGCCCACGAAGGTGCGCCGCATCTGGTGCGCATTTCAGGAAGTCCAGCACAGATGCTGCCACTCTCAGGGCAGCGCAGCGCCGCCCCAAAACTGCCCGCTCACTGACTGTGTGCGACGTGCCCACGAGGTGGAATTCAACATTAACCATGTTTCCCAGAGTTTACAGCAGCGCAGAGCGATGTAGAAGGCACAATGTGAACTTCCTCCAGAAACTGGTAGTCAGGTCAGTCCAGCTTCCCAACGTCTACAATGAGGAGTGGACGTGGATGTCTGATATCTGTCAGGTGCTGAGTAACTTTGAGGAGTCAACACAGATGGTCAGTGGCGATGCCGCCATCATCAGCTAACCCATCGCCGCTGTGGCCTGTTGAAAAACTTCTGGTCAGCATGAAGTAATCGGGCTTTGCGCTCGTCACAAGAGACGAGAGGTGGAGGAAGATTCCCTTGTTTATAGCCAAAGCACCCTTAGGGTCTGTTCTCAGCGCATATCGGAGGAGGTTGGAGGAGGATGAGGAGGAAGAGGAGGAGATGGTTGCGAGACGACGAGGGGGCAAGTTCAGTTTCACTGTTCAGACGTGTATGGGCAGAAGAAGAGGAGTTGGGAGTTGGAGGAGGAGGAGGAGGAAAATGGGAAGTCGCCAGTGAGAGGAGTGAATTCTTGCGCGTTTGGGACTCTGGCAAATATGGCAGATTTCAGGCTAGGCTGCCTATCCCGTGACCTCGGTTCAAAGAATTTATTCCAGCACCGATTACTGGGTTTCACTCTCCTGGACCCACGGTACAGACAAACTCTTTCCACTCTCATCCATGGAGAGGAAAGGAGTGTGAGAAATGAATACACCAGCAGGCCCGCGTGCACAACTGAAACAAATTTCCCTTCGACAGTGCTAGCGGCAGAGGGCGTACTTGCTGCGGGACAAGTAGCGGGAGAGTAGGTGAGCAGGCAGCTTCAGCACTGGCAGGGGTACGCATTACAAGGCCTTGCAGTTTATGTCACCCCAGCAAGACACTGTCACCGTCCCCAGTCTCGGCAGAGTAGGGCTGATCTTTACAGAAAGATGGTGAGGGAGTACGTAGTGACCATACCATCGTCCTAAATGATACACACAGCTCCCTACAACTACTGGGTTTCAAAGCTGGACATGTGGCACGAACTGTCGCTGTACGCCTTGAGGTTCTCTGCCTGCCTGCCGCTAGCGTGTTGTCGAGAGGTTTTCAGTGCAGTGGTGGCATCATCACCGATAAGGTACACGCCTGTCGACTGACGGCGCTGCAGGCTGACGCTTATCAAGATGAATAAAGCCTGATTTCTCCGGATTTTCATTCTCCACCAGGTGAAAGAAGCGCAACCTGAATAATGTGCACTCCTCCTCCTCATTTCACCTTCTCTACCTCTTGGACACTAAAGCAGAGGAAACTGGCTATTTTTTTGCCAGGGCCAAGGCTCTAGCTATAGTACTCTATGTATTAATTTTTCTGGAGGGCCACCTACCCGTTCCTCTGTTTTAAGCAATTTTTGGAGTGCCACGCAAGGCACTCATCTATTTAAATTCTGGAGGACCACCTCACCTGCTCCTCTGGATTGAAAACTTTTTGTGGACTGCCACTACAGGCACTCATTTATTTAATTTTTCTGGGACCACCTACCTGCTCCTCCTGTTTGAAACTTTTTGGACGCCACAATACAGGCAATATCCAATTAAATTGTCTCATAGCAGCCTCCACATGTCGTCTGTTTAGCTGGCTCCACACGTTGTCTCCATTGCTACCTCCACACGTCATCCCATAGCTGCCTCCAAAAGTCATCCATATAGCTGCCTCCATACATCTGTCTCTCCTTATCACAACAAACTGGGTCAGGCAGAAATTGTGGTTGTTTTCATGGATTCCACATCAAACTTCTAACTTTGTCGCCACCCTGCTTGTAATCCACAAAATATACTGGCAAACTTTTCATATATTATCGATATTATTTCAGCGCTTCTTGACACATCTGTTTACATGCCCCTCACCGCCTAAAACCAAACTTATAAGAACGTCACTATACTTGATCTATACAAAGGTTCTTAGAGCTGGTTGGGGGTAGCCTATAGACAGGGGCTTGGATTGGGAAGCTCGCCTGGCAGCGGAGCGCCAGCTCCATCTCAGATCCAACTAACATAGTTTTAACTGCAGCACCTTTAATCTACTAATAGTCACATGCCTCCATACATCGTCCCCTTATCAAAACAGCGTTTGTCGGGCAGAATTTGGGTTGTTTTCATGGCTTCCACATCAAACTTGTTAACTTTGTCGCCACCCTGCTGTTGTAATCCCAAATACTATGGCACAACTTTTATCATTTCACCGATATTATTTCACGCTTCTTGCGATCTGTTTAATTCCCCTCACCCGCCATATCTAAACTTATAAGAACGGACTACTACACTATTTCTTATACAAAAGGTTCTTAGAAGTGCTGTTTGGGGAGTAGCTAGAGACAGGGGCTGGATGGCGAAAGCTCGCCTGGGCAGCGGAGCGCCAGCTCCATCTCAGATCCAACTAAATAGTTTTGAACTGCAGCACCTTTAATCTACTACTAGTTCACTGCTCCATACATCGTCCCCTTATCAAACGAGCTGGTCAAGCAGAATTTTCAGATGTTTCACCAGATACATAGTGGAACTCGGCCCATCTGTCACGCCATGTGGAGACGAAGTTGCAATCATAGCAGCGCAATATGGATGCCCCATACTGTCGCTCTTAATCATGGAACCATTTCCGTAAAAACAATTAAAAATAGAACCACTATGCTATCCATTATTCCTAGGTGAATATTCAAACGACCGGCCTGATTTGGGTGGGGAGGAGCCGAGAGACAGGGGCTTGGACAGGCGAAAGCTCGCCTGGCAGTGGACCGCCAGCTCCATCCCAGATTAGGCAGCCTCAGAGGCATCATGCATGTGCCCCTGCTGTTTCCTGTCATTTTGCCTCCACGATCCTCCAAGCGTCCACCAATGTCTCATTTCAACTCTCTATACCCCAGACGCTGGAGCACGAGAGGATATGCAGACACATCATCCCCTTATCAACGAGCTGTGTCAGGCAGATTTTCAGGTGTTTCACCAGATACATAGTGTAACTCGGCCCATCTGTCGCCGCCATGCTGGAGACTGAAGTGCAACATCGCAGGCAATATGAATGCCATACTGTCGCTCTTATCAGGAAGTCGTCTCCATGGCTGCCTCCACTGTCGTCCCCTTATAAAAGAGCTGGGTCAGGCTCATTTTTCGGGTGTTTCACAAGATACGGTTATGGAACTTGGTCACTATGTCGCCACCATGCTGTGTTATCGACTAAATATACCGTTAACCTTTTGTTCACATAGGAAATCATTTCACATCCTTGGTGAAAACCTGAGTCCATTTAGGGTATGTCGCCATGAAACTCTTTAGCCTGCCAGCTGCTGTCTGCCTCTGATGCCGTCCCTATAGTGTCAGGGTCAATTATGCATGTTTTAGATGCTATCTAGCCTCATTCGGTCACTCTGTCATGGCCATGCTGTGCCCATAATTTGGCATAATGGTGCGATTAAGCAGCCCCAGAGGCATCCATGCATGCTGCCCCTGCTGTTCCTGTCCATTTCCGTGGTGTTTCCATCCTTTTTGAGGTTCCAGTGTTTTGACCAAGCTTCCGTGCAGAGCATGGTCCCCTTGAAAAATGCTCGAGTCTCCCATTGACTTTCAATGGGGCTCGTTATTCGAGACGAGCACTCGAGCATCGGGAAAAGTTCGTCTCGAATAACGAGTACCCGAGCATTTTAGTGCTCGCTCATCTCTAGTATTTAACCTTGTATATGGTCTAGCATATGGGTATGGACTTGCCCTGAGTTAAAGCGGTTTTCAGGCCACATATACTACTACTAATAACATACTCATGGGGTAGGTCATCAATAGATGATTAGTCAGAGTGTGTCTTTAACCATCTGGACAACCAGGGACAGATTTAGCAACACCTGATCAGGCTATGATCCCACGTTCAGGTTTTCAAATGCAGTTCTTGAAGCAGGTGTGGATCATTGGTAGGGACACATCATGGAGAGATACTACTCCTCCTCTCTTTTTCCCTCCACTCCTGGTTTGTTCCTCTGCACCACAAGGCCCCTTTAATGCAGACCTTTCCAACATAAGTAACAAGTCCTAAGCAAAGAACTATGAAAAAAGTATACACTTAAAGGGTTATACATGGGTCTGCTAAAATGAATTACTGTGTTGAAATAACTTAAATAATCTTACTTATATCCTCAGTTCTAGTGTCATTAAATTATGCTGGCAGCCCCCAATTGGTGGTGGTCAGATAATGCGCCATTCCAGAGCACTTCACAGCTGCAAGGATTACCTCTGTACACCTCTACACGCACATCATATTACCTTATCTTACCATATGTGCATAGGCCACTGCTGAGGCCAGTATTTGGCTTTATCGGTGACCTAACCTATAATGGAGCATTATCCGACACAAGATAAATGATGGAGTGGGAGACAGGTTAGCGCTGTAAGGAAGGTGTCAGTTTATTTTAGTAAACACTGCATTAAAACTGATTTCCATGTGAGTTGGACAAACTTTAGGGCTCATATGAACAACCATATTATGGCTGTACAGAGTTATAGAAGGATTCCCTCATTTGTATTTGGGGTCTCTACTGTACCTCTGAATACTTCAAATTTGTCTCGGATTCTGCCCAATTCTAAGGGTGGCTCCACATGTTGCGCATCCCCCCCATAAAAAGTCCCCTCCACCCCAGTTTAGTTATACATAGTACTCATTTTACCATAGGGAATCCTCCCTCCCCCAGGTTTTATTTCCCTCTCCTTTTTTTATTATATTTATTATATGCAGTCCCCCACAAATGTTTTTTTTCTATATAAAATGGGGCCAGTTAAAAAATAATAAAGCTTCTATTTACCTCGTCCGACGCCGAGGTCCCTCCTCTTCTCTGGACTGTTCCCGGGCAGCTCTGCAGCTCTATGGCACCGGAGGACGCAGGCGGCGTCTGATGACGTCACGTCGCCTGCATCCCCCAAAACCATAGAGCAGCATAGACAAACAGGTCTGCGCTGCTGCCCTGTACCGTGCTGCCCCGTACCGCTGCCCCGTTTGTATTACAGACTGACAGCGGCAGTCCGTACTGCTAGTGGGTGATTCGGACGAGTGCCCGAATCACCCACAGCTGTTTTCGCCGCTTCTTTCAGGACTCCGCATCTGCCGCCTGAGGCGGAATTTTCATCCCGCCTCATGGCAGATGCGGCCCTGCATGGGTCTGCTAAAATGAATTACTGCGTTGAAATAACTTAAATAATCTTACTTATACCCTCAGTTCTAGTGTCATTAAATTATGCTGGCAGCCCCCAATTGGTGGTGGTCAGATAATGTGCCATTCCAGAGCACTTCACTGCTGCAAGGATTACCTCTGTACACCTCTACACACACATCATATTACCTTATCTTACCATATGTGCATAGGCCACTGCTGAGGCCAGTATTTGGCTTTATCGGTGACCTAACCTATAATGGAGCATTATCCGACACAAGATAAATGATGGAGTGGGAGACAGGTTAGCGCTGTAAGGCCCCTTCCACACTCGCGTTGCATTTCACGTCAGAGTTTGTTTGTCTCGGATTCTGCCCAATTCTAAGGGTGGCTCCACATGTTGCGGATTAGACAAAGACAATTCCACTGTGACTAATCTGCAGTGATTTACAGTAGCGGCATAGTGGATTACATTTCTACATATCCCATCCACAAGCTGCAAAAAAACTGAGAAAATACTGACTTCCTCTGTGGGTTTATAATAGGCTGTATAGTGTGTTTAATTCAGATATTATGTACAGTATAAAGCAATGTGGCATCATAATAAATAGGTGTATGGCTTCTGTATACTGTTATATAGGCTCCATCCACACAACCCAATGACACGAAGGAAAGAAAGTTTGCCAATATTCCTTTTCCCTACCACTTTTAAGTGGTAGGTTTATACACATATACATGGCACCAGCTCAGGGTGAGCTGGTGCCAGAGCATATTTTTGTTAGGGGAACAAAGCCCCTATCGCAGAATTATAAGTTATATTAACTTATAACTCGGCGCACCGCACTTGGGCGCGACGCACCATGCGCGTGCCCGTGCGCCAGATTCTAAAGTGCTGGAGAGCCGGTGACGTCACCGAGCTCTCCGGCACACGCGCGCCTGTGCAACTTAGCACGGCCTGTTTACTTGAGAATAGGTTTATAATAAATGTGATTAGTTCTGGGTAAAGGTGAGTGGGAGTTAAAACTTGCCTATTCCTCTCATGCTCCACCATAATCTTTTTGAAGGGGAAATGCAGGTGTATCCTAATCCTCATTACTTTCCTGAACCCTTGTTAATTTAGCAATTGGTTTTTGATATGTGGGTAAAACTGGACAAATCCAAAATCAAGCCACAATTTATGTAACATTATTATCTTGTAAACAATATTGAATCATATATTATATTATATATTATATATTGTATAATATACTTTTAGTAGTTAACTATTGCTGCTTTATGTGTAGACGGAGTCTCCTCTTCTGATAAGGCCATATCTGGAACACCTGACAAAGTCAGAAATACATGCAGTAATGACGGCTGGTTTTGCTACGATTGCAGGAAGTGTCCTTGGAGCATATATTTCATTTGGAGTAAGTAGAGACATACGTTTTTTTCAGTTTACAAAGAAAGAATGTCATTCTGCTCTTTGTCTTCTATGTACATTAACTGTAACCCAGTAGATGTTAAACACTAATACAATATAATACGTTACTATACAATTTTAGTAATCCCCCGGTTTGGGAAAATTGTTGATGTTTAATCTACTACTAGTTCACTCCTCCATACATCGTCCCCTTATCAAACACTTGTGTCGGGCAGAATTTTGGTTGTTTTCATGCTTCCCCATCAACTTGTTAACTTTGTCGCCACCCTGCTGTGTAATCACAAAATATACTGTCAACTTTTTATCATTTACGATATTATTTCAGCGCTTCTTGCGCCATCTGTTTACATTCCCCTCACCCGCCATATCCTAAACTTAGAAGAACCTACTACACTTGACTTATACAACAGGTTCTTAGAAGTGCTGTTTGGGAGTAGCCTAGAGACGGCTTGGATTGGCCGAAAGCTCGCCTGGCAGCGGAGCGCCAAAAAAAAAAAAAAGCCCTTGTTTTCCATCTCAGATCCAACTAACATAGTTTTAATGGCAGCACCTTTAATCTACTACTATTTCACGCCTCCATATCTCGTCCCCTTATCAAACGAGCTGTGTCAAGCAGAATTTTCAGATGTTTCACCATATCATAGTGGAACTCGGCCATCTGTCACGCCATCTGGAGACCTGAAGTTGCATCATAGCAGCGCAACATGGATGCCCCATACTGGGTCCGCTCTTAATCATTGAACCATTTCCGTAAAAACATAAAAATAGAACCACTATGCTAGTCCCATTACCTAGGTGAAATTTCAACGACCCTGCCTGATTTGGTTGGGGAGGAGCGAGAGACAGGGGCGTGGACAGGCGAAAGCTCGCCTGGCATGGAGCCGCAGCTTCCATCCCAAGATTAGCGCAGCCTCGAGCATCCATGCTCTGCCCCTGCGGTTTCCTGTCCCTTTTGCCTCCACGATCCTCCACAGCGTCCACAATGTCTCATTCACTCTCTATACCCCAGACGCTGGAGCACGATATGATATGCATCACATCATCCCCTTATCAAACGACTGGTCAGGCAGAATTTTCAGGTTGTTTACCATATACATAGTGTAACTCGGCCCTCTGTCCCGCATCTGGATACTGAAGTTTCACCATACAGCGCATATGATTCGCCATACTGTCCGCTCTTATCATGGAAGTCGTCTCATGGCTGCCTCCACATGTCGTCCCCCTTCTCAAAGACTTGTCATGCTCTTTTTTCGGGTGTTTTCACCAGATTACTTATGGCACTTGGTCACTATTCGCCACCTGCTGTGTTATCGACTAAATATCCGTGACCTTTTGTTGCCCATAGGAAAGCTTTCACCTCCTTTGGTGAAACCTGAAGTCCAGTTAGGGTATGTCGCCATAACTCTTTAGCCCTCACTGCTGCTGCTGCCTTGCATGCCGTCCCCTATATGTCAGGGTCATTATTGCATGTTTGATGCTATCTAGCCTCATTCTGGTCACTCTGTCATGGCCATGCTGTTGCCATAATTTTTGGCATAATGGTCGATTAAGCTCCCCATAGGCATCCCATGCTGCGCCCCTGCTGTTTCCTGTCCATGTCCGGGTGTTTCCATCCTTTTCTGGAGGTTCCAGTGTTTTGACCGGAAGCTTCCCTGTGCAGAGCCATGGTCCTTGAAAAATGCTCGGAGTCTCCCATTGACTTTCATGGGGCTCGTTTATTCGAGACGAGCACTCGAGCATCGTGAAAAGTTTCGTCTCGAATACGAGACCCGAGCATTTTTAGTGCTCGCTCCATCCTCAGTATTTAACCTTTGTATATGGTCTAACATATGGTATGGACTTGCCCTGAGTTAAGCGGTTTTAGGCCACATATCTACTACTAATAACATACTCCATGGGGTAGGTCATCAATAGATATTAGTCAGAGTGTGTCTTTAAACCATCTGGACAACCATGGACAGATTTAGCAACCCTGATCAGGCGATGAGCCCCCTTTCAGGTTCAAATTCAGTCTTGAGCAGGTGTGGATCATTGGTAGTGACACATCATGGAGAGATCCTACTCCGCCTCTCCTTTTTCCTCCACTCCTGGTTTGTTCCTCTGCACACACGGCCCCTTTATGCAGACCTTTCGCAACATAAGTAACAGTCCTAAGCACAGAACTATGAAAAAAGTATACACCTTAAAGGGTTATACATGGTCTGCAAATGAATTACGTGTGAATAACTTAAATCACGCTTACTTATATCCTCAGTTCTCGTGTCATAAAATTATGCTGGCAGCCCCCAATTGGTGTTGGTCAGATAATGGCGCCATTCCAGGCACTTCACAGCTGCCAGTATTACCTCTGGTGCCTCTACACGCACATCATATTACCTTATCTTACCATTTGCATAGCACTGCTGAGGCCAAGTATTTGGCTTTATCGTGACCTAACCTATAAATGGAGCATTTCCGACACAAATACATGATGGGTGGGATGACAGGTTAGCCTGTAAGTAAGGTGTCAGTTTAATTTAGTAACACTGCATTAAAACTGATTTCCATGTGAGTTGGACAAACTTTAGGGCTCATATGAACACCATGATGGCTGTACATGTTTATAGAGATTCCCTCATTTGATTTGGGTCTCTACTGGACCTCTGATACTTCAAATTTGTCTCGTATTCGGCCAATTCTAAGGGTGGCTCCACATTTGGGCTAAGTAGACAAAGACAATTCCACTGTGACTAATATGCATGATTTACAGTAGCGCTAGTGGATTACATTTCTACATTCCCATCCACCAGCTGCAAAAAAACTGAGAAAAATACTGACTTCCTCGTGGGCAGGGGTCCGTGAACCTATGGCTCGCGCAGCCATATAATGGCTCTTTTGATGGCCGCATCTGGCTCGCAGCCGGGGCTTCCTATCCAGGGCTTAACTACAGCCACCCCGAACCTGCTATATGCCTGCCAAGACCAGGCTGTTTTTCCCCGGCTGTAAGTTATGCCCTGGATGTATTCGCAGAGCAGCGCAGGTCCGCGGGGTAATTCAGGGGCGGCTCCTCCCTCTCCTCCCTGCAACGCAGTCTCCTCCGTGTGTGAGAGGGAGGGAGGGAGACTGTCTGCCTGCAGCCAATCCCGGGGCTGGATGTAGCAGCGCTTGAGATTCAGACAGAGGAGACAAGAGATGCATACTCCGGAGACATGAAGGAGAAGGAGCCAAGGAGATGATTCAGCAGCCGGATCAGCCAGAGATAGTGCCCCCCCCCATGTCTCCTCCACCTGCCTTTACCCCTTAGTGTCCTTTGTGTCCCTATGAATCCTCCTGAACCCCCTCTGCATCATCTCACATATCTCCCCCACCACTGCATTCTACCTTAACTGAGTTATGCCGCAGCTTGACCACATGTTGGCATCTGTATAGGGATGTTCTCAGGTCGGTTGCGTCTGTATAGGGGATGTTTCTGCAGCGGTTGCGTCTTCATAAGGATGTTTCGCAGCGGTTGCTCTGTATAGGAATTGTTCTGCTTGCGGTTGGCTCGTGTATGGGGCTGTTCTGCAGAGGTTGGCCGTGTAAGGGAATTCTTCTGCGGTTGGCGTCTGTATGGGGATGTTCTGCATTGGTTGGCGTCTGTATAGAGTTCTGCAGCGGTTGGCGTCTGTATGGGGATGTTTCTGCAGCGGTGGCGTCTTATAGGGATGTTCTGCATTGTTGGCGTCTGTATAAGGATGTTTCTGCAGCATTTGGCGTCTGAAGTGATGTTCTTTAGCGGTTTTTTTTGGCGTCTTATAGGATGTTCTGCAGCGGTTGCGTCTGTATAGGATGTTCTGCATGGTTGGCGTCTGTATAGGATGTCTGCAGTCGGTTGGCCGTCTGTAATAAGGATTTCTGCATTGGTTTGGCGTCTGTCTAAGGATGTTCTGCATTGGTTGGCGTCCTGTATCAGGATGTTTTTCTGCAGCGGTTGCGTCTGTTAGGGATGTTCTGGAGCGGTTTGGCGTCTGTAGCAGGATGTTCTGCGCGGTTGGCGTCTGTATCGAATGTTCTGCTGCGGTTGGCTCGTGTATGGGATGTTCTTCAAGGTTGGCTCGTGTAAGGGAAGTTCCTTCTGCGGTTGGCGTCTGTATGGGAGGTTCTGCATTGGTTGGCGTCTGCATAGGTGATGTTCTGCATTGGTTTGGCTCTGTATGGTGATGTTCTGCTTGGTTTGTCGTCTGTGATGGGGATGTGCTGTCATTGGTTGGCGTCTGTATGGGGATGTTCTGCATTGGTTGGCGTCTGTATAGTGATGCTTCTGCAGCTTGGCGTCTGTATGGGATGTTCTGCCTTGGTTGGCGTCTGTATAGGGATTTCTGCAGCGGTTTGGCGTCTTTATGGGGATTTTTCTGGCATCGGTTGGCTCGTAAGAGGGATGTTCTGCAGCGTTTGGCTCTGTATCAGGATGTTCTGCATTGGTTGGCGTCTGTAGAAGGATTGTTCTGTCAGCGGTTGGCTTCTGTATAAGGATGTTCTGTCAGCTGTTGGCGTCTGTATAGATGTTCTGCATGGTTGGCGTCTGTAATAGGGCTGTTCTGCATTGGTTTGCGTCTGGATAGGGATTGCTGCAGCTGGTTGGCTCATGTTGGGGTGTTCTGCGCAGTTGACTCATGTATGGGGATGTTCTGCTGCGGTTTTGCTTCATGTATAGGGATGTGCTTCTGCGTTGGCTCATGTATAGGATGTTCTCTGCGTTTTTGGCTCATGTATAGGGAGGTTCTGCCTCATTTGGCTCATGTATGGGATGTTCTGCTGCGGTTTGGGCGTCATGTATAGGGGATGTTCTGCATCCCAGAAAAAAAAAAAAAAAGAAAAACCAAAAAAGCCCCCAAAAAAAAAAAAAAAAGAAACCGGAAAAAAAAAAAGTTTTGGCTCCTGTATGGGGATGTTCTGCAGAGGTTTGGCTGTGTATAGGGAAGTTCTTCTGCGGTTGGCGTCTTTGGTATGGGTATGTTCTGCATTGGTTGCCGTCTGTATAGGGATGTTTCTGCATCGGTTGGCGTCTGTATGGGGATGTTCTGCCGTCGGTTTGGCGTCTTGTATAGGGAGTCTGCATTGGTTGGCGTCTGTATAAGGATGTCTGCAGCATTTGGCGTCTGTATAGGGATGTTCTTCAGCGTTGGCTCTGTATAGGAAGTTCTGCAGCGGTTTGCGTCTGTTATAGGGATGTTCTGCATTGGTTGGGGTCTGTATAAGTATTTTCTGGCATTGGGTGGCGTCTGTATGGGGATGTTCTGCTGGTTGGGGTCTTTATAGGGATGTTCTGCATTGGTTGGTGTCTGTATTTGGATGTTCTGGCATTGTTTGGCGTCTGTAATAGGGAGTTCTGCAGCGGTTGGCGTCTGTATGGGGAGTTCCTGCATTGGTTGGCGTCTGTATAGGGATGGTCCTGCCGGTGGGCGTCTGTATGTGATGTTCTGCAGCTGTTGGCGTCTGTATATGGATGTTTCTCAGCGGTTGGGCTGTATAAGGATGTTCCTGCAGTGGTTTGGCGTCTGTATAAGGATGTTCGCAGCGGTTGGCGTCTGTATAGTATGTTTCGCACTGTTGGCGTTCTGGATACGGTGTGCTGCAGCGGTTGGCGGTCTGTCATAAGGTGTGCTGCAGCGTTGGCTCATGTATGGGATGTTCTGCAGTCAGTTGGACTCATGTATGGGATGTTCTGCTTCGGTTGGCTCTGTATAGGGATGTTCTTCTGCGGTTGGCTCATGTATAGGGATGTTCTGCTTCTTTTTGGCTCATGTAATAGGGAATGTTCTGGAGCATTTGGCTCATGTATGGGGATGTTCTGCTGGCGTGGCGCATGTATATGGATGTTCTTCAGCAGTTGGCTCTGTATGGGGATGTTCTGCTGCGTTGGCTCATGTATAGGATGTTCTGCAGCAGTTGCTCATGTATGGGGATGTTCTCGGCGGTTGGCGCTGTATGGATGTTCTGCAGCGGTTTGGGCGTCTGTAATAGGGGTGGGACAAGCTCGTATGTAATTATCTATTTTTTATTTTACGTTACCACTGTTTTTTTGGTCAGTGGAAGCTTAGTACGGGGGGGATGAAACCTCTTGCTGTACGAATGTCTGCTGGAGCCATTGTTTCTGTCATTGGTCCCTTTAAGCATATTGTACGGCTCTCGCAGAATTATAATTTTTAAAATTATGGCGCTTAGGCTCTCTCAGCAAAAAGGTTTCCCTGACCCCTGCTTCTGGGGATTAATAATAGGCTTGTATAGTGTGTTTAAGTCAGATATGAAATAAAGCAATGTGGCATCATAATAAATAGTTGTATGGCTTCTGTATACTGTTATATAGGCTCCATCCATACAACCCAATGACACGAAGGAAAGAAAGTTTGCCAATATTCCTTTTCTTTGTGTGAATATATGACAAGATCATTTCTATATGTTATTTTGTATTTACATGGGTTGTTGTTTATAGTATCCTATATTGTATGAAGATATATGTAAAGATGAATTAGAAAGGGGACCAGCACTTTCATTTTGAAAGGTCCCTTCCACCCTTCTGTGCCTGAACTCGGCATACCCTTCCTTATAGACCTATTATTTACAAATAAGAATTGTTTTATAATGTTTCTATGTTTTGAGCATAAAGAACATACGTGCAGTAATTGAGCAATAGATAAAATAGGCTATATTTTCAAAACTGGGCATAAAACAATTATTAAATACATTGTAACTTTTTCCCCCAAGGTTGGTTGGTTTATGCAAATTACCATGGCAACAACCCCAACAGAATCATTGGTTGCTGCCGGGAACATTTTTGTGGGACAGGTATGGAATAATTCTTATTCACATTATATTGCAACATATTTTATATGTTTCACTATGTTATAAAAATATCATAAAGCAGACAACAATAAGTCCAAAATTACTCTAATTGTTATGTAATGTGATAACAAAGAACAAGTTTCTAAGTATAACTAGTCATTTCCAAACTGTTTAAATGTGCGGTTTAGTGCCACATCTAGTGGACTGGTGGAACCTTGTAGGTGGAAGGTGAGTTAAAAAGAATAAACTATGAGCATGTTGTCCATATGGGATCCTTCCACAAGCTTTTAGGGTTTGTGCAACTGAGTTAAAGGAAACCTACCACTTAAAAGTGGTAGGTTTATACACATATACATGGCACCAGCTCAGGGTGAGCTGGTTGCCAGAGCATATTTTTTGTTAGGGAACAAATCCCCTATCGCAGATTATAGTTATATTAACTTATACTCGCGCAACCGTACTTTGTGGCGCGACGCCCATGCGCGTGCCCGTGCGTCAGATCTAAAGTGCTGGAGAGCCGGTGACTTCACGAGCTCTCCTCACACGCGCGCGCTGTGCAACTAGCACGGCCTGTAACTTGGAATAGGTTATAATAAATGTGTTAGTTCTGGGTAAAGGTGAGTGGGAGTTAAAACTTGCCTTTCCTCTCATGCTCCACCTAATCTTTTTGAAGGGGAATGCAGGTGTATCCTAAGCCTCTTACTTTCCTGAACCCTGTTTTAATTTAGCAATTGGTTTTTGATAGTGGTAAAACTGGACCAATCGCAAAATCAAGCCCACAATTTATGAACTTATTATCTTGTAAACAATATTAATCATATATTATATTAAAATATATATAATTGTATAATATACTTTAGTATTAACTATTGGCTGCGTTATTGTGTAGACGAGTCCTCCTCTTCTGATAAGGCCAATATCTGGAACACCTGACAAAGTCAGAATTACATGCATAAATGCCGGCTGGTTTTGCTACGATTGCAGGAAGTGGGCCGTGGAGCATATATTTCATTTGGAGTAAGTCAGAGACATACGTTTTCTTTTTCAGTTACCAAGAAAGAATGTCATTCTGCTCTTTGTCTTCTATGTACAATTACTGTACCCAGTAAGATGTTAAACACTAATACAATATAATACGTTACTATACATTTTGTAATCCCCCGGTTTGAAATTGTTGATGCAACTTGCTATGACCTCATTTTGGGTTTCAACAATATGAGCAACTCTATAACTTTTAAAAATGCATTCATTTCTGATTTTGTCCTCATATAAAAATTTTGTAAAGCATGAATATATATTGTATCACAAGCAGGTGGTAGTTTTCCACCTGTGACACTGTGCACATCCAAATCACCATTAGGAAGACATTTGGCCATCACTTTAAGGCTGAAGGTACACAAGTACTTGCATTACATGGAAATATGATGGATGGACTTCCCATTTGCTGTCCAGACTACATTGCCACCACTTTAATAGTTAATACAGTTAATACAGTTAATAGTTAATACCAGCGCTGCAAATCTTGTGCTTTTGGCCTAAAATGGGGTTTTCAGGGTTCGGTAAAGTGACTGTAGTGGTTTTCAGTGGTCTCTTTACTTCCAACTGAGTTATAAGCTCAACATTGCCAAAGCCCCATTCACTTGAAAGAGAATGATCTGGGAAGTAAAAAAAAAAATGTGAAAAATGTATTATCAAGAAGAAGACCCTCAGAATAAAGTTATTCCCTAGTAAGTAGTAAAATAGTATAGGAAGTTTGTAAAACACAAATGTAAAATAAAAGATGTACAACTTGCCTTTAAAAAAGCAAATCCATATTTTAAGCCCTTACTTAGTTTTATTGATGTTTTTGGTCCTATTACTCAGTGATGGTCCACTGAAATTCCAGAGGGTGGGAAGGCACTAGCTAAGCAGACACTTCATGTTTCCTATGTGCTATGAGATGCTGTGTGCTGACACTGTGCTTAGATTACCAGGGTACATAGTTTAGCTACTCTTGGCTTCTGCACATGAGAGTCATGAGATGGATATAACAGTAATAACCTGTACAAAAATATCATATAAATGATATGTGTCTTTTCTTTATTTGTAGGTATCTTCTTCTCACCTGTTGACGGCTTCTTTATTTGTAGGTATCTTCTTCTCACCTGTTGACGGCTTCTGTCATGTCTGCCCCAGCTGCACTAGCGATTGCCAAGTTATTCTGGCCAGAAACCGAACCAGTGAAAATAAATATGCAGCATGGGCTTAAACTTGAGAAGGGGTAAGATGAATATAGTCTAACTAGAAAATTATTATAAGTATCTGTCTATTCCATACCTGCATATACAGTATGTGCATATTACATTACTACTACTATGTTCATCCTGCATATATATACATACTTGTATCCTGTATATGTTGTCTATATGTTGTTCCTGTTCTGAATATATGTGCACAACACAGCTCTTCTATTCCTTTCCTGCATATATAGTATGGGCAAAGCACAATACTACTTCTTCTATCCTGTATGTATGGGTCCTAAGACCTATTCCTTGTTTTGTGGGCATGGAATTTTTACTATTCTGCTTGTATGGGCACAGCCAGGGGCGCACCTGCCATGAGGCGAGTTGAGCATCTCGCCTCAGGTGGCGCGCCTCCTGCTCAACAGGGGTGAGGGGGCGGCACTGAGCTCCCGGGCCGCCTTCCGTCAGCCCACCTTGCTCTCTGACGCTGCCGGCACCTTGCGCCTGCCCCCCAACGCCGCCGGCACCGAGCTTCCGACCCCTGCCTGCCTGCATCAAATTCCTGCCGGTCGGCAACACTTTCCGGTGCTCGGTCCAGCACATCCTCCCAATGTGCTGCCGTCCCCCACTCCCCGCATACTTTCGCTCCCGCCCATACCTCCGCTCCTGGGTTCACCTCCATTCCCTTCTCAACCCCGCTCCGCTCATGTCTCCCGCCCCCATCCAGACTCTCGGCTCCCTGCTTCCCCCGCCCCCGCTCAAGCTCCAGGCTCCCCTTCCCGCTCCCTCCGCTCCCCCCCTTCCCCGCTCCCGGCTCCCCCACTGCACCACCGCAGCTACAGTACAAGGCCCCGAACTTTCCAAGAACAGGTAAGGTTACTTTATCTTTATATAGATATATTATATATTATATATATATATATAAAAATGTAGATTAACACTCACCGACCACTTTATATTAGGTACACCATGCTAGTAAGGTTTGACCCCTTTCTTTGCCTTCAGAACTGCCTCAATTTCTTCGTGGCATAGATGTCAACAAGGTGCTGACGCATTCCTCAGAGATTTTGGTCCTATGCAATGTATTGGATGATCACACAAGTTGCCCGCAGATTTGGTCGGCTGCACATCCATGATGCGAATCTCCTTCCACCACACCCAAAGATGCCTCTATTGGATTGAGATCTGGTCGACTGTGACTGGGGAGGCCATTTTGAGTACAGGAAATCATTACATGTTCAAGAACCGAGTCTGAGGATTGATTCCAGCTTTAGTACCATGGCGCTTATCTGCTGACTGAAAGTAGCCATCATATGTGGGTACCTTGTTGTCATAAGGGATGGACAGGGTCAAGCACACCAATACTCAGGTAGGCTGTGCAGTTTTGCAACGATGCTCAATTGGTACCAAGGGGCCCAAAGAGTTCCAAGGAATAATGCCCCACACCATGACACCCCACCACCAGCCTGACCGGTTGATAACAAGGCAGGAGGGATCCATGCTTCATGTTGTGTTTACGCCAAATTCTGACCCTGACCATCCGAAGATGTCGCAAGCAGGAAATCGAGACTAATCAGACAGGCAACGTTTTCCCATCTTCTACTGTTCAATTCGATTTGAGCTTGTGCAAATTTGTAGCCTCAGTTTTCCTGTTCCTTAGGCTGAAAGGAGTGGCCACCCGTGTGGTCTTCGCTGCTGTAGCCCATCTGCCTCAAGTTCGACGTACTGTGCGTTCAAGATGCTCTTTGCCACCTTGGTTGTAACGGGTGGCGATTTGAGTCACGTTGCCTTTCATCACTCGACCAGTCTGCCCTTCTCCTCTGACCTTGCAAGTAACAAGGTCATTCCGCCACACAAACTTGCCCTCCTCACTGGATGTTTTTTCTTTTTCGGGACAATGCTCTGTAAAACCGTAGAGTATGGTTGTGCATGAAAATCTCCAGTAATCAGCAGTTTCTTGAATACTCAGACCAGCCACTTCTGGCAACAACAACCATGCCACGTTCAAAGGCACTCAAATCACTTTCTTCCCCATAACTGATGTCGGTTTGAACTGCAGGAGATTGTCTTGACCATGTCTACATGCTAAATGCCTGATGCCGCCATGGTGATGTTGCTGATTAGAAATTAAGTGTTACGAGCATTTGGACAGAGTACCTAATAAAGTGGCCGGTGAGTGTATATCTATAAATCTCTATATAATATATGTAACTATATGTTTATCTATATATATATAATATATATGTGTGTGTGGTGTGTGTGGTTTATCCTATACTACTCTTTGGTTGTGCCTATATGTATATCTATATAGTGCTCTCCTCTTCTGTGTGTGTGTTAAGCTATGTATTATATACATTATCTTCATATATATCTATATGTGTAGTGTTGTAATGTGTATTTTGTACTGTCTTACTTATATGTAGTTCATTCTACTGTAATAATAGTTTATAATCCTTTTATGTTTATTGTCCTGTGTCTAATTGTAGTATGTTTATCTTATGTACTATTTAGACTGTTATACTGTTCTTGTTGATCCTCTTGTTTCTCTCTGTCCTTATATAGTGATATGTCAATAATATGGTTAGTATATGTATGTGTTGTTAGTATAGGTGTGTGTAATACTGTATCTGTGTATATTGTTTGTGTATGTATAATGGCATGTATCTCTACTGTTTGTATGTGTATATATGCTGTATGTTATTATGCAGCTTGGTACATACCATGTGGTTTCTGTATTTTGCAATTGTTATACTATCTGGTGGTAACTGTATCTATTAGTTATACTATCTGGTTGACACTGCATGGATGCATTTATACTACTGGCGGGTACGTGTATGACATTTTTAGATTATATGGTGATCGCTGTATGCATTAATTCCTGAACTCACAGTGGCGGTAACGTGTATGCCATATTTATATTACATGGCGATACGACTGCTGTATTGCATTTATACTACATGGCAGCACTAATGTATTTCATGCCACAATGACGGTACGTCGTATGAATTTTTACTAATAATGGCGGTACGTCCAGGTATACTGCATATTATATAATACATCGTTGATACGCGTATGCATTATTATCACTATTGACGGTGATGCTGTATGCATGTTATATTAATGGCGATAAGTCGTTATGCATTATATAATACATAGGGGCACGTGGATGATATTTTATACTAACATGGCGGCACTTTGGATGCATTTATGCTACTATGGTAGCAACTACTGTATGCATTTATACTACTGGATACGCTGTATCATTTATACTAACATGGCGATAGCTGTATATGTATCGTCTTACTAACATAGGCGGCTTTTTTATACTGTATGTATTTTATGTAACATGACAAGTAACACGTATGCCATTTTATACACATGCGGATACGCCGGTATGCATTTAATACCACATAGCGGTACGCTTATGCATTTATACTATATGGCGGGTACCGGTATGCCTTTATGTAAATTACCATGGTGATACGCTTGTATGGCATAATACTACCATGGCGGTAGTGCCTGTAATGCAATTTATATTACATGGCGAACAGCTGTATGCATTATATAACTAACCATGGGCGACGCTGGATGTATTTTAATACTACATGGCGGCACGCTGGAGGCATTTTATGCTACTTAGGTCAGGCCACACAGAAGCATATTGTAATATGTAATATGTTTATATGGTGTGTAATAGTGTATATTATATAGATTATATATTTACGATAATGTAATATATGCTAAAAAAACAACCAATTGTGAATAGTAATAGTGTTTAGATATATGACAATTGTAGGATTTGTATATATGTAATATGTGTGTATGTATATATGTATATGTATGTGTGTGTGTATATATGCATATGTGTATATATGTTTGTGTGTGTATATGCTGTATCTACTGTTTGTTTATGTGTATATATGCTGTATGTATATGCAGCATTTGTACTACATGGTGGTATTCTGTATGCATTTTATACTACTTGGTGGTACACTGTATCTATTTTATACTACTTGGTGACACGCTGGATGCATTTTATACTACATGGCAGTACGCTGTATGCATTTTATATTATATGGTGAAACGCTGTATGCATTATATACTACATGGGGGTATGCTGTATGCATTTTATATTACATGGCGATATGCTGTATGCATTATATACTACATGGCAGCAAGTTGGATGTATTTTATAGTACATGGCGGCACGCTGTATGCATTTTATTCTACTTGGTGGCATGCTGGATGCATTTTATACTACATGGCGGTACACTGTATGCATTTCATACTACATGGTGATACGCTGTATGCATTATATACTACATGGCGGCAAGCTGGATGTATTTTATACTACATGGCGGCACGCAGGATGCATTTTATACTACTTGGTGGCACGCTGGATGCATTTTATACTACATGGCGGTACGCTGTATGCATTTTATACTACATGGTGATACGCTGTATGCATTATATACTACATGGCTTTACGATGGATGCATTTTATACTACATGGCGATATGCTGTATGTATTGTATACTACATGGCGGTATGCTGTATGTATTTTATAGTACATGACAGTACACTGTATGCATTTTATACCACATGCGGATACGCTGTATGTATTTTATACCATATGGCGGTACGCTGTATGCATTTTATACTATATGGCGGTACGCGGTATGCATTTTATATTACATGGTGATGCCCTGTATGCATTATATACTACATGGCGGTATGCTGTATGCATTTTATTCTACTTGGTGGCATGCTGGATGCATTTTATACTACATGGTGATACGCTTGATGCATTTTATAACTACATGGCGCATTGCTCGTTATGTATTAGCATACAGGGGTATGCTGTATGTATTTTATAGTACATGACAGTACACTGTATGCATTTATACCACAGCGCAGAACGCTGTATGCATTTTATACCACATAGCGTACGCTGTATGCATTTATACTATATGGCGGTACGCGGTATGCATTTTTATATTACTGTTGATACGCCTGTATGAATTATATACTACATGGCACGGATGCTTATGCATTTTATATCATGGCGATACGCTGTATGCATTATATACTACATGGCGGCACGCTGGATGTATTTTTATACTACATGGCGGCACGCTGGATGCATTTTATGCTACTTGGTGGCACACTGGATGCATTTTATGCTACTTGGTGGCACACTGGATGCATTTTATACTACATGGCGGTACGCTGTATGCATTTTATACTACATGGTGATACGCTGTATGCATTTTATACTACATGGCTGTACGCTGGATGCATTGTATACTACATGGCGATATGCTGTATGTATTTTATACTACATGGCGGTATGCTGTATGTATTTTATAGTACATGACGCTACGCTGTATGCATTTTATACCACATGCGGATACGCTGTATGCATTTTATACCACATGGCAGTACGCTGTATGCATTTTATACTATATGGTGGTACGCAGTATGTATTTTATACTACATGGCAGTACGCTTTATGCATTTTGCATTTCTTTATTTTTACACCAAACCAATATGATGGATCTGGTCCTGACACTCCCTAATATATGACATATATGGGCGGGTGGGGGGGTCGTCTCTCTATGGCTCGCCTCAGGCAGCAGACAGGCTTGGTACACCCCTGGGCACAGCACAGTACAAGAACCCATAGGCTAAGTTCACAACACTGCTACTGGCCTCTATTAGCCTCATTTGTTAAGGAAGAGAAGATGTGACACTTAATGCTGATGGTAAACGGAAGTTCTTCCATTTAAGATCAGTTCCCACTAACTTGTATTTATTTTTCCATTCTTCCATTGTTTGCAACTGCAAAAAATACTGCTGTGGCCAGCATCGTTTTTGCCATTAGAAATACAGGAAGCATGGAGGTGTGAACTGGTCATTATCCTGTATATATAGGTACAGCACAGTACAACTATCTTTGTGTTAATGGTTTTCTCTCAGGAGGAACTGTTTTCCTTTATGTGTGCATACATCGGCCATTGTTCATAGTCACCTTAATGTACTAGAATAAAAGTCTGAGCTGAACAAGCATTTTTATGGTGCAGTTGGGAACAACAGCTGCTTGTTAAATGGTTTTTAGTCCAACTCCTATTTTTAGATACAGGCGGACCCCTACTTAAGGACACCTGACTTACAGATGACCCCTAGTTAAAGACGGACCCCTCTGCCCCCTGGGACTTCTGCTGAAGGTCTCTGAATGCTTTTCTTTAGTCCCTGGCTTCAATGATCAGCTGTAAATTGTCTGTAGTGAATCTTTATTGATAATCCTTGGTCCCATTACAGCAAAACATTTTAAAACTCCAATTGTCACTGGTGCAAAAAAAAAAATGGTCTGGAACTGCAGTTATAAAATATACAGTTTTGACTTACATACAAATTCAACTTAAGAACAAACCTATGAAACTTGTCTTGTAGTTAACCCGGGGACTGCCTGATGAAATAAATTTATTACATGTCATAATTTATAATAATTATATAAATGTATTGTATGGTCATATTACATACACAAATATTTCAACATATCACTTTCTCTATTCACTCTGCATTATTCTTCTTTCTTCAAATCAGGGATGCAAGAAATATTCTAGAGGCGGCAAGTCAAGGAGCTTCTGCATCGATATCCCTGGTGGCAAACATAGCAGTGAATCTGATGGCTTTCCTCTCGCTGCTAGCATTCTTTAATTCTGCCCTCTCATGGCTGGGGAATATGTTTGACTATCCAGAGTTAAGCTTTGAGGTAAACATCATATTTTAAAAGGAAGAAACGCATTTGTTATTTTATGAAAATTTGCCTATGCTAGTTAGGACTGTAACTGGAATTTTTATTGATCCACTAAATAGACCATAAATAGATCAGAAGGTATAGAGTCAGAAGTTGGTTCTATGTCTCTGTAGCAGCAAAAAGCCGTTGAGGCACCGGTCTCACTCACTTTGAATGGACACAGACCCATCTGCCTCCAGTTCCTTAGCTTGTGCCTAAACAGGGCTCATCAGCTCATCCCCTCAACAAACTTTTAGACTTTCATTAGGCTATCAATATGAATTACATAAGGTTTATCTAAAGTTTTGATAAATTGTATAAACCCAAAATGAGGTTAATAATAATGAACCTGGTAATAAACTTTATTAAAGAAATATGTTACTGTTTCTCCTCCGGTTATTCCTTAGTTAAACAGTTTGTGTAAATCAGCTTTCTATCCTGTTCTCCACAGACAGCTAGTGATAAAGATGCCTGATAAAGTGTCTAATGACTTAACTCTTTACGGACAGTCACTGGATAGTCTTATCACATTAGAGAGCTGAATCATCATGTGATATATTCTCTTATCTGTATACTGTGTAGAGACTAGCTCACTACAGGAGAAAGAAAGAGTAGAAACAAGTTATTAAGACGCTGCCTTTCTTTATTGAATATATTACAATGTTTACTATCACCACCTGCTTTATTAATTTCTGAAATAAAAAAAAAAACTGCTTTAAAAGTTTAGTTACACTTTAAATACCCCTTAAATCTTCAGAGGCCTACATCTGTAACAGGGGCTCTGTATTATCTAGAATGTGTCATTTGTAATACTGATGTCTTCTTATGTGTCAGAGCCAAGACTTTCAACAGGGAAACCTCTGAGATTATTCCAATTATTATGTAACATTATATTTAATGATCTCACATTTTAGTCAAGACATCAGATTAACTCTAAACTTGCACGAGATGAGCTAAAGCATAAAGTGTATCATATTGTAGACATGCTTTTAATAATACTATTTTTTTGGGGCAGGTAATATGTTCCTATGTCTTCATGCCATTCTCCTTCATGATGGGTGTAGACTGGGAAGATAGCTTCATTGTTGGAAAACTAATAGGATACAAGACATTTTTTAACGAGTTTGTGGCATATGAATACCTTGCTGGGCTGATTAAAAAGAGAAAAGAAGACGGCCCAATGATGATAAATGGCATAAAGCAATATATGTCAGTAAGTATGATTCTACTAAAATAAACATTCTGCCATATATTATCGGTACAAAAATACATGGTCAGTAAATTCTTTTAAGGATTCCATGTAGTGCTCTGACTCCGTGTGCCATTATCTTCAAAAATGTAGATAACATGATACACACTGCTCAAGTTGGCAATTTCAAAAGATGCGAGTTCTTAGTTTCGGATTATATTCTATACATAACAATTCAGTATGTGAAGGGGCACAATTCAACATATTACAATTTTTTTAGACACTAAAGTAATAATTTAAAGGGGTTTTATGCGATTAGAAAAACATGGCACCTCTCAGGGAAATGCTCTGACTTTTATGTCAGGTAAATTTACGGGCACATGAACATGAATGTATTTGTGTGCCGTGAACTAGCCGCGCACACGTCAGCTAATTAATTGCACCATCCGGTGAACATACTGCAAATTACAGAGCAGGCCCAATTCCTGTCATCATTTGCAACACGGCCTATCATTTCCTATGGCCCATTGCTTGCAGCCTGAAAATTTCTATATGGACCCACATGTCCAATGGAAAAGAGTGGAACTAGTTATATGTGTAAATAGTCATGATTTTCAAATCTTTAGATTGGTTATAGATGTGACTTTCAGGTCATCAATTTATCCTTGAAACCCCTTAATGATTTAGTCACAATTAGTTTATTTTGGTAATGTTTACTCCAGGACAGTATAAGGATCACAATTATACCCAATGGGGAGCTATGTTAATGTGTCTCCTCCTGGAGAGTCATGTTAAGGTGTCCTGGCTTAATTGATCTCCCATAGTCAAGGTACATGTTCACAATTCTGAGTGGCAGCAGTAGAATCAAGATTATGATGATAAAACTGTCCTATTGGACATTAGTTGGGTCAGGAGGGGTCAGGCTACCGTGACTCTTTACTTCTGATGTGACTTCCTATGTCATTTGCCTGCAGCATTTTCTGAGTAACACTGAGCAAAATACAAAAGGACATTATTGTGGTTTGGGGTTGGTGAAATTCTTCTAGGCAGGTTTCCTTTAAGTACCTAATAAAATTTGCTATGTCTCATTATTGTTATTTCTTCGGTTTTAGATTCGGTCAGAAGTTATTGCAACATATGCTTTGTGTGGATTTGCAAATTTCGGCTCCTTAGGAATTACCATTGGCGGATTGTGTATGTATACATTTTGTTATATAGGCACTATGGGAAATTAAACACTTTTTAAATAAAAGTTCTATATATCTGCCCTGAAATACCAGATTTAAGTGCTAATTTCAGAATATTTTTTTGTAAATTAATAGTTTTGTAAATGTAAGAAACGTTACAATGTATCTACAATGTAGGGAAAGCATCAATCCACTTACTATAACACTTCTTCTGCCTGCTAAACTATTTTGTTCACTGTTCAAATCTGTCTTCAGTTCACAAAGGAAGGGGAGGTATATGTTACATCAGAGAACAGTAAAGGCGAGTTCACATAGAGGATTTTCTCACAGATTTTTAGCTGCAACCCCTAAGGTCATAGTGGTATCTAGACTTTTTTTTTGTAGTACCACTAGTTGATTTTTGCTGTAGAACTGCAGCTTCAGTCCCAATACAAAATGCTACACAACGTTTAGATATAGCCCGAGTCCAAAGACTCATTTACATTTCTGTTTTTACAGGTATTCACTGACTTCACACAAATCCTTTGTATTCATACATCTATGTTTTTAACGGAGCATTGGTCAGCAGAAATTTTGTTTTGTTTTGTGGACCAATGACTTTCATTAAGGTTAATCACAGAAAATCCCAGACCACACATTTGACTTTCACATGGACACTCTACAAACTATGAGATTTTTGTATTAAAAAAAAAATTGATCAGGTCTTCAGTTGACTACAAAACTGATCATGAGAATTAGGCCCACAAGTCATGGTAACTGGATCAAAATGATGGGCTTAAATATTCATAAAAATTTAACACATTCAGAGAAAGGACTTTGAATTCTATTTTCAAATGACCTAGTAGGATCCATGGGGTGGAAAAGAGTCATGATGGGATGTCCATCCCTGGCTTCAGTACTGTCCTTTATTTCCAGTACATCATTTCAATTCAACTCCTAAGTGGCAGGTCCTGAAGATAGAAAATAATGACATACTAGTCCTACATGACATAATTCAAGTCAGAAAGGAATACTGGAGTATAATTTTTTGCAAAACCCTTTTTTGTGTAATGATAAATCTTTTTGGATGGAGGATTGTGATCCTGTCATCATTCTGGATAACAGTTTGGTTGGTGATGGTCTGTGGGTCTTCTTAAGACTCATGACAGGTTCCCATTTAAATGTTTTAGATTGGTTAATCATCAATGCTTACTTCACTGAGTAGTGCCACCTCAATGTGCTCTGTTGTATGTTGCAGCCTCAATGGCACCAAACAGAAAAGGTGACATTGCAGCAGGAGCCATTAGAGCCATGATCGCCGGTACGGTGGCATGCTTCATGACGGCTTGTATTGCAGGTTTGTATTTCTTTTCCTGAAGCAATGGTTTGGATGATATTTTCATTGGGCACAGCTAGTTGTTACCTGATACAGACGGTCCCTGACTCACAGATGACCCCTAGTTACAGACCGACCTCTCTTCCCACTGTGACCTCTGGTGAAGATCTTTGGATACATTAATGCCAGTCTGCAATGATCAGCTTGAAAGTGTCTGTTATGAAGTTTTAGTGATACCCTTGTTCCCATGATAGCTCAAAAAAAATTTTCTCGAGTTACAATTATAAACTATACCTGTTCTGACTTGCATACAAATTCACCTTAAAGGACATCTACCACCAGATTACTGGTGGTAGAGTTTCCTAGATTGGCTGCTCGTTATGGGGATAGGGGGACTGTGTTTGCATATATTTTGGCGTTTTTATTGCAGAAATAATAACTTTGTAAAAGTTCCAGATTCCAGCTTCCCTGGACTTTAATATATTCACACCCCCTGCTGAAAGCCTCCTCCTGCCACCATCAGGGGAACTAGTAACTCGTGGCGTGTGCTCTTTCCTAGTTCCCTGGCCGGTGCCAGGAGGAGGCTTGCACCGGGTGGGGCGGGGGGAGTGAAAAGCCAAGAGGAGCTCGGGCACCGTCTGCCTGAGCACCTACAGCACTTTTACAAAGTTATTATTTCGGCAACAAAAACGCCGAAATATATATAAAACGCGGTCCCCTCCATCCACTAGACATAACGAGCAGCCTATTTAGGACAATCTACAACCCATAATCTGGTGGTAGATGTCCTTTAAGCACAAACCTATCCTGTAGGAAACCCAGGGACTGCCTGTAGTTGTGTTACCTGTTTAATGATTAATTAGTTTACTACCAAACCCATGCAATTTTCTAATATCATTTTTGTATCAAGGACACAAAGCATCAGTGCTGGATATAGCGAATCAATTTATTCTTATGTGTCAAAGAGACACGTTTTCAAGGTTTCTATTGAATGGATGAAAGGAGAGAGTTTGGAACAAGAATAAAATACGTAAAATAAGAAAAGTATAATGGAAAATAATACAGATTTTATTTTTCAAACAATATAATTTCCCCGAAGCAAAAAAAAAAACATTGTACAAAAAGACAAATGACCTACATATGAGATGCACAATGATAGGAGTTTCAGACCTAATATGTGCAATTAGCATTTTTATATAATCAAAAATGCCAGGGCCATGAAGATATATGCTAAATCCTTTATGCAATGTTCAAGGACTATTTATTACCGTTATCAAGATCAGAATGATGGGGTCTAACACCTGGTAACCCCATTGATGAGCTGCAGCACTGGAGTTCAGTCCCATTCAAGTGGGGTAAAGCGAACATAGTAACTATACTATGAGAAGATTGTCCAAATGCTACATTGTTTTCTGCAGTGTGGTCAGTCTGGGTAGTGGGTGTCAGACACCTACCAATCTGACATTAATCACCTATCCAAAGAAACTAGAATACGACAATAAGCAATGCATTTCTTTGTAGTGGATGGTAGATAGAGTTGTTCTAATGGCTGTGGGGAAATAGAGGAATACTAAACTAAATGTCTGCTCCAATTATTTGAGATTACGTTTATATATGCCTATGCTTGTCCTTGTTCCATTTACAGGAATATTAACACCGCCGATTACAGAAATCATTTGCCATGATGTGTTAGACAGCTTCTTCCTTAATTCTACAAACGTGTCTGTTGTAACACCAGAGATTACTAACTGCTGCTTGACCCTGTACACATGGTAACTATATAGAGATAAGCACTTTCAACATTTCCCTTTTAGAGTTAAAATAATGTCTTGTATGATAACGATTATTTTAGGCAGGGTGAAGATTCTTATCAGTTTCTCAGTTTAGTTGCAGTTGCTGACAAGAACATGTTTTAGCTGTGCATTGTACACTGTGTCAGTGCAAAACCACCACACAGGCATTAGGAAAATGGCTACTGGAGCAGATGATTGGGGATGGCATCATAATAGTCGGAAACCTGGTATTTAGCATTTTTTCCTTCCTTCAAGAGAACAAGAGCAGGACAACCCCCTCTTCCCAATGATGACATTATCAATAGTCATTTAACAAGCAAAAAATCATCTGTGTTCTGTACCTTGCTTTTAAATAGTACACAGATGATGCTCCATCTAGTGCCCAACGGTGGTATACTGTATTTAAAAATATTCCATAATGCCATAATTTGTATAAATTTTGTAATGTGTTTATATTTTTCAAAATGGAAAAAAATCTTATCATAAAATCAACAGTGATTTACATTAAGAACCATTACTTTGGGAACACATTCCAAAATCTCCTTGTTTTTTAGGTGTCTATACTTCATTTGTTGTTATATTATGGGTTTTACTTAGATCAGGCACTGAATAAATAAATATAGAAATACTAACACTCATCTTCAGCTAAGCTAATAGAGTTGCGTCTGACATACTTGTCAACAGTTTCCAAAAACCACCATAAAACTTGAAAACTGAGAATGCAGTGACTAGTAATATACACTGTGAATCATGATCAGGTGATGATAATGAAGGCAATGAAAATCATAGAAAGTCTCCAGAGGGTCATGGTAACAATTTAAGAAGAAGTTAATCAGATTGCAGACATTATTTCCTGTGTTCTGACTGCTCTTTTTCTTAATGATTCTGTACCTTGCCACTATATTTGATTTGACCCAGTTATTGTGACTTTGCATGTGTCTTTCATATCTGTTTGGTGTCTGTTTGTCTATCTTTGTTTGACATCTGTTTTAAAAAGATGTCTAGATTAAAGACTGTCATCTAGTTGTCCCCTGCAAGATTGGGCAGGTAGACTGGCAGAGGGGTCGTTGGTGAACTCAGTGCTTGCAACCATTCTGATAAATGATAATTATTGTGGCATCTGTTTTTGTTACAGGGTTCTAGCTGGAAGTCCTACAAATGTTACAGTAGGTGGAAATTACAGCATAAATGCATTATCTGGATGCTGCCAGCTGATTCCTTCACCATCCTTCAATTGCACATGGCTTTCTCCAGTACCTTAGACTATTGATTTTGTACGTACTATTTAAATGAATGTATTAAAAGGCATTCAACTTTTGAACTCTATTTACAAGATTTCAGTTGAATTGAAAATAGATTGTATTATAGTCCAGACCTGCATTCCCAATTCTCCTAGTTATTATTCACAATTCTGATTGTTTGTGGAATAATTAGAACCGAGCTTTTAGAACAAGCTTTTAGCTAGACAGATTCCAACAGCATACATGGATGGGCTCTTAAAATGTTGCTCACGGACAATACAAGATAACTACTGTAATAGATTTACAAAGATTTATTAAATAAATGCAGATATTGTATATATGGATTGTAAACAAAATGCTCATACACTATCATTCTTCATACACTTTGTATATAAATTTTTGTATTCAAGTGTAAATTTTCAGAATAAGATTATTGTTTAATATTGTCTATGCTAGAATGATGTCATTATTTGAATGTTTTATATGTAACATAAAATGTTTACATTCAAATTGTCTCATTCTTCTTATTTTAGCAAAAATGCACATGACTTGTTATGTCTTCTTAATATTCTCACTGACTTTAAATATAATACTTTGAAACATATTTTATATACCTCCATCACCATGCAGCCTGTAGATTATCTTTTCCCATCTGTAAGAGAATATTCATACATTTTCTTGGTCACAGTAAGGCTGCTGTGGATGACCTCTAAAGTTACCTTATGCCATCTGCAGTGCATAGTGTCACTATGCTTTGATATTCTACGCTTCTATTGACCTGAACGTAAATAACCATACAACCCTGTGTTGATCTTTTATAAACAGTAGGAGGTCTGATTGTAATATTGATTACATTTTGTAAGAGAAGTAGCTGTAGGGAAGCTGTAGCTTACCGATAGTAAAAAAAGTATGGTATAAACTTAGATGCGCCTAAAGATGCACCCGATTTATCATCCAGCATCAGCTACTGTCATAGATCAATTGTTTAAGCCACTTATGTTTCATACATCAGAGAACAGAGGAGTCCACTATCATTTTTTTTTGGAAAAAAATGTAATTAAGAATGCCAAATATAAATCACCAACATAAAGATTCCATATTTCTTTTAGTGACCAATAATTACAAACACTTCACCCAAATAACACTCCTAAATGAAAGTATTACTCCAGTGGAGATGGAAATGTCACTACTACTATGTTGTAAAAAAGGCATAACCCTCATAAGTGTATTCCTATTGGCTATCTATTTCAGCTATTATTAACTTGAATTAGGGGAAACGGGGGACTTACCCAAGAGTTACAGTTATTAGGTTTACATAGCTCCTGATGCACATTTTACAGCTACCACTTTCTCAGGGGTCAACCTATCATCAGTGATCACTAACTTTAACTGTACAGAATTCATTAATATAAGCACATATAAAAAAAACTGTAAAATATCTTTGATTTCCTATCATATTCTCATACAGTATCCTCACCTAGACTTAGGGGTCAAATTACAGAAAAGTTGTATGTAGAAGGGGGGCAAGTGAGTCACAGCTGCTATTTCTTAACCCACCAGATCAAAGAGGATACACAAATGTGCAGAGACTGGTGGAAAATAAAGATTACAAGTAACATATTGACCAAATACACACCGTACCTACATACACTAGAAAAGTAAGTTATGCAAAGTTTGTTGACAGGTGAGGTTAATTTAACACTTTAGTAACCAGACTATTTTTGCTATTTTTTCCTTATCACATAGCAAGAGCAATACATTTTTTTTATGTAGCCATATTTGGGCTTATCTTTTGCAGGAAGATTTGTAATTTAAATGCCATGATGGGGTATATGGAACTTATTGATTACATTTTATTAACTACTTCTGGGGAGAAATAATAAGAAAAAAACAGTAGTTTTTACATTTTACATTATATATATATACACACACAGGAAATCTGTCATACTGCTTTGATAACAAGGATGGAGAAATATAGTATGCAATGCATTAGTGTGTCATAGTACATATGTTAGATTATGTCTCAAGCAGCAAATGCTGTTGACATCCTCAGCCATGTGGTGGCAGCACCGCTCTTTACTGATCACCCAGATAGTCTGCACTATATGAAAGAGCTTTTGGGTTATATTGAGTGTTTTCAAAAGTTTCACATTTTGCAATGTGGTTAGCATTCATGAATTTAGATCTGGAGGGTACAATATACAGTGAAGATCATCAAGAACAAAAAAGTAACATAATTACCTACAAATACAAATATTTTTTATAGTGCATTATTATATTTTTTAGTTTTCCTGAAAATAATAAAGCATAGGGCAAACTTAGGAACTGCAAGGTGCTTTATGTTTAACGGGTTTTCTACATTAGTCATTATTGAGCAGACAGATCTCTTTTTACATCATCTACTGTACAGAGTAGAAAGAACAGCTAGAAAGAATAGTTCCAACAGCCTTGGTCAGTGTAGAAATAGGCTTATATAGTCACAGAAAATTGTAAGTAATTTTCATTTTCTCTAAAAATAATACATTCAGATAGAAATGTATGCTTACTGCAAAACTTGGCATTTAGTTTTGTCTCTGTCAGATATGTAAATAGTTACAAGTGTGGTCTGATTATGGTCTTGCCACAAGAGGGCACAAAAGTGCTTCCCTCAATGCCCTAAAAAAAAGACTCAAATGATACTTTTGGGTAGTGTGGCTCTTGGTGACAGATTTTTTTTATGTTCATCTATATAGTCAGCGGGGGACTGGGTAATTTCAATGCCCTGTTTCTGCCAACATGCATGTGTGAGTTCCAAAAGTGTTTGTCTATCCTACAGCACAGTTTTTAAGTCAGGAAAAAGATTAGGGGAAGGTATGGTATACAGTTGTAGTGCCTACACATTCTGAGGATCCAGACATGAAAGAGCAGGTTAAGACAACGATGTGTAATGTGTATATTTATTTCCTAGAAGATATATGCATTTGTATATGCATATAAAATGTATATATTATATCATATTATAGCGAACATTCTTGGACTGTGTTATGGAGGGTCGGGGAACGGACTGGTGACACAGAGACAGTGGGCCCTGAGAATAAACCTCCTTCCCATTGTCCCTGCCCAATTGCCTTACCTACACTAAGCGGAAGGTAGACATTGGTCAACATTCCCCTCCTGTGCAAAAGTGTAAACACAGGGATGAAAACAAGACAATACAAACTGAGAGGGATAGTCACCAAATAGGGGTCAGAATTGCAGTACAAAATTGATAGTCAAATAGACACAGGCTAAAGGGTCAAAGATTCTGAATACAGAAAATAGCAGCCAAAGAGCCATGGTCCACAAATCCTTCTATGAGGAGCCATAGCTATGGTCTGGAAGGTGATTGGGTAAGTTCTCTGATATGAGACGGGTGGCAATGAGAGTGCGGAAAGATTCTGCCACAGTGAACAGAATTTCAACATTTAGTGAAACAGAGCAGAATTCTTTACAGACAGAGGATGACACAGACACAGATGTAACAGAACCCCACTTCTTTTTATTAGGAGCCCCCTAGCCCCTTCTAGTCCCACTATGTTTGGAAGGATTCTGACAATGGTTTGATCTGAGGAGATATGAAGCATGACGATTCTTGCAGCTGAAGGGTTAGACTTCAAAAATGCAGGAGGGACATACTTTCTCAAAATAGAAAAGATTACTGAAAAACGGAATATGAATACGGACTATGAATAAGGAATATGCTAAACAACTGTAACCTGAAGAACACTGGATTAATGATTTCACTTATAGAGCAGAATAACATGGAGCAAATCTCCCAGAGGGAACCTTGTAAACCAAGCACACTGACATGCTGGTGTGTGCCCCTTTGGCAGGATCTGTTTTTATTTTAGCATCTTCTTAAAGCTTTAAATATTATGCAAATGAGCCTGAGGAGTTCCAGGCTTAATTAACAACTATGGAGCCCAGATCCCCTCAGGCTCATTTGAATAATTTTTAAAGCCTTTTTTTGTAAAAACCTTTTTTGTAGACATATGAATCCAAAAGAAGCGCGGATCATACTTTAGGAGGCAACACCAGCATGTAAGTGTGCTTGGTGTACAATCTCTGATCCTTGTGGTAGATATACTTTAACTGTTAGTGAGCCAGATTAGAGTTTGCAGGAGACAGATGGTTATGGTAAAATTCCATCCAGGCTAGCAGGCAAAGGAATACACCAGTGTCCACACCTGCAAAAGACATAATGAAACACACTGATAATATTAGTGCATACACAGACGTAGGTTATGCAGGCACAGGTGTAGGAAAATGTTTACAAGAAATGGAAGTAAATGGAGATCTTCTAAACTCACAAAAATTTGTACAAATCCGGGCACTTTACTTGAAAGCTCTTTACTCCAATCGTGAAGACATACATCCTGAATTGTATGCAATGCCTATCAGGAGTAAAATGAAGAACTGGGAGAGTTGAGCATCTGAATTTTGAGTCTGATGCTTGGAAAGGCTTGAACGAACAGTACATTTGGATTATGGCAATTTCATGTCTAGCTCGTAGCCTCACACTGCATCCGGGGAAAATATTACATACAGGTTGAAAGGATGAGCCAAAGTATGAGATGAGATCTCACAAAAGCAAGAGTTAAAGTAATGTGATTATCTAAACCTGACTTTGATACATTAATGCCTTCGATACTGAGGGTTAAAGTTACATTTTTGTTATGTGCTCCTTTAAATGAGGATATCTTTGGGAAAGCTTAACATATGTTACCTTCTTTTTTCCATGATATGTAAGGTTAGTTTTATTAATTATATATTTCTTTCTTATTTCAATTTTTTCAATTATAGTTTTTTATCAATAAGTAGTAAAAGTGAACCTTTACTTAAATATGTTATTAATATGTACAGTGTCACGCCATCCCCCTTTCCTTGGTTCAGCGGCAGATGCAGAAGGTGCATGCACTTCTGCAAACTATAAATTAAAGGGGTATTCCCATCTGGCCATTCACATTTCATTTAATTAATTTGCCATATGTAAACATTTCTTCAATTGGATGTCGTTAAAAAAAAATGTTTCTTTGTGAAGATAATTTCTCATAAACATAGCCATGTTGTCTCGAGATAGCTTCCTCAGATACGACCACCTCACATTTTGGTAGCCATGGCCAGATATACGCTATTGAACCCTGCCTGACCACCTGGCTTCAGCATTTATTACCACAGGACGGCTGTGGGACATTTCCAGTAATTCCCGGACATTTCATATACCAAAACCTTTTGTTTCTTTGTGCAATCCCTCCTGCAGAGGTGGCCATATCTAAGTACACAGTCTTGTTTCTTAGGGACCATATAACTGCATTTATGAGAAATTATCTTCACATAGGTATGTTTTTTTAATAACATCTAATTGAAGAAATGTTTATATATGGCAGATTAATGAAACTGGATGTGAATGCCCAGACGAGAATACCCCTTTAAGTCTTTCCTGCCCCTCCTTCTATATTCTGCCTTAAGCTGACAAGCTGGAGGGGGCACATTTCAACACCTATATCTCCTGAACCCAGAGGCAGGCTCTGTAAAGGAGAGGCAGAGCTGCATGCCTAATGGAGGGATAGACAGCAACAGCATAAGGAAAGAAAGACAGCAATCCAAAACCTGCACGTGAGTTCAAATAGTTGGGTGCTCGCAGCCAAAGGTTCTGGGACATCGATGGAGGAAGCCACAGCACGCCGGGAAATCCAAAGTATAAAGGCTTTATTTACATAGAAGGCATAGAATTCGCGACGTTTCGATTCACAATGAATCTTTCTCAAGCATAAAAAACATGGCCAATATAGGCCCATATATATACACAGGTGTGTGATGACATCATTTCCTTCAGTGATGCAATATGCAAAACATACGAAAGTGAGAATATATACAAATGCAGAATATTAAAGTGCAGTAGTGTACCAGAGGATATTTTAACAATTCATATCAATATAAAAATGCAATTTAGTATTTCTCATGTCAGTTATATATAAAACATATAAAAACAGCGTGTCAGTGTCGAATTCCATGCTCGATTTGTATGCGCATGCGTGGCTATTCTCGTAGTCATGACGATCCGAGTTGGTCACGAGGTCCGTATATGTAGGACAACCTCCTTCCTGCTGATCATGTGACTGTCTTACGAACTCCCGATATAGCTACGAGATTCCAGTTATGTAACAACAGGTGAGTATAGTCACTACAAGCTTAATAGTACAAAAAAATACGGAGGAGAGTTATCAACTCAATAACTGGTATCTCAATCAAAGACCGGAATAATCGTTCGTGCAGGTACAACCAAATATGTCAGGCTAAAGGCCCAAGATAAGTAAATTGTTAATTATTAGGGGGTACACGCAGTCATCAGGGATTTATACATAAGGGCATCCATGGCTATAAGGGTGCATCGAGAGTAGACTAGGTCTAAAACTAGACAGTACCATAACTCCTCGCAATACCCCAACCAATGGCCCATAAAGGTCAATGGTACCCGACGCTTATAGTACACCCCGTAATTTGTGCCAGATTTGTCCGTAAGTACGGACCGGCCACCATAGACGGGTAATGTGCTAGCGTATTTGTACTTCGACCATCAGTCACTCATAAGAATGTGTACTGTCCTTAATTCTTAGGACTTGGTGTATTCACACCCTAGATACATTCAAACTAGATAAACATACTCATACACCCCCGTACTACAAAAAAAAAATTTGGGGGGGGGGGAGACACATAAGTATCATACCTGCCCAACACGAAAATCCAAACGTCCTAGATCAATATTCACCAGAATGGAAAGACACGACAGCATTTAGGTGGGGTGAACGTGTGATTCATACACAAGTGAAGAATTGTAGTGAAAATCTGTAAAAATAGATAGTACATAGATAAAATCCAGAAAGTATATGCAAATCACAGTGACTCGAGAGTCACCGGGTCCAAAAACTTATGAAAATGACTTTACAATTTATTACAGACAAATAATGCAGACATATCCAGAGAGGTCCTAAATGACGCCACCCATCTTGAATTCCCTATTTAGGCCATTTGGTTCCAGAGTGTTAAGTTCATAAATCCACTTCAGTTCAAGTCGTTTTAATGCTCTTTCCCTATCGCCTCCTCTGCATTGTCTAGTTATTCCGTCAATAATCCGGAATCTCAATTGTGCAATATGATGATGGTTTTTAACGAAGTGGCCTGGGAGAGGTAAATCTGTTTTTCGGGTTCTTATCGTGGATTTATGTTGGTTGATACGCAGGCGACACAATTGTGTTGTTTCGCCTACGTACAACAAACCACAAGGGCATTGTATCAAGTAGATAATGAAACTGGAATTACATGTGTAATGTTGTCTAATAGAGTAACGTTTCCCTGTTCTTGGATGACTGAATGTATCTCCCTTAATTAAATTATTGCAATTGCAGCAATTCAAACATGGAAAGCAACCTGCCTTCCCAACCGTTGTTTTGTCACAATCTATATGTAAATCCGCATGTACCAAACGATCTTTCAGATTTTTAGGTCTTCTATAGGCCATAATAGGGGGGCTTTTAAATTCTGGTATATTCGGTAATGAGTCCCTCAAAATGGACCAACTGTCCCTTAAAATGTTAGCTACCTGTTTGCTCACTGGGCAGAAAGTGGAGACAAATGGAATTATCTTAAGACCCTTATCCTTTTTTAGTCTCGGTAGGAGAAGTGTTTTTCTCTCACAACTCCTTACCTTATTTCTAGTACGGGCAGGTAAGGTTCCGGGGTAGCCTCTTTTTACAAATTTGTCACACATCGCGTTTAGACGCAAATCCACCTTACCCTCATCAGCAACAATTCTTCTAACTCTTAATAGCTGGCTATAAGGTAGTGAATCCAGCATATTATTGGGGTGATTACTGTTGTATAGGAGAAGGCTATTTTTGTCGGTGGCTTATAGATAGGTAGGTATAGATCAGTGAGTAATTGGTCACCATTGACGCTGACTACTGTATCTAAAAATTGTAAATGTTGTCTTGATTGAACCATTGTAAATTGCAGCTCAGGTATGTGCATGTTTATTTCTTGTGAAAATATCAACAGCTCATCCTCTCCGCCTTTCCAGAGGAAGAATATATCATCTATGTACCTCATCCAGCCTACCACATTGTGGAAGTGGCTGGATGGGTACACAAATCTCTCCTCGAACCAGGCCATAAAGATGTTGGCATATGTTGGCGTTTGAGCCCATGGCCACCCCGCGTTTTTGGACAAAAAAATCAGTCTGAAAGAGAAAGTAGTTGCACTGTAAGACAATCTCGAGCAATGAAATTACAAATTCTTTGCCACAATCATCCATCTGCCTTTCCCGTATGGCTTCAGACACAGCTCTCACGCCCTTTTCATGGTCAATGCTAGTGTACAGACTAACCACATCAAAAGACACTATCTCACTTCCACATCTCACTTCCAATGTATATAATTTATTAATGAAGTCTGTAGTATCCCTGACATATGATCTAGTGGATGTTGCAGCCCTATTTAGGATCTTATCCAAGAATCTCGATAAAGGGGAGAGAATCGATCCCATACCCGCCACAATCGGCCTTCCCGGTGGGTTTCTAAGGTCCTTATGTATTTTGGGCAATAAATACAGAACAGGTGTAATAAATACAGACAGCAACAGCATGCTACTAGTCTCTGTTGGCCCAATGATGTTTGTTCTTGTGTAGCACTCACAGAAAACTCTCTAAGATTGTTCTGAAATTTCAGCCAGAGGGAGTATTAATAAAGTTCCACTCTGGGATGGGTACCAGGCATCCAACCAATCACTGAGCTTAGTGCAGATAGGTATTAACAATATACAACACTGATTAGAATTGAATAACTCTTTAACACTCCCCTTCAGGCAGATTGAAAATTACAGCTGCAACACCCATAATAACCTGAGACCACCTAGACCTGTACAATAAACTTGGCCAGACTTCATGAACTGACTAGAGATCAGATAAAGTGTTTAGGTTTGTAATGCCCTACTGAGTGGGCCAATACACAATCCTGATAACATATTAAAGAGGGGATTCTCCTGTTTAATGTAACACCTACATTCTCTTTGTAGTAGTGTGTTCCAGGGTTCATGACATATAGCCCTTTGAAGTTGGCTACTGTAAAGAACTTTACAAACATCCTTTCTGCAGGGGGAATGTGCAAATAGGGCACATAGTCATATGTCAGTTGTGAAGGGGTTAAACAGCATTTAAATAGAATGAAAATAAAGACTGCAAAGCTACCTTCAGGTCAAAATAAGCTATGTTCTTAGGGGATACACAACTTTGTAAATTGCAGAGAAGACAGAATCTACTAAGGCAGTGATGGCGAACCTATGGCACGGGTGCCAGAGGTGGCACTCAGAGCCCTCTCTATGGGCACCCGTGCCATCACACCAGCACAGAGTCCATCAGACAGGACTCAAGGCCTCTTGCAGTCCCAGAGAGTCCAGGACCCTAGAAGGAAACTACATTGATAATCCAAACGTCTTCTTTTTTCTACTGTATTGGTGTCCTCAGGTGCCTATATACTTTAAACCTGTGAAAGTGCAGGGAGTAATACGTTACTGCTTAAATTGACGCATTGGCACTTTGCGAAAAATATGTGGGTTTTGGTTGTAGTTTGGGCCCTCTGTGTCTAAAAGGTTTGCCATCACTGTCCTAAGGCATCATCACACATCAAATACAATTTTCATTTTAGACACGTATTTGTTCCTACTTCTTCAGTTTTGTAATGCACATATGAAGCATCTGAAAATGAATCAATGCCAAGATTTAGAATTTTTTTGCAATACTGTAAAAATAAAAAATATTGGAATAAATGTATTTCAGCAAGAAAATAGACAATTACCCTTTGTCTTTTGAGAGGTACACAAAGAAAAGAATATCTTGCACTGAACAGCCGGATAACAATATGAAGGACGTTAGATACCCGCAGCAATCTCTGCGGGTGTATAAAAAGGTACAGTAAACCCGGTTGGATTCTTATGTGGTGCCCCCCAGACTAGTAAAGCAATGTTGCAAAATAATTAGGTTTTATTGATCAAAATGAATGGTTGACTATGTATTTTGGAGACAATCTTTCTCCTTTTTCTGGTCCTAAGGAATAGCACCCAGGGTTGCTAGATGACCAAAGTAAATAAGTCCCTTCGAAGGAAAAAAAGGCCTGTAAGCCAAAAGAGACTGTAGTCAACTCTGGACCTACTTCATGCTCTTTTTTAAGGGACTTATTTATTTCAGTCATCCAGCCACCCTAAGGACAGTTTGTCACGAAAACGCATAGTCCTCCTGTCATTTTGATTAATAAAGACAAATTATTTAGCAACATTTGTTTATTAGTCTCTGTGGCTGTGTGTCAGAAAACAACCGTACATATTGTACCGATTTATAGAATATTGACCCATTCCACACAATCCAATGTTTAAGGGCTATTCCCACAAAGACAAGCTTCTTAAATATACTCAGGATAACAAAATAACACATTTTCTAATTCAGTGTTATTAACAAAAATACAGCATTTCACAGATATAAGTCCAACATGTCTCTATCAGTCCTGGTGTATACAATTTCGGTTGCCCCGTAATCCAACCGTAAATCTTCAGATTTTTGTGGTCGGGTCTGGTAGATTCTTCTCAGTAATTGATTCTCCTGTCTGCTCAATGCAGTGTGATCTCTGCCCTCCCCCCTCCATTACAAGACAAGCAGAGTGCACAGACTTACTTTAAAAGCTATAGGCAACATAACATTTTTATAGCAGGAGAAGGAGGCATGTAGCACAGCTCACTGTGTGTGTTATAGCTGAGTTAGCTGAGTGTCATTGTGTGTTATATCCATCTCATGGATCTCATCATCTCTGATTTGTCTCCTCTCTTTTTTTCTATGTGTCAGATATTAGAATGTTCAGAAGCTAAATGAAAGTATAGATAAACCTTGTGTCCTGATAATTAAAGCACATTGTCAGCACCCAGGGATCATAATGTGTCTGCTTAGAGAGTCCCCTCCCGCACACTCTAGAATATTACACTGACCACCACTAAGTGATAGGAGTTAAAACAGCAATAAAGTAAAATTGTATAATAATAGGGTTAAAAATAATCTTTGTTGTGTAAACATAAGGGGTTATGATTTGAGAACTCTCTTTAATGGGCAAACCCTTTTAAGAGGGGATACTGCAGCCACTTGACATTCCCTTGCCACTTTTGATGTGCCTATCCCAAGAAGTACTTCATGGGACAATCTTGCTGTACTTCACCAAGAGCGTCATGCATGTTCTCTATTTCCTTTAATGAGATATCATGAAAGTGTAAATAAAATATTATTATTATTCATTTATTTATCTACAGAGCACCATTAATTATGTATTGGTGTGCATTCAATAAGGGGCTCACATACATTATATTAAGAATTATATTGAGAACAAATTCAGTAATGAAAGATAGAATGCTGCATTAAACTGGAACATGGGGAAGAATGACCCTGTCTGTGAGTGCATGGAGTATGGGAGAGTAGTGAGTATGGGGTTATTGCATGTTGTAGGAGATTCTAAACAGGTAGAGTTCAAGTTTAAGGCTGCTTGAACACAAGCTAATGCAGTCTACGTCTGTGGGCTGGAGAGCTTTCACCGGACTGAATTGACATGGTCCGTACTGTTAGAAAGGTGAGTTCCAACGTGAGTTCCACTTCTGACGTGAGAACTCCCCAGTAGGTATGAAAAGACATAATTTTTAAAGAGGTGCTTTGAACTGGATCTTTGAACACACATCTAATTTAACCATCTGCCCTATGCATGCATTTCTTCAAATGGATATTATTTTAAAAAAATGTACCTGAGTAAATGTAGCCAAATGGCACCTTAAAAATGAAGGACTGCTTCCTTGGTTAAAGGGGTTTACCCTCTAAAAAAGTAAGGTCCTATCCATAGGATAGGAGCAAACTTGCTGATCGCTGGGGGTCTCAGTGATGAGAGCCCCACACATCACAAGATCTGGGACTGTGGTACCTCCGTCGGACCCCTTGTCCCTCCCTGAGATGAATGGAGCAGACCGCCACCTGGCAATCGGCAATCTCCATCGGTTCGAAAGAGATGAATGGAGCAAAACGGACATGCGTGGCATTCTGCTTCATTTATTTTGAGGAGTCGTGAAGAGAGACCCCATTGTCGAGATCTGTGGGGGGTCTCATCACTGAGACTCCACCGATCAGCAAGTTATGCCCTATCCTGTGGATAGGGCCTAACTTGTTTTGAGGGAAATCCCCTTTAAGACCACATCTGCTGGAGGTATTTCACAAAGAAACAAACTGTTATTGAATATTAAGTGTCCAGAAATTACTGCATGTCTCACAGCCATTTTGTGGTAATGAACACTGGGACGCTTCCATAGTGATGTGTGGTCACTGCTGGAGGTCATATTGAAGGACAACAATCTAGTTTAAGGGAAATCATCTTCACCCAGGCATATTTTCGTAGTTTTTGGTCATCTTAAACATTACATCAGTTTGTGCTGTATATTTTCTTAAGTGTATGTCAAAATAGGGGACATTCACTTATAGAAATGTTGGAAAAATAAGCAGAAAATGCAGGTGCAAGCCAAATGTCAATTTCTCTATCCACATGTCAATATCCAGAGCCTGTTAATTATAGTCAAGTCGCTGTGTCTAGAACAGCAGTAGTTAACTACCATTAGCTGAATGAACATGAGTGGTAAAGTGTCAGTGGATAATATTACAGCATCACTTTGCGTTATTACAACACTTGAACGGAGGAGCAGACTAGATTTAATCTTTGGAGGGAATAGACCAACATTTAAGCTCTTTAAACCACTAAAGCCTGTTGCAATTTTGCGGACTGTATGGTAGGCAGTGTTACATCAGATAATATGTCCATTAGTGTATGATTGGCCGGTGTCCTCAGCAATAGGTGCATTTATCTAATTGAGACAAGTAGATGAACATGCACACACGGAGGTGCACATGCTACTGAATGTCCCAACTTTATTTGGCAACACACTCTCAATCTAAAACATCTGTCATTATATAGGAAAGTAAAAACATTACAAGTAATTACACAGACAAACAAACCATCTACTGCCGGGTAATATAAAGTGAACAATTTGTTCACATATCACATTAGTTAAGATACAGGATGAACTCTGGTAGAAGCTTGGATGTGTATAAACCAAGCATCTTGTAATATATGTCTAGAATATATATATATATATATATATATATACTGTATATACTCCAGTGATGAAAAAAATGTGCTGAAAAACTCTAACTTGGCTTATACTCGAGTCAAGAAAAAAAAAAGTGTGCTCACTAGAGATGAGCGAACATACTCGTCCGAGCTTGATGCTCGTTCGAGCATTAGCGTACTCGAAACTGCTCGTTGCTCGTACGAATACTTCGCCCGCTCAGAGAAAATGGCATCTCCCCCGCCGTTTTTGCTTTTGGCGGCCAGAAACAGAGCCAATCACAAGCCAGGAGACTCGCACTCCCCCAGCAGGACGTGGTACACCTTACAACGTCGATAGCAGTGGTTGGCTGGCCAGATCAGGTGACCCTGGAATAGACTAGCCCCTGCCTGCGCTGCTCGGATCTTTTCTGTGTCTGTGTCGGTGCCTCTAGGGAGAGAGAGCTCTGCTGGTCAGGGAAAGCGTTAGGCTGTTCTATTAGATAGTGTTAGGCTGGAGTGATTCAACAAGAACCCAACAGCCCTTCTTAGGGCTACAATAACTGTTATACATTTTTTTTTTTATTTGCAGCTAGTACCATATGTGAGGAATTTGCCAGGGGGACTTGCTACCGTTGTGTTTAGCTCTTAGTGACACACATATCCACCTCAAACACCAAAGTGGGACAATTTATTAGGGGTTTTGATTTCAATTAGGCACAGTCTGCCAGTTTTTTCTTTTTATTTTACGTTTATTTTTTCATAATCTCAGCGTCATCCATCTGGCATAGCAGTGGCTTTCATACTTGGCTAGAAAATAGCATAGAAGAACCAACGGCTTACTTGGGCCTACAATAGCGTTATATATTTATTTCTGGTGATCTGCGGTGGCTGGCCTTGCTGTAGTGCATCTACTACCATATTGTGAGGAATTTGCAGTGAGACTTGCGACCGTTGTGTTTAGCGCTTAGTGACGCACATATCCATGCAAAGACCAAAGTGGACAATTATTAGGGGTTGGATTTCAATTAGGCACAGGTTGCCATTTACTTTTTATTTACGTTATTTTTTTCATACTCAGCGTCATCTCATCTGGCTAGCAGTGTGCTTTCATACTTGGCTAGAAATACCATAGGAGAATCCAAACGGCTTACTTGGGCCTACACTAGCGTTATAATTTTTTATTTCTGGTTGATCTGCTGTGGCGTGCCTTGCTAGTTGCATCTACTACCATATTGTGAGGAATTTGCAGTGAGACTTGCGACCTTGTGTTTAGCGTTAGTGACGCACTATCCATCGCAAAGACCGAAGTGGGACAATTTATTAGGGGTTTGATTCATTTGGCACAGTCTGCCATTTACTTTTTATTTTACGTTTATTTTTCATAACTCACGCGTCATCTCATCGGCATAGCAGTGTGTGGCTTTCATACTTGGCTAGAAAATACCATAGGAGAATCAAAACGGCTTACTTGGGCCTACAATAGCGTATATATTTTATTTATGGTTGATCTGTTGGTGGCTGGCCTGTGTGTAGTGCATCTACTACCATATTGTGAGGAATTTGCAGTGAGACTTGCGACCGTTGTGTTTACGCTTAGTGACGCACATATCCATCGCAAAGACCGAAGTGGGACAATTTATTAGGGGTTTGTTTCAATTAGGCACAGTCTGCCAGTTTCTTTTTATTTTACGTTTATTTTTTCATAACTCAGGGTCATCTCATCTGGCATAGCAGTGTGCTTCATACTTGCTAGAAAATACCCTAGGAGAATCCAAACGGCTACTTGGGCCTACAATAGCGTTATATATTTTATGTCTGGTTGATCTGCGGTGGCTGGCCTTGCTGTAGTGGTCATCTACTACCATATTGTGAGGAATTTGCAGTGGACTTGCGACCGTTGTGTTTAGCGCTTATTGACGCACATATCCATCGTCAAGACCGAAGTGGGACAATTTATTAGGGGTTGGATTTAATTGGCACAGTCTTCCATTTACTTTTTATTTTACGTTTATTTTTTCATAACTCAGCGTCATCTCATCTGGCATAGCAGTGTGCTTTCATACTTGGCTAGAAAATACCATAAGGAAATCCAAACGGCTTACTTGGGCCTACATAGCGTTTATATTTTATTCTGGTTGATCTGCTGTGGGTGGCCTTGCTGTAGTGCATCTACTACCATATGGTGAGGAATTTGCAGTGAGACCTGCGACCGTTGTGTTTAGCGCTAGTGACCACATACCCATCCAAAGACCGAAGTGGGACAATTTATTAGGGGTTTGATTTCAATTAGGCACAGTCTGCTGCATGTTTCTTTTTTATTTAGCGTTTATTTTTTCATAACTCAGCGTCATCTCATCTGGCATAGCATTGGCTTTCATACTTGGCTAAAAATAGCCATAGGAGAATCAAAAAACGGCTTACTTGGGCCTACAATAGCGTATTAATTTTATTTCTGGTTGATCTGCTGGTGCTGGCCTTGGCTGTAGTGCATCTACTACCATATTGTGAGGAATTTGCAGTGAGACTTGAGACCGTTGTGTTTAGCGCTTGTGACGCACATATCCATCACAAAGACCGAAGTGGGACAATTTATTAGGGGTTGGATTCAATTAGGCACAGTCTGTCCATTACTTTTTATTTACGTTTATTTTTCATAACTCAGCGCGTCATCCATCTGGCATAGCAGTGCTTTCATACTTGGCTAGAAATATCCATGGAGAATTCAAAACGGCTTACTTGGGCCTACAATAGCGTTATAATTTTTATTTCTGGTTTATCTGCTGCTGGTGGCGCCTTGCTGTAGTGCACTACTACTACCATATTGTGAGGAATTTGCAGTGAGACTTGCGACCGTGGTGTTTAGCGCTTAGTGACGCACATATCCATCGCAAAGACCGAGTGGGACAATTTATTAGGGGTTGGATTTCAATTAGGCACAGTCTGCCCATTTACTTTTTATTTTAACGTTTATTTTTCATAACTCAGCGTCATCTCATCTGGCATAGCAGTTGCTTTCATAGTTGGCTAGAAATAGCCATAGCAATAGATAGCATCGTTTGGTTGTTAAAAACTAAAAAACACAAAAAAACAAAAAAAAAAATTATAAAGTTATAACTTTCATTCTCAAATGTTTAACCCGAGGGCTAGGGTAGAGGACGAGGGCGGGGACGTGGGCGTCCAAACTGCAGGGGTCAGAGGCCGTGGTCCTGGGCGTGGTGAGACCCCACCTGCTGATGAGGAGCAAGGGGAACGCCGCAGAGCTACACTTCCTAGGTTCTTCTTGAAGTTACTGGGACTCGTGGTTAGAGCACTGTTGAGGCCAGAACAGTGCGAACAGGTGATGTCGTGGATTGCCGAATGCTTCGAGCAATTGTCCACCCGTCAGTCTTTCCACGCGTCCACCCATGTCACCGAAATCGGCACCCTCCCTCTGCACCTCAGCCTCCTCCCCCCCAGTCTGCCCCCTCCCAGGGAAAATTTGGGCCTTTGAACCGCATACTCTGAGGAACTGTTTTCTGGACCCTTCCCACATCCACAAACCACTGGTCCGGTTGCTGCTGAGCAATTTTCGCGATGCCCAGGTTTTCCACCGTCGCAGTCTGTGGGTGATAGACCTTCTTGACGTAGTGGAAGAATGGTGTAAAGAGGTGTCGGACGATGAGGAACTGGTTGTCAACAGTGGTGAAGTTGTTGTCAGGGCAGGAATGTCTGAGGGGGAGCAGACTGAGGATCGGAGGATGATGAGGTGACAGACCCAAGCTGTGTTGAGAGGCCGGGTGAACACAGTGCTCTTGAGACGAGGAGAGTCCTCGACCAGAACAGGTTAAGAGCAGTGGTGGGGCCAGACGGAGAGGGCAGGCCCACAGCTGGTGCTCAGCGCCAATGTGTCACGTAGTGAAGCTCCCGTGCGAGGGCTCCCGCGCGAGGCTAGATTTTCAGAAGTCTTGGAGGTTCTTTAAGGAACCCGGATGACCGACGACTGTGGTGTGCACCTTTGCCAAACCAGGATCAGCAGGGTTCCACCACTACTAGCTTAACTACCACCAGTATCGCAGGCATATGAATGCTAAACAACCCACTGCAGTGGCACCAACCCGTTCACCTCTGGCCGCAACCACTGCTCCTTCCCCTGTTCAGCTGATAGTCCCCCCCCTGCCCAGGACCCTGGCACAAAAACCCCATCGTCCCCTCCACGTCCTCCACAGCAATCCACCAGCGTTCAGCTCTCCATACCCAGACGCTGGGAGCGGAAAGGAAATATAGTGCAACCACACCCCACGCCCAGCCCTTATGTCCACATCTCCAGATTGCGTTAGCCTGGAGATTGCTCGCCCTATAGGCTAGTAGAGACCGAGGCCTTTCGCAACCTCATGCGGCGGCCGCCCCTCGGTATTCGGTCCCCAGCCGCCACTATTTTCCCGATGTGCCGTCCCATCCCTGCACCAGCACTGTCAGACAACATCATCCGTGCCCGACCACGCCGTTTCTGACAAGGTCCACCTGACCACGGACACGTGACGAGTGCTGCCGGGCAGGGCCACTATATATATCGCTGACGGCAACATTGGGTTAACTGTGGAGCTGGGACCGAGTCTGACCCGCGGCTGTTCATATACTGCCGACGCCGAGGATTGCGGGCCTACCTCGGTCCGGTCTTTCAGGCCTACATGGCCTCTCCCCTCCCCTCCCAACCCCTCCTCCACCTCCTCCTCCGAACTACCTCCTGGGCATGCGGCCATCATGTCGCTAGCTCTAGGCACAGCAGCAGTGCGTCGCTAAGCGACAGCAGGCGGTGCTCAAACTGCTGAGCCTAGGCGATAAAAGGCACACCGCCCAGAACTATTACAGGGCATCACGGCGCAGACTGATCTGTGGCTGGCACCGCTGAACCTGAAGCCAGGCTGGTTTGTGTGTGACAACGGCCTAACCTGGTGGCGGCTCTGCAACTCGGCAAGACTGACACATTTGCCTGGCCCATGTGTTAAATCTCATAGTTCAGCGTTTCCTCCCAGACATACCCCCAATCTGTCTCTGATTTGCTCACGAAGGTGCGCCGCATCTGTGCGCTTTCAGGAAGTCCAGCACAGATGCTGCCACTTCTCAGGGCAGCGCAGCCCGCCTCCAACTGCCCGCTCACCGACTGTTTTGCGACGTGCCCACGAGTGGAATTCAACATTAACCATGTTATCCAGAGTTTACCAGCAGCGCAGAGCGATTGGAACTGCCAGATGTCCAACTCTTCCAACCAGAACGGGTAGTCAGGTCAGCAGCTTCACTCAAGTCTACAATGAGGAGTGGACGTGGATGTCTGATATCGTCAGCTGCTGAGTAACTTCAAGGAGTCAACACAGATGGTCGTGGGATGTCCGCCATCATCAGCCTCACCATCCCGCTTGCTTGGCCTGTTGAAAAACTCTCTGATCAGCATGAGTCGGAACTTTGCGCTCGTCACAAGATTGTTGATAGCCAAAGCACCCTCAGGTCCTGTTTCTCACGCATATCGGAGGAGGTGGAGGAGGATGAGGAGGAAGAGGAGGAGAATGTTGGCGAGACACAAGGGGGACCTTGTTCAGTCCTTCACTGTTCAGCCGTGTATGGGCAGAAGAAGAGGAGAGTTGGAGGAGTTTGGAGGAGGAGGAAATGGGCAGTCAGGCCAGTGAGGGGAGTGAATTCTTGCGCGTTGGGACTCTGGCGCATATGGCGATTTCATGCTAGGCTGCCTATCCCTGACCCTCGGTTCAAAGATTTATTCCAGCAACCGATTACTGGGTATTCACTCTCCTGGACCCACGGTACAAGCAAAATCTTTCCACTCTCATCCCTGAGAGGAAAGGAGTGTGAGAATGCATGAATACCAGCAGGCCCTGGTGCACAAGCTGAAACAGTATTTCCCTTCTGACAGCGGCTACGGCAGAGTGCGTAGTTCTGCGGAACAATAAGCGAGGGAGAGTAGGCGAGCGGCAGCTTGTCCAGCACTGGCAAGGGTACTCTTTACAAGGCTGTTGCCATCTTTTATGTCACCCCAGCAAGACACAGGTCACCTGTCCCATCTCGCAGAGTAGGCTGATCTTTACGAAAGATGGTGAGGGAGTACGTAGCTGACCATACCATCGTCCTAAATATCACACAGCTCCCTACAACTACTGGGTTTCAAAGCTGGACATGTGGCACGAACTGGCGCTGTACGCCTTGGAGTTCTTGCCTGCCCTGCCGCTAGCGTGTTGTCCGAGCGGGTTTTTCAGTGCAGCTGGTGCAGCTCAACCGATAAGCGTACACGCCTGTCGACTGACAGGCGACAGGCTGACGCTTATAAGATGAATAAAGCCTGGATTTCTCATAATTTCCTTCTCCCCAGATGAAGGAAGCTCAACCGGAATAATTTATGCACTCCTCCTCCTCATTTTCTCCTTCTTCCTCCTCTTGTACACTAAAGCAGAAACCTGGCTATTTTTTGACATGGGCCCACTGGCTCTAGCTAATGTACTTAAGCATTTAATTTTTCTGGAGGCCACCTACCCGTGTCCTCTGTTTTAAACAATTTTTGGGACTCGCCACCTCAGGCCACTCAATCTATTCAATTTTTCTGGAGGGCCCCCTACCTGCTCCTCTGGTTTGAAAACTTTTTTGTGGACTGCCACATACAGGCACTCATATCTATTTCATTTTCTGGAGGGCCACTTACCTGCTCCTCCTGGTTTGGAAAACTTTTGGACTGCCACGTACAGCACTCAATCTATTCAATTTTTCTGGAGGGCCACCTACCTGCTCCTCTGGTTTAAACTTTTTTGTACTGCCACATAAGCACGCACTCTATTTCATTTTTCTGGAGGGCCCCACCTACCTGCTCCTCTGGTTTGAAAACTTTTTTGACTGCCACATACAGGCACTCATCTATTTCATTTTTCTGGAGGGCCACCACCTGCTCCTCTGGTTTGAAAACTTTTTTGGACTGCCACATACAGGCCTATCCAAATTAAATTGTCTCCATGCACCTCCACACGTTTGTCTCCATTGCTACCTCCAAAAGTCGTCCATATCTTGCCCCATACATCGTCCCCTTATCAAACGATGGTGTGTCAGGCAAAATTTGGGTTGTTTTCATGATTGTTACCTTTGTCGCCACCCTGCTGTGTTATCCACAAAAATACTGGCAACTTTTATTACTGAATGTTATTTCAGCGCTTCTGCGCACTGTTGATACACTGCTGGGGTAATCCACAAAATTTAATGCCAGTTTTACCATTTAACGTATTATTTCAGCCTTCTTCTCTTGCGCATCTGTTTACAATTCCCTCACCCGCCATATCCCAACTTATAAGAACGCTACTTACACTTAACTTGGTGGAGGCTGGACCGAGTTCTGACCCGGGGCTGGTCATATACTGCCGACGCCGAGGATTGCGGGGCCTACCCGGTCCAGGTCTCAAAGGCCTACTATCCCCCTATATAACCAGGTCGAGGGTTGAATGGACTGCAGAGAAGTCTGGTGCTGTTGTGTTGCTGGATAACAGATGGGAGGACGACACGGACGGGTTAGGGAGAGAGTTAAAACTTCATGCAGTTAATAGATGTTATAGGCTTGCCTAAAAAATGGGTTTAAGAGCACGTTTGAAACTTTGAGGTTAGGTTTATAGTCTGATAGTCCCGGGCAGAGCATTCCATAGAATTGGTGGCGAGCTTAGAAAGTCTGGGACGCGAGTGGGAGGTCCGCACTAGGGTGAGGTTAATCTAGATCACTGGCGGATCTAAGAGCAACGGGTTTGGCGATAGACTAATAAAAGGAGAGGTAGGGGGTGCAGCATTATACAGAGCTTATGGATGAGGTTTATTATTTAAACGTGATTCGAAAGAGGCTGCAGCCAGTGCAGCACTGGCATGAACTGTGGCATACATGGTCCCTTATCAAACGAGCTGTGTCAGGCGAATTTTGGTTGTTTTCATGGCTTCCACAACAACTTGTTAACTTTGTCGCCACCCTGCTGTGTAATCCACAAAATATCCTGGCAACTTTTATCATTTAACCAATACTTATTTCAGCGCTATCTTGCGCATCTGTTTACATTCCCCTCACCCGTCCCCATATCCTAAACTTATAGAAACGCTACTACACTTGAATCTTATACAAAGGTTCTTAGAAGTGCTGTTTGGGGAGTAGCCTAGAGACAGGGCTTGTATTGGCGAAAGCTCGACTGGCAGCGGAGCGCCAGCTCCATGCCAAGATCCAACTAACATAGTTTTAACTGCAGCACCTTTAATCTACTACTAGTTCACTGCCTCCTACATGGTCCCCTATCAAGGAGCTGTGTTCAGGCAGAATTTGGATGTTTTTCATGGCTTCCATGTTACTTTGTCGCCACCTGCTCTCTGTGTAATCCACAAAATATACTGGCAAACTTTTTATCAGTACCGATATTATTTGAGCGCTTCATGCTCACCTCCTTTGGTTCCTCTCTGCCACCCCATTGGTTTGAAAGCCTGAGTCCATTTAGGGTATGTCGCCATGGCCACTCTCCTAGCCTGCCGCTGCTGCCGCTGCCTCTGCTGCCGTCCCCTATAGTGTCAGGGTCACTTATTGGATGTTTTAGATGCTATCTAGCTTCATTCTGTCACTCGGTCATGGCCATGCTGTTGCCATATTTTGGCATAATGGTGGCTTTTAAGCAGCCTCAGAGGCATCCATGCATGCTGACCCCTGCTGTTTCCTGTCCATTTCCGTGGTGTTTCCATCCTTTTTCTGAGGTCCAGTGTTTTTTGGCCAAGCTTCTCCTGTGCAGAGCCTTGGTCCCCTTGAAAAATGCTCGAGTCTCCCTTGACTTCAATGGGCTCGTTATCGAGACGAGCACTCGAGCATCGGGAAAAGTTCGTCTCGAATAACGAGTACCCAAGCATTTTAGTGCTCGCTCATCTCTAGTGCTCACCCCCTCCCCCCCTTCCCCCGGCAGGTCCTCTTCCATACATCGCGGCCCCAGCATCGGCTCCGCGTTCCGGTCCAGTGCAGGAATTGTGACGACAGCCGCATGCTGACATTCTAATGTGAGCACCGGCATCGGTGTCAGCGAGCGGCTGACGGCATGGTGCCTGCGACTGACCGCGAGGGGGCACAAAGCCGGTGGATAGAAGAGGACCTGCCGGGGGGCATTGGAAGGTGAGTACACTTTTGTTTTTTTCCAACAGTCATTATATTGGGGGCAGGGGCTGGCAGGCTATATACTACAGGGGGCGGGCAGGCTATATACTACAGGGGCTGGCTGGGTATATACTACAGGGGCTGGCAGGCTATATACTACAGGAGCTGGCTATATACTACTTGGGCTGGTCAGGCTATATACTACAGGGGCTGGCTGGCTATATACTACAGGGGCTGGCTGGATATATACTTCAGGGGCTGGGCAGGCTATATACTACAGGGGGCTGGCAGGCTATATACTACAGGGGCTGGCAGGCTATATACTACAGGAGCTGGCTATATACTACAGGGGCTGGTCAGGCTATATACTACAGGGGCTGGCAGGCTATATACTACAGTGGCTGGCAGGCAATATACTACAGGGCAGTCAGGCTATATAATACAGGGGGCTGGCTTGCTATATACTACATGGGGCTGCCTGGCTATATAGTACAGGGGCTGGACAGGCTATATAATACAGGGTCTGGGCAGGCTATATACTACATGGGGCTGGCAGGCTATATACTTCCAGGGCTGGCAGGCTATATACTAGAGGGGCTGACAGGCTATAAACTACAGGGGGCTGGATATCTATATATTACAGGGGACTGGCTGGCTATATAGTACAGGAGCTGGAAAGCCTTTATAATACAGGGGCTGGGCAGGCTATATACTACAGGGGCTGGCAGGCTATATACTTCCAGGGCTGGCAGGCTATATACTAGAGGGGCTGGCAGGCTATAAACTACAGGGGGCTGGATATCTATATATTACAGGGGACTGGCTGGCTATATAATGGGGTTGTGACCAATGCATTTCCCTCCCTCAGCTTATACTCGAATCAATAGGTTTTTCCAGTTTTTGTGTTAAAATTAGGGGTCTAATATCTTTATATGCAGCACTGTACATTATTATTGGAAAGTATGTTATTATGACTGATTTAGCTGATTTAGTGCACCGATTTATACTATACCATTGTACAGGCTCAGAAGGCCCTGCCACTGGGTAAAGAATGGCGGTCCTAGTTGACCTTCACATGGCCACCTTTCAAACATGTCATGTAGGGTGCTAAAATTTGTGGTTTTTTTCATCCTCTAATTTCATAAATTGTACGTCTTCTAAATCACAAAATAAAAATGTAAAAAGAACACTGATCAAAATTAGAGAACACTTTCAGATACCTGCAAGATATTGGTGTTAATCTGGCACCTGGAGCTTTTTTAAATTTCCTTAATTATCTGAGAAAACCCTTTTTAACTGACAGCCTAACTTTCAGTTTTCATTGACTTTGCAAAAATGGTGTGCCGTTTCAAAGTGAGTAAAATCCTCTGGTAGCAGGTTGTCCAGATGAAGGTTAAAGAGGTGACCCTATTAGCCATAGCAATAGAAGTTGGTGGTTCCAAGTCTGTGATTTCAATTATCTTGCATCTTTTCAACATCACAAGCTCATTTATGTACCCCAAGAAGATTGGTCACCCTCGAAAGACAAGCGCAAGGAAAGGAAAATATAATGCAGAGAATCTCCATGAGTAATTGTTTCAACACTGCTGCTGGAATTGCTCACCAGTTCAAAACAGGGTAAAGTTCTGTCTCATTATACATGTCACAACATTTATGTTCATTTGGACTAAAAGCCCACTCTGCAAACCTCTCATTAGCAGAAAGAATCACCTCACCTTTGCTAAGGAGTATGTTGTCTGGACAGAAGTGAAGTGGTCCACAGTTAATTTTAATGATGAAAGCAAGTTTCATTTATTTGGATCTAATGGGAAACATAATGCTGGAGATTTAACAAGCTTCAATGCCAGTTTTTGGCATAGAAGTGTTGCAAGAATTTGCAATTACAATAGAGACTACGCCATGTTGGTGTGGAGAGGGTGCAGAGGGATGCGGTGGCTGACAGATTGCGGTGGCTTGCCTGCATGCATACTTTCTAAAAAACCTGCTAACGTTTTTACACAAAACGAAATAAGGTCAGACCTGGCGTAGTTTTGACTGGTGACAGCGAAACTCGCATGTTGTATCCGCCTTTATGTATCTGTTGGGATACGGTGGGGCGTGGCTATGATCATACGACGTGCATGAGTACTGGCAGATGATAAATTTCCCCTATGTTCATGCTGCTGAAAGACTGTACCCAAAGTGTGTTTAGAAGCAAATGAAAGGTGGTGGAGGAAGTGTCATGGTTTAAGGAAAGTTTTCTGCAGAAGGAGTTGGACCTCTGAAACAGCTACATGACAGAGTGAATTCAAGTGTGTATCAGAACCTTCTTCAACAACATGCGGTTACTTCTTTGCTTTATTCACTCAATCAGCCAGTAACTTTCATGCAGAACTGAGCTAAATGGGTCACTCAGCTAATAAATAAATATTTATTAGCTGAGTATATACTTACCTCTCTCCCTGCTCCCATCCATGTACTATATGCTATGCCTGGCCATTGTTTTTTTATAGGGTGTTACTGGATGCTACTGTACACATCCCCCTTCAGAAGAGTGCCCTCTCTGTGTTTGACACGCATAGGTTCCCACCTTACCCATTGTCCTGCCCTTGAGTTCTAATATTCTAATATTCTATTCATGTAGCTTGGAATTCTTCTCATCCTGTAGAGTAAGGGATTGTGGGAGAGAATTCAAGAAGTACTGGACGTGAAAAGAGTATCAGAGATGATATAATGACAGATTGAGATCTAGAGCTGCAGTCATATGAGATGATATAATGGTAGTTAAAAGATTGTAGCTTTTGAAGCTATGTTATCAGAGATGATTTAATGGAAGATATAATACTACTGCTGTGGATATGACTGGAGTATCAGATATGAAACAATAGCAAGGATAACACTGCAGCTCTAGATGTGACTAGTATCAGAGATGATATAACAGCAGATTAATACCCCAGTCACACCCAGTGCTGCAGTCATCAGAGAAAATATAACGGTAGACTGATAATTACAACTCTGGATGTGACTACAGTATCACAGATAATCTAGTAGCAGATATAAGACTGCTGCTCTGAATGTAACTGGAGTATCAGAGATGATATAACGTCAGATTTATACTTCAGTTACACTAATGTCTCTACCACAACATTGGCTAAGAATGACAATGAAAATCAAATTTCAAAACTCACACATAAGTTGTCTTGTACTATGTATCATGCTGCCAATATAAACCGCTCATAAAGAGCTCATATTAATGACCGGGGGGAAAATAGAACCTGAGATGTGATTAGTTACTATGTCTTACTTGATAAATAGCCTATTTTGGAAAGAGGGGGATAAAATTTACTCTCAAAACTTATAACGACAGATATATATTAGTGCTCTACTCCTTACTACTTAAAAACAGTCACATCTGTTTTGACAATCAATATCACCACTCCACCATAGTGAGTAATGGTGCTAGGGTACTGAAGAGATATCTTCTTTAAGTGATGCGTCATAGCTACAGATGACCTAATAGATTGCACATTGTTTAAGATATTGGGGCTCATTTACTAAGGGTCCACGGACCACACAAATGTCAGATATTCCGACTATTTTGGATTTGTGACGCATTTAAAAGGATATTGTGTCACACGTGATTGGATTTGGCACAGTCGTGCCGGCTTTCATGCGACACAAATCAGGGGGTGGTCCGTCAGACATTCCGACGGGTTCGGACAAACCGCGGGATTTAACTTAAAAATTGTGTCGCAAGCCAAGCACTTACATGCACCGGGAGGAAGATGGTGAACTCCGGCGGACCTGATCAGGGAACAGTGCATTGTCGTCGGACAATGCACTCTCGGGATCTCCTCCTGACCGGGTAAGTAAATGTGCCCCAATGTATCAACCATTGCTTATAAACTATAAAAAACCCATATGTGAGCTTAATACACACATGCTGAATGTATATATCCCAGTTACTATCTTTCTTCTGGTCTAAAGACTAAATTCAATATTTCACATTTTTTTCTGCCATCTGTAGGTGAATATAGAAAAGTTGATCTTAGTTGCTGAAAATGTCTTCTGTCCATTAAAATGATGTGTAATTATTTCTAGTGGACAAGGTGAATGTGTACTCCAGCAGTATACTATACCAAGGTAATTTACCTGCCGTAAAAGGAAGTAAGATTATAATTAACCACGCCATGAGCTCTCGACTGAACAGCATGTATGTCACTGTCGTCATGGAAACTATTTTTTACATTATACAGTTCAACAGGCACTTTTCTTGATTATATTTTTTCTGCAGGTTAGCAACATAAACCTATCGTACCCAATTACATTTGGTGCTAACATATCTTAAAAAAGAAGCCACCCAATACATACAAATTTCCGAGCCCTGAACCGGATCTACAGCGACATTGGAAATGAAATGTGAGAAAGCAAGCTTAAGCAACCAAAAGTTAGATGTCATGTTAGATTATTTCATTGCAACTTTTCCAAAGGCTTCTAAAGGGAAACTCTAGCTGAATCTTAAGTTTCCCATGTGCTTCATTAAGGAATTCCATGTGCCAGTCTCTTTCTTTCTGCACTTTTCTTGTTACTTCTATCTACAAATGAAAGCAGAAGTTTACATACACTATATAAAAAACATATATGCATTATCTGACATGAAATCAGGATAAACCTTTTCCATTTTAGGTCAAATAAGATTACCAAAATTATTAATATTTGCCAAATGCCAGAATAATGGAAGAGAAATAATTTTTTAAGGCATTTTTAATTACCTTCTGCAAAGTCAAAGGTTCGCATACTTTTCATAAGTATTAAGTACCATTGCCTGTAAACTATATGACTTGAGTCAACATTTGAGATATCCTTCCACAATCTTCTCACTGTAGTTGAAAGGCATCTGGGCCCATTCCTCCTAACAGAATCGGTAAAATTAAGCCATGTTTTTAGACCGCTTGGCTCTCAAATGCCTTTTCAACTTTGCCAATAAAGTTTCAATAGGATTGAGCCTTGTGATGGCCACTTCAAAACATTGACTGTGTTAAGCTTAAGCCACTTTGTGACCAGTTTGTCAGTATCCTTCAGGTCATTGTCCATTTAGAAGACCCAATTGCGTCCAAGCTTTAACTTCCTGGCTGATGTCTTGAGATGTTGTTTTAGTATTGCCACATAATGTTTTTTTCCTTGTGATACCATCTATTTATTTATTTATCAATTAACAAGTATTCCAGAAATGACGATTCCCAAGCATGTAGTCTTAGAACACAAGAGCTTATATATAAATATATATATAAGTGATGCCAACTATTTGTAAAGTCACTAGTCCCTCCTGCAGCAGAACAACCCCATAACAAAATGATGTTACCCGAGTTGGGATGGTGTTCTCAGGTTTGCAAGTCCTTACTGTTTCCTCCAAACATAACTTTGGGTATTAGGGCCAAACTGTTAAATTTTAGTTGTGTCAGACCACAGGACATTTCTCCAAACCTTGAGGCCTTTTTTCCTGTGTGCATTTGAAAACATTAATCTGACTTTTTTATGTGCATTTTGGAATAATGGCTTCTTCCTGGAAGAGTGGACTTTCAGCCCATGTTGATACAGTACTTGTTTCATCGTGGAAAATAACATACCTCTACCATCTTCACCCAGTATGTTCACAAAGTCTTTTGCTCTTGAGTTCATATGCACATTTCGGACCAAAGCACATTCATCTCTAGGACACAGAACCCATCTCCTTCCTGATATTTAGTTTTCCAATGTTGACTTCTGTATTTTTGACTATCCCTTTTGACTCTAATTTTGTGTTATATTTACTATCTTTATTGTAACCCACTTTTGTGTTGTGTGTTTGTGAGTTTTTTTTTTCTGTCTGCACGGTAAACTAGGGAAGGTTTTTCTTTGTGGTTGCCCTAGAATACGCTAGCAAGCAGGCAGGGTACATTTTGGGGTATCAGTTTAGGGCTCACTGTCCTCTGTCAGATTCCCCATTACATTATAACCAGCCTACAGAAAAAATCTTGTGAACTGCAGGGAAGGCCTAGCAGGCATAGGCGCTGACTTAGCAAACCAAGTTAATGCTTTGCCACAGCTCCCGCGATCCAGCGGTGTGTTCTCCGACGCTGATTCGGGTTCTGCCGGGATTCACTAAGGTCGTGCTCCCGATGCCCACTAGGTGTCGCTGCTGCACTGAAGTCCACCGAAGTCCACCGTCTCGGTGTATGTGAGTGCTATTTTTGCGACACAATTTTTTTTTTTAATTCCGGGGTTTTTCCAAATCCGTTGGGTTTTCCGACGGCCACGCCCCCCATTTCTGTCATGTGAAATCCGATCACGTGCTCCAAAATCCCGGGCAATTCGGCGCAAATCGGAAAAATACAGGAAACCCGGTGGAAAAACGCGATTCGGACCCTTAGTAAATGTGCCCCAACATGATGGGGAGTTGAGAGTTCACAATATGAGGAGGACGTGAAAAATCACAATATGAGGGGGAGGTGAGAGGTCACAATGCGAGGGGGAGGTGGAGGAGGCCACAATATGAGTCACAGTATGAGAGGGTTCCAAAATATGGGGAAGGGTTATGAGAGTGGAAAATATGGGGCATATGAGAGGGGGACTAAATATGGGGCATATGAGAATTTGGGGAGTTTGAGAGGGAGTTACAATATTAGGGAGAGATGAGACAAGCCACAATATGGGGAGGAGATGAGAGGGTCCACTATATGAGGGGGAGATGAGGGGCCACAATATGATAAGGAGATGAGGTGCCACAATATGATGAGGAGATGAGGGGCCAAAATATGAGGGAGAGATGAGAGATCAGAGAGAAGTCAAAGGGAGAGGAGGCTACAATATGGGTCACAGTATGAGAGGGGGCTCACATTTTGGGGGGTATGAGAGGGGGCCAAATATAAGGGGTTTATCAGAGGGAAAAAATATGAGTCATATGAAAGGTGGGCAAAATATGTGGTGTATGAGAGAGGCCCCACAATTTGGGGGATATGAGAGTGGGTTACAATATAAGGGATGAGGCCACAATATGAGGAGTAGGAGAAGAGAGGCCACAATATGATGGGGAGATGAGAGGGGCCACAATATGATGGGGAGATGAGAGGGGCCACAATATGAGGGAGAGATGAGAGAGGCCACAATATGAGGGCGATATGAGAGAAGCCACATTATGAGGAAGAGATGAGGGTCCACAAAATGTGGGGGGAGAAATAAGGGGCCACAATATGAGGGGGGAGGAAGATGAGGGGCAACAATATTAGGGAGAGATGAGTGGAGGCCAAAATATGAGAGAAAGATTAGACAATGCCACAATATGAGCAGGAGACAAGAGAGGCCACAATATGAGGGGGGATGAACCTTTGGGTTGTGTAATGCAGCTACAGTCTTCTAACAATTTGTTAACAACATTTGGTCAATATGTGGTCAATAAGAGATGTTCTCCTGGTCCTGAATGTGTTTTGGGAGAACAAGTTTGGTTGTCTACCAAGAATCTGAGTCTCAATGTTCAGTCTGGGAAATTTGTTCTTCGATTTGTTGAGCCAAACCCTATAAGTAAAATCATTAATCCTATGTCTAGACTGTGCTACCTGTATACCTGTGCTACCAGTGATTGACCTTCCTGGCTCCCATTGTGGTCCAGGGTGAAAAATTCCAACCATAACCTGGTTCATTGGAAGGTCCTGAGGATCGGATATAGACCTGCATCATTTCACCAGATGTTTTCTTCACAGCAAAATCTTCTAAATTCATGCATCAAACCTCAACTAAATCCAGGGCTTTTATCCATTTAATTAAGAATGACATAATGAAGGCATTCCCCACACCTGCCCATTAAACAGAATTTGAATCAATCATCCAATTACTTTTGGTCCTTAAAAACAGGGTGGCACATGTTAAGGTGCTGAAACTCCTAAACCATTCATCCAAATTAAATGTGGATACCCTGAAAGCTGAACGTTTGGACTTTATGCCCATGTCCATTATATAACTATAACTTGAATGTGTTTAGTAAACAGTTAAAAAACAGTGTCCGGAGATTTATGGACCTAACTATATGTCCTGGTTTTTATGTTACACACAGAAAAGATGAATAATTTCCTCAAGAGCAGTGATACTTCTACACTGGAAGTGACAGTGACATTTGAAGGCAACAGCTTATTAATTTGCAAATTAGAGTATTTTTATAATATGGCCTGGCTTTGTCTGTAGTTTGTGTCAGATAATCTGTCAGTGGCATGTTTCATCATTTTCTCCCCTCCCTGAAATGCATGACACATAACAATTCACTAGTTACATGTACTAAATTGCCTTTTTGTCTCATATTACTATGTTTCTGACAAACGCCCTTTCTAGAAACTTCAGTTATTGTGGTTAATGTGGCTGTCAGTTCTGCTTGCCATTCTGGTAGTCTGTATTATAATTTTAGAAATCACTACAGTCAATCAAGTGCTTTAAAAGAGCAGAGGTTACCATGGTATTCAAGGGAGCAAGCAGTAGCACACATTTTAGAAGAAAAATATCAAAAGAAAAAGATTGTGATTGTGCCAACCTAGAACACTGCACTAAACCTGCTATTGACAAACCACTAGCACAAACACACAGAATAGTAGGTATAAAAAGGAAATGAGAATTTAACCTTCTCTCTCACTTTTTTTTTAGTGCTGCATACAGTGTTTGTATGTAAGAAGGAACCATATATTGAGAAGATTGGGGCTGTTATGTTATTTTATTCATATGGATTGGAGTTCACTTTTGAGCCGGATTTCCTTTTTTCCTTGATTGGGCATTCCCTGGTATAATCATCACCATCCCCTTAAATTGGCAAACTGTCATTCGGTGAAACTGAGTGATCCTAATGACAGGTTCTCTTTAAAGGAAACTATCATTTTTTATAAAATACTGATAATGAAGCTCTGTCACTTCTATGCCTGGACTGGGTGCTTTTCATTTCACATTAGTTATGCACTGCACCAGAGAATGATGTAATCACTGTGTTCTCCCTGCCAGGCAGAATAATCAATTGCTGCATCAATTGCTGAATAGTCCTGTTTTGGCTGTTCAGAAAGCTCAGTGTGTAATGTGTGTAATGTGGATCCAGCTTTCCCAAGGTCCGACGGACAGCACTGAGTCCCCCACTGATCAGAAAGTTAGGCCCTATCCATGGGATAGGGCCTAACTTTCCTTTGTGGGAAAACGCCTTTAAGTGTGTATTTTGGCTAAAAGATGGTCCCAAAGATAATATTAAGTTAATATTGTTAACTTCCTACATTTGTAATCCTGATTTTCTAATCCAGTTTCAATCAGTATTTTTGCCTTATTATTGCTGAGTACATGTTGGCCATCACTCTTAACTTGGGACCATTTGTTCTTACTAAGCAGGTGAACCAGGTAGCAGATTCTGTGAATATTTTGTTTTGGCAAAGGTCTAACATAACAGTTATTCTGAGAATAAGCTAAAAAGAAACACTTTTATATAGGAAACAAAGTTTATGGAAAATGGGTGTTTCTTTTCACAGGGGCTTCAAGGTAGTTCCACTTACTTCCACTTCTTTTCTTATTTTTGCAAATCTGGTTGGTTCGGTTAATGACAGTTTGCTGTAAATGTAAACAACAGGTAACATGAAGGCATTGATCAAGAATGAACATTGCATTGAATGCATTTTCCTGATCAATGCCCCCTGCATGTTAGGCTATGAAAAGCAGAAAGCAATGTATCATCCTTTCAGCAAAATATAGAAGCTGCAATATCTGGATGAGTGTGCACAAAATGGAGAAATGCCACAGGTGTGAACTTATTTTTAATTTTTTAGTATTATTAATCCTGCTTTATGTGAAAAGACAATTGACAGCAATTTATAGAGATGTGGGTTGTTTGTCATTGCTTAGCCAGTTATTAAAATCAACATGTTTGCCCATGGGTTTGTGCTTTCACAGCAGACAAGGCTGCGTATCATTGTACTGTTGATCAGAGACATAGTGATATAGTCGAATAACGTTATGTACAAATACATATTGACATTGAGATTCTGCATATTAATGTTGATAAGAACATTGAGTCATCAGTGAATATTATTGGCAATATTTATTTTACAATTATTCAAAGAACTGATACAAAAAACATATGACTCATGTAATATTCAGCTGATGGTTTATTTATGATATGGTTTATTCAATATGGCTGCATGGAATGCTTATTTTCCATGTTCACTTTCATCAAGACAAGTTCCTCATTTGAACACAAGGTATTTCCAGTTTTTCTTCTTTTTACAGTATGTTAAACTTATACAGGAAATCAATTCTGCATTATTACATGGCATGTATGTGGAAAACAATTCTGGTTAGGTTTATACTTAAAAAGGTAATTTATGTTAAAAATATTGATGACATATCCTCAGATTAGTGGGAGACCAACCCCAAGCACCCCCAAGGATGATCTTATATACAGAGAAGGGAACAGGAAGCACACAGCTGCCTACTCAGTGTAGTAGCCGAATAATGTCATTGAAGCTTAGCTCCCATTTAAATGAATGGGAAATGATCCACAGTAACCTGTTCCGACTGCTACACAAAATCCAGAGCTTCCCGTTTCATTTGCTGTTTTTCAGTTACTGAGAACAGTTCATCTGCGTGGGGGTTGGGGTTGGACTTACCAATTTGATATTGAGGAACCATTCAATAAATGTGTTATCAATGTTTTTAGCTTAACTTTCTTTTAAGAAATAGACAGATGGTCTATAGTACCTAAGTAGAAAGTGCATGTAAATATTCCAAGCAGTCATTTATCATGTATATGGGCAAGGTGAGAGCTGCATTGGCACTAGAAGTTATGAAAAGTGCAACAAAGTGTTCTGTCTCTGTGCCTAGAGGCCACTAAAATGTAGACCCATTACAGACTAGTGTATATATACATATATTTTTAGCAAGGGTAAGCTTACACAGCTTGAATTAGGTACTAGTCTCCTCTTCAGACCAAGCAAATGTAGCTAGTTTGCCATATCCGGAAAGTTATGTCCTGCATTCCAAGGAAATTTTCTATATTCATTGGAACATAATTGTTTATTGTAACATGTATGTATAAATCAATGTAGAACTACAGATCCCAGCACGACTCATCTGGTAAAAGTAGGAGTTGATTGTACCGACTTCTTTTATTCAGTATAGTTAAAGTTATACGGGAAACATTGATAGCATAACTCGACCAATGTGTTTCAACATATCATGGTCTGATTTTGCATCACCATTAGAGGATTTAAAAACCCCCGTCCACATGGTCACATGATGTAAAAACTCCTCCCAGTGATCATGTGACAGGGTAACATTAAAAACATTTACAGTCATGGGACAACCTAATTTTACTGTTGTAATAAGATCATAAACTATAACTATAAAGAGGATGCATATGTACAAAGTTAAAAGCAGTTACAAGCAATGGTCTACACATACATAATGGAGACATCAAACTTTACCTTAGATAAAACAAAAACCCTCAAGCATCACAGATGGAACTATACTTGTTGTTTCACTCCTACCCAGAACTTATAATCAATGTCCTTTATGTGTTGAGAAGTCCATCTCCTAATCTTGTGTAGCCTTGTATAGACATTCCAGTTCCTGGCTGCCCTGAATCAATGTTGTGTTCCAGCCAATTACAGGGTTAGGATCATGGAGGGCATTTAACTCTTTCCTACCAAATCAATTAGAACAAACTGTAAGATACATTAGAACAAATTGTCTTTGATCATTACAATAAATATGAAAAGAGAGGAAGCAAAATGAGCCCTCATAATGTGCGCAGGTAGATCTTTAAAGAAACATAAATGGTAGTATCAATAATGGCCACTCTTGCCCCACACCTCAATCCTCATCCAGAAGTATTTTAATAGTAAATGGGTTCCCCATGCATTGTCACACCTGTGCTGACATTGGGATTGAAGAGACACTATTTTTAAGTGTCAGGTCCTGCTTTGTAGCAGGTGACTGCGCCCTGGATGCTGCCCCTCATCTCCCTGCATGTGGTGCTGCCTAAGGCAAGAGCCTCAACTCGCCTCATAGATGGTGCACCCCTGACTACTGGTATGAGGCACTTCCTTTAAATTTGAGGAGGCCGGTCTGAAGGAGCTGTGTGTGCACATGGTGTGGCGGCATACACAGCCTTAAACATTGAGAACACATGACACAGTGGATATCTGTTATTAGCAATTATAATAATAAACATAGAGAGGTTTAATATATGCCCCTTGTCACGGGTGCTCCTGCGACCCATCTCCCGTTGCTCCAGGTCCCACTCACCTCCCCACGATCCAGTGATGACTCCGGCAGTGCAGCGCTCACGTCCCCGCCTCCTAGGTCGAGCATGCGGCAGCTTCAGATTGCTTAAATTTCCAGCCCCTTTCTGTACCCCCTGCTGGATCTTTCTGCCTCACAGCCTGAGAGAAAGCTCCTTAGTGATTATCCTGCGTTCCTGTATCTACTGCATTCCTGTGTCCTGCGTTCCTGTGTGCCTGTGTTCCCGTTCCTATCTGCCTGGACCTCCCGTTGCTGAACCCGGACTTGATGCATCTCTGCCACCTGCCCTTATCTTGTGCCTGGACCTGACCACGAAATTGTCTTCTGCTAAGGTACCTCGACCTCGGCAGACACCGCGGGCTAGTCGCACCTGTGGAACGACCTGGTGGTAACCTGTGGCAGCATGTCCAACGCACTTTGCGGCAGGCTCTGTTGAAGACCAGGTGCAATTTAGACTCCGGTCCCAGGTGTCGGATAGTACCACCTCCTGCGGTGGTCCAGTGGATTCACTCACCCCTGAGGAAGCAACCAACGTGAGGGGCATCACAGTCCCACTATGGACCATATGTCGGTGACTCTATATGTTTATATATATTTTTATACATATTTTTATTTTTTCGTAGTGCCATAATTGTATACATGTTACTTGTTCGTGTTACAGTAGTAGTAGTAGTAGTCACATTATTTGTCGGAGCAAAGTTTGCAGGTTTAATGCATTGATAATATTCACACAAGGGTTTATACTCATATATTGCACTTTATGGACAGGACGTTAGGGTTATTCATGGACTAATTTGTGAACACTTATATTAGATAACAGCAGGACAGATTGGCACAGACACCTAAGATAGGCAGTAGGGGTACTTGTGATGGCGTAGATTGTTTGCTTGACCAGAATGATGCTTGTTTTTCAAGCATATTGGATAAGAAAATTGTTTAATTTCAATCTTTTGCTATTGGGGCCCATTTGTACACACCTACTTCTAAGTAAATTACATGTGCAGATAGATCTTATAAAAATAAACATAAAAATAGATCCATTTTATACATATATAAAAATGTATTACTAGATAGTTACAATGTAAGAGAGGATACATGCATGCTTGTGATATCAGCCCATATTACCCCCACTGAATGAACTATGTGGCACACATACATAGATCCAGAAATTGGCAAATCCTATGTGTGCCAAAGTATTTAATGAGGACATAACATGAAAGAACAATAGTCCAATATGAGCATCCAAAAAGATTCTCTATTGATGAGTTTATGTTTAAAGTCACCCCCTTTGATTGGTTTAGGCACCCTCTCCACACAATACCCTTGTTCTCACATGCATGTTTCTCTATGAAAAGTCATATATGTTTACAGATTCACTAGTAATATCTGAAAGATACTGACCTTCAGTGGGCCTGTCATTTGCTCTACATATTGTTTCCTGCATATTGTGCATGCTGTGTTGGCGGTATTACAATTAAAGGGTTTGGCCACTTTACCTAATGTTTTTGTAATGTGTGTGTAAGTGTGGGGGAGCAGGATTTTAGGTAATTTACTAATATACATCTATTAAAAGTTCTGTTTTCCTTCTTGATATGTGAAGTGAAGCCTCCTGTTTTTTACCTCATCAGTCAGACATTCCTGACCATAAAATGGGTGCAGATGGAGGGTCATGTGATCTCTAACTGGTGATTGTTTATGGATAGATAGAGATCACATGACCGTCCATCTGAAGCCATTTTATAGACTGGAATGACTGATGAGGTAAAAGACAGGAGGCTTCACTTTACATATCAAGAAAATGATGCAGAACTTTTAATAGATGTATATTGGTAAATAACCTAATATCCTGTCCCTCGAACTTATACACACATTACAAAAAAATGGGGTACAGTGGCCAACCCTTTTAATGTAAAAATAAAACAGTCTGACCGGAGCTCCTTGTGTGTCCTTTTATATATCCTTTGATAAATCGACGATTTCACTCTTTTCCCAACTATGTTCCAAATTCTTCAGTACACTTCCACACAAATGGTATTTGGATGGGAATAGATTGCTATTCAGACAGTTTTAAGCTGCGTTTTCTTGCATCCTGTAGCCAAATAGTGTACAGCTACTATAGAAGAGATTAAGCAGCAGATAGGGTAGTATGTTCAAATATATGGAATTTATTTTTTTAAAACATACTCACAAAATAGAACAAAATCATGCGCATATAAAATCCACCATGTGGACGCCAGACTCGCTAGTTCGCCCGGCCCAGGGTTTCGCTACCACGGCTTCTTCCGGGGCATTGATGGCTAGTAACCTCTCAATCTTTTTATACCTTACACATAGCACAACTACTGTCTTCCATATAGCACAACTCCTTTTAATGTAAGTCTTGATGAAATAGCTCCTTTATGGCCACATGTGTGGTTTCCTGGAAACCAAAGCCAGGTATGTTGGGTAGGAGAATCCTTGATACTGGAAAAAAGTGAAGGGGGCAGTTGAGAACCTATTGTGGGTGTCCTCCTGGATTAAAATCTGACCCCTGAAAGTACTATTCAGCCAAGAGATTGGTTTTGTAAGAGAATCAGAAGATATTTTGATCTTTTTAAAAATTGCCTAATGCATGAGGTTGTAAAAGTGATCCTATCCTACTTATTTTTGTTCTTTCTTGCTCCTCTATTATGTAATAAATCAGATTGTTTAATTCCATCTGTTTTGCTTACTGCTTTCTTAATGTCCCTATCCCTATATTTCTTCTGGAGCAGACCTTACTCCAATTCCATACTCTGGGCTGTAAATTCACATGTAGCCCTCCCATATTCCTTCCTCCATTTCTTACCCTCTGTAATCTGCAACCGATGCTTAGTGTCCTATAGAAAACTTGGGGATATTTTGTGAGTGGTTGAAGATAGTGGTCAACCCACTCCCACAATCTCTCACCCAAACTGCCGATGTCTGCTACTATTGGACTAGGAGGTGCTAAGAAAAACAACCTAATGGCCTTTCAGGAGTGAGTAGAAAATGGGGGTAGTGGGGTGATCAACATAAAGATATTTTTTGTCTATCTGTAAGGCTCACATGTAAAACCCTAATTCTAACAACTGAAGAAGTTTCTTCTGGCACAGTTCTGTTGGATTATAAGATAATTAATGAAATGTGTTATGATCCCTCAACAAATCCTCTTTCATAATCTTGTAGGAAAGAAAACGTTAAGGAGAATAACTGATCCTTCCTTGTCCGCTGACCTTATAACAAGATCAGGATGATCCTTTAATTGTTTCAAAGCACGTCTTTCTCCTACAGAAAGATTATAGTGTCTATTTCTGTTCCTATCTACACCTTTTTTAAGAGACACCAACTCTTCCTCCCCTAGTTCCTGGAATCTATCAAGAACTAAACTGGACATGATCGGGAAGAAGTCAGGATTTTTTGTACAGAAGGATTTGTCAACCTGGTCATTTTGGTCAATAGATTCAAACAATAATGATCTACATACAGAAATATTCTTTTTGTCTACAAAATTAGTACAAGTGTCAGGTGTCATCAGCTGCAAATTGAGGGCTGTGAAGAGACGGGATCTACCTGTCAGTCAACATTTTTTTTAAAAAAGGTCACAATGATTCACAATTACGTTTTATTCTTATTGATCACATTCCTCCATTGAGAAGAGGGGAGACAGGGCACAATTACTTAGAAGATGTGAATTAAAATGGATCCATCGATTAAATACATTACAACTAGAGATGAGCGAGCACTAAAATGCTCGGGTACTCGTTATTCGAGACGAACTTTTCCCGATGCTCGAGTGCTCGTCTCGAATAACGAGCCCCACTGAAGTCAATGGGAGACTCAAGCATTTTTCAAGGGGACCAAGGCTCTGCACAGGGAAGCTTGGCCAAACACCTGGGAACCTCAGAAAAGAATGGAAACACCACGGAAATGGACAGGAAACAGCAGGGGCAGCATGCATGGATGCCTCTGAGGCTGCTTTAATGCACCATTATGCCAAAATTATGGGCAACAGCATGGCCATGACAGAGTGACAGAATGAAGCTAGATAGCATCTAAAACATCCAATAATTGACCCTGACACTATAGGGGACGGCATGCAGAGGCAGGTGCACGATCTTAGTGAATTCCGGTGACCCTGTAAGTAAATGTGCCCCAATACATGCCATAGACTTGTGATATACCATGGACTGAGACATAAATGATACCATGGACTACTATAACCCCTGCACCCTATGTCACCGTTTATCCTGTTCCCCATCACCCTGCAACCCATCCTATCCCCCACAACCCCATATTTTGTAAATTCATTGGCAATGCTAACTTGTATTTGGTGCTGCCAATAAAGCTTTTTTGATTTAATTTGATAAGCAGTAACACCTATGCAGGTGAGCAAACATGCAGTAGAGATATAAAAAGTTCAGGTTACAGGTCTTACTGCTATCTCCGCTACGAGCTCTATGTCTTTGTTGATATGCTCCAAACTCTTCTGTTCCTTAATGAAGCTGTAGTAAGTCTAGGCAAGCTAAGGTATTATAATGATGATATGAATAATATTGTAAATGAAATGAACTCTTTAAATAAACACCATGTTTATGATTGTCATGGTTGTTCCCTTGACCCATATCGCGGGTCGTGGGCTCACCCGTGCCCCTCGCTTGCCACAGGCGCAGTGCCGGCACCACATTACTGTCCCCGCTTCCGAGTCCCAGCCTCGCTCCGTGTGCGCGGCTTCAGGAAATTTAAAGGGCCAGCGCACCATTAATTTGCGCTGGTCATTTTCCCAGAAGGCTATTTAAACCTGCCTTTCTCATCACACCCTGCCGGATCTTTGTGTCTCACAGCCTTAGAAAAAGCTTCCTTGCGATTCTCCTGCATTCCTGCGTCTCCAGTGTTCCTGTGTATCCTGCGTTCCTGGATTCCTGCTCCTGTGTGTTCCTGCTCCTGAGTTCCCGTGTCCTGTGTCTCGTGTGCCCGTGTTCCCGACCCCATCTGCCTGGACCTCCCGTTGCTGACCCCGGATTTGACCTTGACGTTGCATCTCTCCCGTCTGCCCTGACCCTGTGCCTGGACCTGATCACGAGAGTGTCTCCTTCTAAGGTACCTCGACCTCGGCTGCCACCGCGGGCTAGTCGCACCTGTGGAACGACCTGGTGATACCCTGCCGCAGCAAGTCCAACCTGCTCTGGTGAAGACCAGGTGCCTCTTAGACTCCAGTCCCAGGTACCTAGTACCACCTCCCGTGGTGGTCCGGTGGATCCACGTATGCTGAACTTTGACAATGATCCTTGGGTAATGAGGAGATACTGGAGCACATTTTGCATTTACAAAGTTTTGGTCATCTCGACCTTTGTGTGTGCCATATTCTCTATATCTATATACTGCAGGCATGTTCAGAGATTACCTGTATACTTGAGGCATGTGATGTGACTATCTATTTACTTGGGTTATATGCTGTGAATATTTATATATACTGGGAGCCAGTGTGTTGTGACAATTTATGTACTGGGGGCCAGTGTGTGATGATTATCTGGGGGCACATTATTATTATATAATATTGTGGGCACAGTATATATATATGTAATACAGGGGGCACATTTGTACTTCTTTCAACAACACAGAATAGTAATCAAATATTATGTATCTTTTGGGGGGAATCATTTTTCATACTATTTACAAGTATGAATCAAAATGAAAGAATTTTGATCATATTTTTAAGCTGATGTTTTGAATATTTATTGTGTGTATTCTTTGAAGCAAGTTTTCTTGACTTGGTGGTATACAGTGTGTGATCAATGGGGTCAGTCATTTAGGGGCATAGTATATAGCTAACACAGGGGAACAGTATCTATATATAATTATTTTAGGGTGCACAGTATGAATTAAAAGAGGGAACTGCATGTATTAATTCATTATGGGGGTACTGAATACATATAAATTAGAGGGATTTGCACATGTGTGAAATGATTAGGGATACTGTATATTTGTAAATAAGGATCGGGACTTGGTCCTGGTGCTGTGTTTCTGTATGAAGCTTAGCTCTAGTACTGTACTTATGTTTTGAACTCCATACTGGTACTGTATTTACAGTATGTACTAGGCTTTGTGCTGATGAAGTATATATGTAAATCTCTAAAATAATTAATGACAGACACAATATTATGATTTGAAAGGCACTGTACATTTTATTTTAAGGGAGGACTCTACTGTCTAAGCTAACTTAGTGGGATAGTTCTGCATACACTATAGTCCATACATAGATGCATGTCTCTTATATTTTTCACTTGGTGGGGGAATCTATTTATGCTATGGGGAGTATATTATATATTTTAATGGCCTTAGAGGGAGGTGAATTTGTGAGATTCTCCCTGTACAACAAAATAACTATAAGCTGTCCTTGACAAGCTACTTATATACTCTCTATACTCTATATCCTCTGGGCTACTTTTACACCAGAGGCATATTCTGGGCAATTTTGGTTGTCTGCCTTGGGCACTAAAATACCTCATCCCAACCCTGTCTCCCAGACCACCAGTAAAAGAGCTTGGAGACAGAATTCATTGTGCTCTGCATAACAAAAATTATATAGAAGCTTCAAAAAATTACTATGTTACTATACATGCAAGAATATCTACTTATACTAAATGGATGACCTGCGTACAGTATGTCATAGAACTAAGGCAGGAAAACATCACAATTTTATAGCTAAGTCTCTTCTAAATAATAACACATATTCTCTGAATGAGAGAAATGTTTAATATGAAGCTTAGTAAAATTTGCTTATGAACGAGGAAATTTACAAAAATAATCCCTAAACTTTAAGTTACTTCATTTAGTTGGAAAATACAATAAGTCTTTACTGATTTAATTTCTCCCTGAAGTGACCCTCTGATATTTATCACAACTGTGTTTATTCATCCATGACCTTTACGCCAGTTGTCATAAAACCCCAGAAATTAATATGCATCTTCTGAAGGTTTTATTCACTATACAATTCAGTAACCTGTAGTACAAAAAAAAGTAAAATTTTTGCAGGTCACACTACACATAAATGTATTATGTGACGTCTTTATGTAAATTAAAAAAAACTTTGAGAAGCGTTCATGGGATTTTCTTTTCTTAGAAGTAATGTCTGCGATGGTAAATGGTATGCTGTAAAGCTATTCTGTACTAATAGGCGTAATGACCAGTTGTTGTTGAGCAACTGTATCAACAAATTGTTTTTTAATGTGGGCTAATCCCAATGGTTATTCAAATGTCAATTCCAGTATTCACCCTTTAACCCGCTAATGGGGATTTCTCCTTCTATTCTGTCATCCAGATTTGAGAAACAAATTCTTCAATTAAGGTTGGAGCAAGAGTGTGTCCCTGGATTTCTATATAGGGTAATAGCCATTTTTCTTGCAGATCTGAACATCCTTTACTTCATGCCCTGGACATCTGTCCCTACAGAATGTTGAAGCTCTTCTGACTGATTCTGACTGTAAAAAAGGATCTTCATTACACTCCTCCCTGGAGAAGAGTTTAGGGAAGGCACCACAAGAAACAAGTTTTTCTTTGACTTTGTAGTGATACAAAATAGCTCTAAACAGTGCCTTCAAACAAGAGTCTTTGCCTCTTTCTTACAGAACATAACAACAATGTAACGAAGGATGATCCTAAGGAAGGATTATACAAAAAAAAAAATTCCAATTGAATTGAAGTTCCATGGCAGAGACTGGCAGAGACAGAAAGTAAATCTTCCTAGGTTACAGTGTCCTAAATCAGAAATGTCGGGGAGCATTATCCTGGTGATGGAGTGGTATCAGACATCTTGCCAATCTTCTTGCATGACTTGGATCAGTGATTTGTATTGACTAATTGAGTCCATGGCCTGAGAATGCACCCACTACGCCATGTAACTAGTTTAGCCATTGGCATATATTGGTAAGCACACCTTTACTACACACTTATAACCTAGGATTGCACAAGAGGAAAAGTGGGGAAACCAGAATGGAGAACTGATCAAGACAAGAGGAATTGCAAACAACGGTGCCTGCTAGATGAGGTAACAAGGAACAACCTCTGTTACAATATGGACGGCTTTCTAGTTTAATGTGTTTATCATTGTGATAAAAGTGATCTGTCACCACGGACTCAATCCCAAACTATTGTGAAGGGCTGAATACAACATTCTTTCTTTGGCATCAAATTTTATGTGTAAAATAACTGTCTACTTATATCCACCTTTGGCCAGGGACACATAGGATGGAATCGCATCAGAACCCTCAATTGCTATCCTAGTAGTGTTTTTTTTTAGATTTAAACAAAATAGCTTGAAAAGTTTGAAAGCTTGGCTGACCATGCAGAAATTCCAGTTGAGCTCCAAAGTGGAAACTGGCCATTTCCACTGTATTTTTACATGGCTAATTATGCTACAGAATTTCTGTACAGCTACATCTGATTAATTATGGTTAAAGGCATCCTCTCAGACACATCTAGCCATACAAACCAGATTCAAGATACTACCTTATTTTCTGTAGTGAGTTGCTGTGCGTGATGATATCGAGTGAGTGGCTCCTGTGAATTATAAAATGAACCCACTAGTCTGTATAGTAATCATGTGAACTGAATCAGCTGGGTGCTCCTGAGCTGAGTCGGGGTGCAACACCCCCTTCCTTCTCTGTCTCAACACCTCCCACACACACCCACTGCTAAAATGTAGCATAGTAATGGTATGAATGATGTGTGCACAATTACAGGGAAGAAAGGGGTGTTGCAGCCTGACTCAGCTCAGCTTAGAAATACCCGACTGACTCAATTCATAGGATTACAATGCAGAATGGAGGGTACATTTTATAATTCACAGGAGCCGCTGACTCATTTCAATCTTATCATGCAGAGCAGCTCACTACTGAAAATTTGAGAGAACCTTCGGTTTCAGGGGCTAGATGTGCCATTTAAGGAAAAATGTAAGGTTCAGTTTAATCTAAAAATCTTCACATTTTGAGTAAACAAGATCTTTGGACTGGCCACAAATGTGAGAAAACCTCCGGATGTGAATTGGTTAACTGTAGTAGAAGTCTTAATGCTGTAACTGCGAATGGTAAATTGCCTAATAGCTTTATCAAAGATACCCTGATCACTGTGGGCACATAAAAATTATGCCACCATTATTTGTTTACCAGTTATTTAACAGCTGTACAAAGTCACATAGATGTAGTGACAGAGACAGCAACTCCCCGATGCCTTGCATTAGATACATAGAATTATTTATATTTTATTTCCTCTAACAGCCGTAATTTGCTCAATTGTTAAATATAGTTGCTTGATGCGCAGCATTTGTCTCAGAATGGTTAGCAGCACTTTAGACAAACTGCTCCTGCTGTTTTGTGTATGATCGCTTCATGAATAAGTCATCAGCTTTATATTCCCCATTTTGTAGAATCAACATAGCTTATTATCCTTGTCAGTGAGCCACCTGAGGCTTCCTAGGCCTATACATGCTGAAGCAGACCACAAGCCTAGGTAAAACAATCAGCCATTGTTTGCTTACCTAGAGTTTAATACAAATACATTTTATCAGCACTGCTTTCCTACATATTAACCATTGTACATTGACCTTCACCTGAGTTTGGTCACAAAATGATGGACCTGATAGGATCATGCATAGATATCCTTTTTTATCCTTTATAGACCCTTGAAAAATTAGAGCTGTGTTTTGATTGGATGCTATGTGCATCAAAGAAAGATAAAGCCTCCTTATTATCTTTTGTGACAAAAAATTAAGTAAATAAAAGTTTTAAACAATAATACCAAAAGTAACCCATCCAAAACTGCCACTATGGTGGAATTAATTTTATACATTAAGGGCTTTTTCCTCCTGGACCTCCGGTTTCCTTCAACACTGCAAAACATACTGGTAGGTTGATTAGATTGTGAGCCCCATAGGGACAGGGACTGATTTAGCAAGAGCTGTGCAGCCCGGCGTAATCTCTGTGCGCTAAATAAATAAAGTGATCATTAATATTATTATAATTTAGTTTTGTAGCCTGGTGCAGATGTGGAGGTACAAAATGTTTGTGGTCAATTTTTGTGTGTTAGTGGTTTTTTTAATAATTTTTATTAGACTTTATTGTTTAGTTTTTTTTAAATATAGAACATAATTTTTTTTTTACATAACACTGACATGAGATCATTTGATCTCTTGTATAATGCACTACACTGCATTATATGTCACTGCCTCCAACCGAGCCTAATCAATAGCTTTCGAGGGTCTTCAGTGGACCCTGGACTGCCGTAGGACACCATTGGCACCCCCCAATCATTGTTTAAGAGTGCTCATGGGTGACAGAAGGAGTTTGCTTCCTCTGCACTAGCTTAGATAAGTGGTCCATGTTCGACTGCCGTGTTAAAGGGGTTAAACAGCTACGTTGGGAGCTTTTCTGATCCCAAGTGTTTGTGCAGGGGCTGGGCTGTGACAGCACAGCTCAACGCAGGTACAAGCAGAACACTAGGTCCTGCAAACTTCTTCTGATGTTTCTTTTGATGTAGAAGGTTGTTGTATTAGTAGAAGTAACTTTAATGACTGCCATAAAAATTCAATATGGCAATCAGTAAGGGGTTAATTAATCCTCTGTGTTTTTAGTAGTATAAGACAGATACATGGTGTCTGCGTGTTTCACCAGACTAAACCTGAAATAGCTGAACATACCTGCAGAGTTCAGTTCAGCAGTTCTAGGTTCAGTTAATCCAACATGCGCAATTAGAAATTTTGTGAGAACAAACTAGGTTGTGGGCAATGGGCCAAAGCTCTTTGCTGTTTAGGCTTCCAATTCAATACCAACAACAAGCTTGAGTAACCATAAAAAACTCAAGCTGAAGTATAAAAGTTATCTGAAGTTATCTGAAGTTAGTAGCGTTTTATTATTAGGTTTTATTATTTAAAAATGTATTAAAACACTACAAAACTTGTATAAATTTGATATACTTGTGATCGTACTGACCCACAGAATAAAGAAGACATGTCATTTGGCGTGCACAGTGAAAGCTGTAAAAAACGATCCCGCAACAAAATGGTGCAAATTAGAGATGAGCGAACATACTCGTCCGAGCTTGATGCTCGTTCGAGCATTCTACAAAATTAGTACAAGTGTCAGGTGTCATCAGCTGCAAATTGAGGACTGTGAAGAGACGGGATCTACTTGTCAGTCAACATTTTTTTTTAAAAAAGATCACAATGACTCACAATTACGTTTTATTCTTATTGATCACTTCCTCCATTGAGAAGAGGGGGAGACAGGGCACAATTACTTAGAAGATGTGAATTAAAATGGATCCATCGATTAAATACATTACAACCATATGGTTTAAATATTGATTACAACCTGAATAGTATTATCTAACACAGTAGCATGTTAGAGAGCTAGTGTCGTGGACATAATGTATTCTTTGTTCCTGTCATCTCTTGGATTATGTATTGCTAAGATTTTCTCCCCATCCAACTAATACCTATGTCTTTATATTCACATATTTCAAGACATGTATTGAAAACCCCCATCGGATGGACCATTTTTCAAACGTCTCCTATCCAATTACGATTGATCCGGCACAACCCTTTAACAACTCCCCAGACCTTCATCCGCGACTTTATGAGGTGGGATTGTTATCCCTGTTGGCGATTACATGTTCGGGACAATAGCATCGCACCCGCGTCCTGCTGCAAGTCTATCGTCCGGCGGATCCTGCGGTTGATGGGAGGTACTAGGCACGGGTCCTCTGTATATCAGGGAATAACAATATGTGCCTATCCACATAATGTGCACTAAACTACCTCTTGTCATATTGGTGTCAGTCCAGCGGGTAGAGGGCTGCCCTTATCCAAGATGGCCACCACTAACTTCACATGCCCAGTACTCATGCGCAATCTAAGCCAATTATCTCACATCCTGTTTTATGGAGGTCAAAGTATTCACTTCCGTGCTGGAAGACCAGGTGACCATGCTGAAACAATTTGCTTTTATGAATGAGCAAGAGGAGACTTGGATGAGGTTGACAAACCAATGGGCATGTTTTATTATGTTTATTTTTGCACTAAGATACACTTTATAACAATGTATTTGCACTACTGGACACTTTATTATATGTATATGAATAGTGATACTATATGTTTGTCACATTTTGAATTATGTACACTGAATTATTGTCACTTACCATTGACCAATCAGTGAGTCTGTTGGTCTTTAAATAGTTGGTTGTTTGTTATTCATACTATGCTTGTTAAAGGTGTAGCATTACATCATTGGAGCTCCTGCTCTGTGTCCCCTGATTCTTTCTCTTAAGGGGACCCTGGAGGGAAGCTACAATCCAAATTTCTCCATCATCAGGGCACCAGTACGATTAAAACCTGTGGTACAGCAGGGATCAATAAGTTACTGCCTAAAGGCGTATTCCAGAAATCAGCATTGTTTATATAAAAATGGGTCCTTAAAATATAAGCTAATATGTAATTAGTTGTTATTTAAAATTTTAAAGCAGAAATTTTAAAATCTTAAGCAGAAAAATGCTGTGGACATACAGTGTAATGAAGAATTAAAATTCTACTGGCCCTTTAATTAATCCATTGATTTCCTTTGTGCGGAGCAAACACAGGACAGAAGATGGCCACTGGTCACATGTCCACATCACATGCCCTGCACCTGCCTGTGCAGATCATGTTATCACCATTATGTTTGACTGTAGTTGGTTGGTTGCAATGCATCCAGTATAGCCAGTGGTGTGGTAATGTGCATGGATGGCAGTTACAAAAATCATTACTATGGTAACAGAGCAAGAAAGTCTGTTAGATCATCACTGGGAGCAGAGCAGTTTCTGAGAACTAAAGGATCATGGGACTTGTATTTTTCAGTGTCAGCCATCTTGGTGATAACTTCATAAAATTTAGTGAATCATAAAATCAAACTATTTCAGCTCCATTTTGTGACTTAAGACATTGAGTTTTGTTATGTTCATTTATTTATAGCATTATTGGTTTTTGTATCAGATGTTTATATTCCCGGAAAGCCCCTTTCAATTGTCATGTTGGCACTATGCAACAAATAAGTGGGTTTTGGTTGTAGCTTGGGCACTCTGTCTCCAAAAGGTTTGCCATCACTGATCTACAGGGATTACAGATTTCAACCTTTTTAAACGTATTTAGCATCATGATCTATATGAACCTTCATCACAGCAACTTTAAAATAGTTTAGAATGCACAAACCCAAAAAGTCAAATGACAAGCCTGGGCCCTCAGTATATTCTGTGTCTCATTGATAACGGCCCTCTGGTGAATAAATCCATTGGGATATATTTTTTCCGCTGTTATGATGGGCAGCAGCTATTTTAAAACAGTCTAGTTTTCATTAAATAATGCTGTGATATAATTCAACTTTCTGATATACACTGGAAAATCACAACATTTGTAATCTCTGCTTAATGCAAATCTGATTGACCTTTGGGGGATTTACTGCCTTCTTACCGTTATTAACCCCTTAACAACTTGGCCCTTTTTCGCTTTTGTGTTTCCATTTTTCTCTTCCCACCTTCAAAAATGTATCACTTTTTTATATTTTCATGTACAGAGCTGTGTGAGGGTTTGTTTTCTATATAACAAATTGTTCTTCGTAGTCATAGCATTTATTATTCCATGCTGTGTACTGGGAAGAACAATTTGTTATATAGAAAACAATCCAATTTGTGAAAAAATGCATTTGCACCATTAACTTGCGGGATCGTTTTATACAGCTTTCACAAAACAGGCCAAATGACATATTGAGGTCTCCTCTTCTCCCAGCAAGATGGAGATTTTCTCTCCCTCCTCCATGGAGCTGAAGTCCAGAAGGAGATCTCAGAGTCTCCTGAAGTGAGTGTCCATTACTGCTGAGTATTTGGAGCAGTGTAGCAGGAAGTGGACCTCATCCTTTTCTCTTCTTTTTTTGTGTTTCTATTTTTTACTCCCCTAATTCCAGAAGTGATAACATCTTTATTTTTACGTTTACAGAGATGTGTGAGGCACCATTTAATATACCGTGCAATGTACTGGAAAGCTGGAAAAATATTCCAAGTGCAGTGAAATCAACAAAACAAATTTGGGGAGGTGACCATACCTAACATGTTTATGATTTTTACTGTTTATTTTTAAAAGTGATCTAGGGAAAGCAGGGTCATGTAAAACTTTTACATTTTTTTCACATTGTGAGATCATATGCTGGTGCGGTTGGCCCTGGGTTCCTCCTCCATCAGGTGAGCAACTTTCAGACTGCTTCACACAAACGTTATTACCCTATGAGCGGCTTTATATTCCTTTACTTTTAGCTTTACATTTTATAGCCCCTCAAGCCTACTGGGAGCCCACTCTACCAATCTGTGATAAGTTACCTGAGGACAAGTCTCTATTCGACTGTTGATTGTGGGAGACTCTCCAGTGGATCTGAGGAAATACCAAGCCGTTGTTTTCTGAAAGGACTTCCTAAGGACAGTAAACAGTCCCTGAATGCCCATAGACTGAATGGAAGAATGAGAATAAGAAACTGCATTCCAGGTTCTGAAGCAAAAGCTTCCAGCAAACAGGGCCTAAGAGCAGTGCTTTCCAAACTTCAAAGAGGGACAGAAAGAGTCATGACGTCTGCAGCTGTTCCTTGTGGGAGCCTGAATAGAATGACCAAAACTACAGCTCATGTAGTTCATGATGGAGTTCCTGGTGTTAGTCTGAGCGGTGACCGAGAAGTTTAACGATTATCTGGCTGCTCCCTCCTTTACAGTCTTTACAGACAACAATCCATTGGCACACTATGCCTTCAACTTCACCATGAAGTATCTGTCCTGCAAGGCCAACAATAAGGCAGATGTTATTAGCAAGACGTTGAGATGCCAGCCTTTTATGTCAGGTTTGTTCGACAAGATTATCAAGAAGTCTATTCCTTGCTGCTCCTTCAAAGTAAGAAGAGACCTTAAGACTAGTTGAAAAGGATCTCTGGCTAAACCTCCGGGCCAAGATTCCCTAGAGAGATGTCAAGCTAGTGCTGGACATGTATCATGATTAGTCAGTGTAAGGGTCAGCATTTGAGTCACAGCTATTTCAGGAATTGCATACCTCCTACAGCTACTAGAAGCTGTGAACTACTGGCTATCACCCACAGGGAAATGGTCTCTGTAAGCAAATAAATCAGACCCTCATCAATATGCTGTAAACTCTACCACCTGCAAAATGGGTTAACTGAGAGAGACACCAACGAGAACTGATATACCTTGCTCCACTGGGTTCATCCTTTACTATCTGATGTTTTGGAGGCGTGGCCCTGGACATTGCCCTGGACATTGAGACACCTGACTCCTAACCTCTGCTTCTTTGGACCGACTAGGACCGTACACCAGAGACCCTTGGCTTTAGCCAGAAAGATTGTAGACCCAAGGGTTGTGAAGGTGCAAAACAAACAAAAGCAGGACTTGGACTATCATATTTGTGAAGAGCCAGGAGAGCAAGTGTGGCTATGAAACAATCATCCCACCAGTAAGCTAGATGGGCAGTAGGAACGTGAGCCATACCTTGTTAGGTACAGTCCTTCCCCTGCAGTCTATGTGATTTGTGGGGTACTGCGTTTTCGGTGGTGTAACCTGCCACAACCTAAAAAATGTTGGATGTGCAGTGCAGCATCACATATTATGCTGTACTGCACATCCTGCACAGCAAAAAAAACCTTCAGATGAGCCATCTGCTTAGAGAAGAGAGGTGGGGGAGGGGACAGCAAGAACTGGAGTCTACTTCCTGCATGTGGTACGAAGCTGCTGTGCTACAATTTGTGACTTCCGACCCCCATGTGACAAGAAGTTGAAACATAAGAAAACTGCCATATGATTAATAGATCTATGTAAAAATCTGTGTAAAATTGTATGTTTGTGTCAGTATATGAGTGTTTATAATGTATGTATCTGATTTATATATGGTATGAATATACTGGCCCAAATTTATTTAAGTGTTTGCACCAGTTTTCTGTCTGACTTTGCACTAAAAAGAACGTGCAAACCGCTTGCACATGTATTTATACATTTTCTGCGCCAGTTTTGTGTCTCGGCTGCATCAAAAGAGTTTTAATTAGTACTCAGTTCGACTGCGCGCCACAATACTGTCCGACGTGCCACAATAGTGTTTAAACCACAATTCTACTGCATGAACAAAGTGCACCAAAAAAAAAATAGTGCATTCTGCCAAAGTAGTGCAAGGGGTGCAAGACCGTGGCCCGCATTTATCAAAACAGTGCAGTCTGTCTGTGAAGTGTTCAGGGTGTGCCAGATTCTTGAATTGTGGTGCGCGTTCGTCATGAATCTGGTGCCCCCTGCACTGCTCAAGTGTGCACTATTTTTTTGGTGCACGTTGTTCATTGAGCATGGTTGTGGCGCAGACTCAATTGTGGCACCGTCGGACAGTATTCATGAATCTGGCGCACCCTACACAATTCACAGGCAAACTGCACATAGCACAGACTGCATTGTGTTTGATAAATGAGGGCCACTGTGTTGTACATTGTGTGTTTATACTGTATGTGTGTGTATATGCCTTGTTATTATTTGATGTGTATATACTGTGCTTGTATGTATATAATGGGCCATATTTATAAGGGCCTCTGCGTCACGTCAGTGGCTTACAAGCCCTGAAATAATCACAAATGCTAGCTTATTACTAGCACTTGCAATTATTTAGTCCTCTCCGCCACCTTCACGGCAGTGGGGTGTGAAGGGGGGGGGCATGGGCGGCTGAACGGTGGGTGCGGCCGACCGGGCACTCGCTGAAGCTGGCGACTTTTCACATGTGAAAAGTCGCCGGCTGTGTTTATTTTTATGCCAGAAATAAACGCTGCACAGGACCCTGTCCGATACATCAAGAGGCTAAAGCGAACATGCAGCGGCGGGGCTAGCACGAGTGCTGGTGTATGATAAATATCCCCCAATGTGTATATGCTATATATGTATATGATATACATGTTATGTATGTATATGATGTGCACATGCTGTATATGAATATGATGTATATTTGCTGTATGCGTGAATATGCTGTATGTGTGTATATAAATAAACAGTAAAAATCATAAACACATAAGGTATCGGCGATTATATATAAATGTTTTTTAAATGGCACTTTAAAAAACTTTTAAAAACCTAAACAAATTTGGTATTCGCGTGATCGTACCGACCCAAAGAATAAAGTACACATGTTATTTGGCACGGACAGTAAAAGCCGTAAAACTCAAGCCCCCAAGAAAACAGCGCAAATGCGTTTTTTCACCATTTTGACTGCATTTGGAATTTTTTTCCCGCTTCCCAGTACACGCCATGGAATATTCAATACCATCACTATGAAGTGCAATTTGTTACGTAAACAAGCCGTCACATTGCTCTTTACGTGTAAAAATAAGCATTTTCATAAATGAAGTTCTTAAAGCTAACAGTATGAAGGTCAGTCACCATTCCTACTTGTGACACACCAAGAGCAGCCTTCATTGTAATCCAATTTATATAACTATCAAATAAATCAAAACAAAAGACTTTAAAAAAATTACTAAACAATAGTTATTTTATGAAATTGTGAAAATTTGTTTAAATACAGTGTTTGTTTTAATAAGAGAAAAAGGTTTTCCAATGAGAATATAGATGTGTGTTTTGTACTCAAATGTATATATTAAGAATTGCCTTCTAAGCAGAGCAAAGCGCATAGCGGGATCTAGAGCATTATGCAAATATATTTTGTAACATTAATTTGGTCCTGTAAGTTTCATCTATTTGGATGTAATAAAGGATTCGTGCCAGGAATATTTTTGTCAGTTTAACACATTCAAAATACATATTTAGCAGCTGACAGAAGAAAACATGCCCTCCACATTACAAAGGGTACTTTAAAACAATCAGTTAGGTTTTAATGAATTTTTACCTTAGGGGGCTGGGATTTAACTCACTCGAAAATTGTCCTCATAAAAGATTAATTATATGTGCTGTTTGGAAGTACCTTTAATAGTGGCATTAATAAAGGCAAATTAGGGGTGTAAGTGCCACTCTGTTCAAAGTTAATTTGAATAAAAAGGATAGGAGTGGCAAGAAATACTCTTTAGAGCACTGTAAAAAACAGCACACCAAATGCAGTTTTAGCGGGTCAAATATAAGGAATTTTGTATGGGCTGCTTTGATTTAAAAGATTTTTACTGTCATTGTCTGTACAACCAAATTCAGTTATGCAATATAAAGTGAAACATTACAGGATCTGAAAGGAACTTCTACCACCAAGATAAATTTTAACCCCTTCCCGCCGCAGACCTTTTTCGTTTTTGCGTTTTCATCTTTCACTCCCCACCTTCAAATATCTATAACTTTTTTATTTTTCCATGTACAGAGCTGTGTTATGGCTTTTTTCTGCGTAACAAATTACACTTCAAAATGGTGGTATTTAATATTCCCTGCTGTGCACTTGGAAAAAAATTCCAAATGCAGTGAAATTGGTAAAAAATTGCATTTGTGCCGTATTCTTGTGGGCTTGGATTTTACGTATTTCGCTGTATGCCCCAAATGACATGTGTACTTTATTCTTTGGGTTGGTACGATTACGGGGATACCAAATTTGTATAGGTTTTATAATGTTTTCATACATTTACAAAAATTAAAACCTCCTGTACAAAATTTTTGGGGGATTTTGCCATCTTCTGGCGCTAATAACTTTTTTATACTTTGATGTACGGAGCTGTGGGTGGTGTCGTTTTTTTCTGGCTTTTGATGAAGTTTACAATGTAAACATTTTTAGGACTGTACGACCTTTTGATCACTTTTTATAGAATTTTACTTTTTTTTTTAAATGGCAATAAATTGCTATTTTCCGTTACGGGGTTAAACGCAGTGAAAAAACTTATATTTTGATAGAAAAAAAAATTATATTTTGATAGATTGGGCATTTTCAGATGCGTCAATACCTAATGTGTTTATTATATTTATATCAGTTCTAGGGAAGGGGGGGGTGATTTGAGTGTTTAGGTTTTTTATTATCATTTTTTCTTTTAACTTTTTTTATTTATATTTTTACTATTTTTCAGACTCCCTAGGGTATTTTAACCCTAGGATGTCTGTATGATCCTATCATATACTGCCAGTATGATAGCACATTGTAATGAATAGGTTAACACGAAGCTGTCGACGGATCGCCGCTCCCGGATGACGACATGAGCAGTGACGATCCTTGAAAAGATGGCGGCACCCATCGCGGATGTTAAAGACTTACCTGCTATGGAGAGGGCTCGGCCCGCGAGCAAAGGGTTAAAAAAAAGCACACTTACATACTGGTGCGTGTGACTCCTTTGGCAGGATCTGCTCTTCTTTAATCTTCTTATACATGTTTTTTTTAAAGGCTTTTAAAATTATGCAAATGAGCCCAAGGACTCTGGGCTCCATAGGTGTTAATAGAGCCTCAAGCCCCCCAGGTTTATTTACATAATTTTTAAACACTTTTTATTCTTAAAAACAAAAGCATAAGATGCTTAAAGAACAGTGGATCCTACAAGAGGGGGCACACACCAGTATGCCAGTATGCTTGTTTTACAAGCATCCTGGTCGTAGATGTCCTTTAATGTTACAATGGACATTTGGAAATGTAATGGTAATCTATAATGGCAGCATTACGGTATAGTAAGCCTTAAATAACCACCATCCTGAACTGGACAATGATTCCATATTTCATAATGTTTACTACTTTTGAACCACCCAGGCTTCCCCCAAGGTAGTGCAAATAAGATGTTCAGAAAATAGAGGTCAAAGAGATAATCCAGGGTACAGAAGGTAGGTGGTTGAGAAAGGAAGAACCATTTGCCTGGCATTTACTGTAATAAAAACAGAACAAGATATTGGTTTTGTTTTTATTACAGTACAAGATTTTGATAGTATTTGGTGACATGATCGCATTTACCCTGTATACAAGGATTCTGACATTGGAGCTGGAAATACATGCAATTAACTTCCAGAGCTGGTTTTGGCTCCTAAGCACAGGGGCCATGACCAGGCGGCTCTCCGGCTGAGGCCTCTCCATACAGGAAGAGAAAGGCCGGATTTAAAAAAAAATAAATTAATTAAAAATGAATACTCATATAAATAACAAAATAAAATCAAAAACATCAAAATAAAAAATTATGTAAATGTCAAATTGTCTCATACAGTGAAGGAGATAACAGGAAGAAACATTTATGTCCAAATCAAAGCTTTTTCATCACACCAAGACTGAATTAAGTTCATCGCTTTCCAGATTTTATGTAGTTTTACGTGTACTATGTAAATGTACCCTAGAATGCTTCAAGGAAATGTTTCTAGTGGTGCATTAGAAAACCTAGATAAAGTATAAAATAAATATATACAATAAGATATGTATTTCTTAAAAAGGTTGTCTGGGTTTGGAGAAAAGTTAATATATGGCTGGGGGTTGTATTAAAACAATAAACCTCTGATCTTTCTCCTCCCGCATGTTCAGCCACAGTGCAGTCCATCACTCTTGGTCTCTTTTTGTTTACGGAGTTTGATGTGCCATCCCAACCACTGTCATTTGCCTATTACAGATTGAAACTAAAGCTGTAGCAGGAACACAGCAGTGGTTGGGATGGCACTGCCATTCTCTTATACAAAAGCCACCTGTTACTGGCGCCCTGGGTTTATTGTTTAAATAAACTTTGAAATGTTCCAGCTCACCAACCTCCAGTAGTCAGTCTCCTCATGCACAGATTACCCCACTGCTAGGGCATAGAAAAAGAAATCCAAATCCAGCTCGCGGAAATCTATTTACAAAATCTTCTTTATTTGCTCTATTAAACATCCAGGTATGCAAAAAGGAATTGTTTCTCACGGCTATTCCTGGAAAGTTATTCACACTGATTGGAAGCAGATGTTAAGTATTGCATATGTTTTATGATGGAATGGGCAATTTACCATAGCAACCTTTGTGTAGACATATACTGAATGTTTGTTGATTTTTATAAATGTTATGTGTCATTTAACACTAATGTTTTGAGAGTGGGTGTTTCCCTCTTGTTTCCCGGAAATGGGAGATTTTCCTTCCAGAACTGTTTTAAAAAAAGGGGAAACAAACACACTAACATAGGAGTCATGATTAGGAGCAGTCACACCACTTGAAACACATTGACAGTTTTATTCATTGCATACTTGGATATTTTAATATCGCAAATAGAGAAGATTTTGTAAAGAGATTTCTTCAAGCTGGATTTGGATTTTTTTTCTATACATACATTTTTTGCTAGTCCCAGACAACTTCTGTAATTACAATTCTCTCACTTGGTCCAACTAGAAGCCAATGAAAACAATAGCAATATTTCATTTTTATATTTTATTTGTATATTGAAGGAACCTTCGGTCTAATCCCATGTCTATGCACATTACTAGCACTGCTGGACTTCTATGTGTTAGGGCTAAAACATAAATGTGCTTAGTCTGTGCCTTGGGCCACATGGTGCTAAGAACACCGTGCTATGTCTCAAAGTATCATAGTTATATATAATGCTATAAATCCCTGCTTCCCTGTGGAACAACAGTGCTGAACTGTAATCATCACTACACTACAGCAGTGTGGTACAGAAGTTTTGCAATGGCTCCTTACATCATATATAACTATTATGTGAAGTCCAGCCACCACAAAATCCAGGATTCACAGACCGAGCATGTTCCCAAGTTTTAGCCCTTGGATAGATAAACAGATAATTAAAAAATAGATTGCAAGATAATAAATAAATTGATACTAGATAAATCGGTAATAATAAATATCCATATAGTGAATAAAGTACAAATAAAGATAACAGATACATCAATAACAATCCATTTTAAATACAGTAAATGGTTAATAAAAAGATAGCTAGATAGATAGACAAATTGATCAAAAGATAGATAGATAGATAGATAGATAGATAGATAGATAGATAGATAGATAGATAGATAGATTTCAAAAAAGAAATTACATGTGATACTGGAATTGGACTGAATATACATAGACAGTGGGCTCATTCAAGTTACTCTTCTACTTATGTTAGCTTTAACAAGTTGCCTTGAAATTGTAATTGAACAATTTTGTGAGATGTGCAGAAATATGGGCAGTGAAAATACAAGTATACAACCTCCCACGTTCTGATTACTTTATATGGATGTAGGCATACAAGTGTACCCATCTGGTGCTCAATTTGGTATGTTCTGACCGTAATAACAGTTCTAGGAAGCTTCAGCCGTAAGCAACATGACATTCACTGAAGAATTATTTCTTGGAAAAGAGCAATAATGCTGCCTCTCAGAAACAAAAAGCAGAGATCAAATGATGGTCAATAAGTCCAGAAATACATTTCACTTAAAAAATTTCCTACTTAAAAGAATCATATTTCTTACAATGAATCAATCTCAGTGATTTTTTTGTTTATCGGGAAATGATGCCATACATATAGAAATTATGTCACAACATTTTTTTTTATAAAAAAGCAATTGTTAAGTCACTAGGTACAACTTTACTAAAGGTATAGTGGGCAGAATAAAACACATCTAGTATTCCTTAGAAACAGAAAACACTAACATTGTAGCCTAGTACATGTACTCATGGGTATTCTAGAGCAACATTTACAGTCAATCAAAAAGAACTACCTACAGATCAATTCTGAAATAAATAAGATGGCAAAATGGGAAAGCCCAAATCATCCATAATAAATGCTTTTAGTAGAGCAAAATAAAACAGTGAATTAAATATGTTTCCTATAATATAGTATAATGATTCAATCTACGATAAGAGAAGAGGGAAGGCTTTTGGGGGTTTTTTTTGTATCTCTAAACTTCTAGTATAAACGTTACTGTACAGAGCCTATATGGCACATTAAGAAAATGTATTAAATGTTCAACTGAACAATTTTAAGTTTTGCACATAAGGAGATATTTATAGTCCCATAAAAGTTTCATCCAAAGAATATCTAGTTTCCAATAATATATTGGAACTATAGGTTGAAATATAATATTTAGCATCACAATGTGGTAAGTGTACAAAATTAAAGCTGGTCATACATTTAAGATCCGTTGAGTGTTCACATTTAGCTCATTTATTCTTCTGGTACCTGGTAGGTAACCCAGTAGATGGTAATAAGCTACAGACAGAAACCGCTGGTGGTTGTTTACTTCCCATAACAACGGAAGGGTTGAGCTTGTTGAAATTATGCTGCTCAATCCATATGATTTCTGGCATCTACCAACTAGTATACCACACATTCTGCCAAAACTGGTGAAATTTATTAATTTTAATTTGTATGTGGTCATCATAAGTCTTAAGTAAAAGGGCACTCTTTGTGGTATCAGGACTTGAAAAGAGATGATGGAAGATGAACATGTAGATATAAAGGTTATTTCATTTTCATACCTATACAATATATAGCCTGGACTTTCCTGGTTTTATAACGCAGTGAGCTAGTGTAATGCACAAACCAGATTTCTGAAACACAAACATAACATAGGCCCTACCTCCCTCTCTGCACCAAAATGCAAACATGTAACAACACAAACAAATAAAAATAGGAAGAATTGTTGGCAAGGCAGGTCACAACAGAGATAGCAATGAAGTACAAAATCACAAAAGCAGAAGAGAAGTCTGAACAGGAGCCGAGATCAAAACACCAGAAATGCAGAAAACAGAGTCTCTCACAAGGTATGGAGCAGGTCATGATAAACTATAACCAGCATATGGGAATAGTATATTAATGGGAATTCAGAGCCTCCGCTCTGAGAACAATTGGAGCAGAGTTCTGTCAGTTACAACAGTTAACCTTTGACAGTTAACAGTTAGCCGCACACTGCAGACCGAAGATGGCACTGGCACAGATGTTACACCTAGTTAGGTCTTTTTTAGGATAATTGGGGGATCCTTATATATGTCACAACATAGACTAGTTGAATAATTTTCTCTGCGCACTCAATGTATGTACCGTATGTGAATTGCTATGGCCCAGCAAGGGCTACATTGGGGTTTGGGATAATCCACATGTACTGTAAGTATGTGCAGTCGAAGTGGATATTGGTAGATATCAATCAGGACTGATGTGCAGAAATGTAATTCCTATCCTATAAAAAATGAATCTTTTCTGATAAACCTGTCTGCAGTACAGGGAAAATTGATTTATAGTCTCTCTTAAAGGGAACATGTCACCAAAGACCTCATTTTCACTAAAGACCGGTTTCAAAAGCCCATTACAGCTGCATTCCAAATATGCTCTTCTGCTTTCTCTAAGCATTTGCATTACAATATAACTCCTCAGCTCTCACCCCCCACCTTTGTCCCCCTGTACAGTTCCTCCCCTTTCCACTGATGTCAGCTCACCAGGCTTTGAGCTCTGTGAAGGAGCAGGAATGAGGAGCTGTACAGGAGCACAAAGATGGGGGCTGTTCTGCTCAAGGCTGTGACTGACTTTGCCCTGCAGAGTTAATTCCCTTGACTGAGATGGGTGTGTGTTGTGTGGAAAGCTGGGTGGTTTCATCTTGTTTTTGAGCAAGTGATGGATGGCCAAACTAGGCAACTGATGGTGTTGTTCAGCAACTCCATTTAGACTCATTCCTCTTCTCATTCTGGATACTTGTGGTTGTACACACTCTATTGGGCTATTGCAAGTATTCTGATCTTTTTTCAGCAAATAAGACAAGTAATTTATATATTAGACCATTGTGCTTCTATATTATGTTTTATGTTTTATAAACATACTTGAAACTATGAGGTCCTAATGTTGTTTTTGTTATTTTGGTGAAGGGGAGACTTGCTTTTCTTTGCTAGATGACCTGATTATCTTTGCTACTCATGTAAATCTCTGCTTTAGGTAGAAGACAAAGAGTGATCCTCAATTGGTTTTAACATTCAGAAATTCACTGGACTCATAAAGGAAAACATGTAGAAATGGGCAGAGATGCTTTATCACTTAAAAAAATCTTAGATAATCCTGTGTTTTGGTGGTCATTAGGAATCTCATCTCATATTATTCATCATTGAATACAACTTGATGTTTGTTTTTTTCAAATTTGTTAAGAGGAGTAATTAATTAGATTCTTAGTATTCTCATGAATACTCCAAAATGTATAGCTCATAATACTTTTTCTCATCATTGATGATGGCCCCCCTCATATTTTTCAATGGTAAAGAGCTAATCTTTTCATTGCGTGACACTATGGCTTCTTTGTTACCAGCACATTAGAAATAGCTCAATGATTGCTTAACATTTTTTATAAATGTGTAATTGTAAAATGAAATGTAGCTTTTTTTTACTATTTGTTATGTAGGTCATTAAAATATTGTCTCTTTGCATAATTAATTATCAAGTAAATTGCTGGTTACTCATTGTGTGTTATCTGCAAACACATGTGCAATTACTTCATTAAGTTAGTGAGGTTATTTTCATTTTCATGTTTGCTAAAGGAAAGACTTCGTCTTAACTGCATTGATTAAGCGGATAATTACTGTGTTATTATTCGCTGCAGCTGCCATTTAAACCAGTGCCGCATTGTGTCAGCCAAGAGCTGGAAACTTGCCACACCAGGGTAATAATCCCCATGGGTCTCCTCCTTATTTTCTGACCTGTAGTTGTTATATGGTTGGGAAGTGCTATTCTTTTACCTATTCTTTTAATCTCAAAAACATTTTTTTCCTCAGGATATACTTCTGATGTGACACCCATGTATATAAGGTTCATTCCTTAACTAATGTGAGGGCTACATGAAAAATTCTATCAGTTTGCAGTAAAAAATAAAACTGCTGCATTTATATCAGAAATTCCAAGTTTTTGCTTAGGACCTAACAGAAAAAAATTGTAGGTCTCAGTGTTGATTAAAGTATGATGAGTTTTCATGTTCTAGCAAAGTAAACTGGAAAATAAATGGCGAAACAACTTTTGACATGACAGAAGATGTCACAGTGACATCATGTAAGGTGTTGACATCATACAAGTCATCAGTAGAAATACATTGCTTTTTTGAAGTAGAACTTTAGCAAAATATTATTTTTCTCTGGCATGTTAGATGATAAAAATTGTAGTGTAGGCTATCTTGTTATTAGGTGTTGTTTTTGTGAGCATTCCAAACTCTTCTGTAGATCATCGATTTACTGCTAACACGTTATGTGTAGGGACAAAGTCAATTTCCCGTATCTATAACAATGGGGAGGTTAACCTTAAACAACTAACATAACACAATGAAAAGAATGCCTTACAAATATAAGCATGGAGATATTAACCATTAGGCGCTCTAAGTCCTATGTTTAGGGCATCAAAGTTCATATTATGAATAGGTGAATAACAAAAAAACTGCATAACAAACTAGATATCAGCCAACATTTAATGGTACCTGGTTCTTTCTGGATAAACATTGATTGAAGTTTTATGTCAAGTGTAGCTCTAGGGATATTCCCTACCCAAGTAGTGATACAAAGTAGGGTGAAATTGTAAGTTCTCACCTAAAAACCAAATATATTGTTAAAGAAAGAGAGAGAAACCAACAAATATCATAAAATGAAGGAATAACCACATGAAAGAGAAAAGATAGTAAGGTAGGAGAGAATAGTAGAGGGGTTGGTGGGAGTATTAGCTTCCATTATATAATTCCCAAAATGCTTTTATTTTTTTTAATCCAGCAACAGTATGTTAGTGTTATTCACATCGCCACAACTGATGATTACTAAGCAATAGTTGCATAATATATTTATATAATTGACCAATTATCCTACACAGGCAGTCCTTGGGTTACATACAAGATAGGTTCTATAGGTTTGTTGTTAAGTCAAGTGACAATTGAAGTTTTTAAATTTTTTGCAGTCATGGGAACAAGGATTACCAATAAATCTTCATTGCAGACACCCTACAGCTGATTATTGCAGTCTGGGGCTAAAGTAAAGCATCCTGAGAGCTTCACCAGAGGTCACAGTGGACAGAAAGGTCTGCCTGTAACTAGGGCTCGTCTGTAAGTCAGGTGTCCTTAAATAATTACTCATCACAAGTTGTTAAGGGGTTAATTTACTTTCAAATAAATAAAACTGGCTGCATGCAGCCACCACCAGAGGGAGCTCAGTACTTATGAATGAATACAGGTTCCACTGAACTCAATGGAAAAATCTTTTGGCATTGAGCTCCCTCTAGTGGAAGATCCCCGAAAATGCAGTTAGTACCCCAAAGAAATTAGAGAGGAAGATGAGTGTCAAGTCAAACAGTAGCTGTGTGGCCTGCCTACATGGTAGATATCCCTAACTGTACATGATCATTTCTGCTGTGGTGGTTGTGCAGGGAAATTGAACAATTACTGCCATATATTAAAAGTTGATGTCTGGAGGTCTAAGCAGAATGACAGTTTGTTGTTAGCAAGCCCTTCCAACAAGTGGAAATTGTCCAAAGTGAACAACCCCTTTTGTTTTGATAAAACATCCTTTGGAGTTGATAGTATAGTTTCCAAATTAAGATATGTTATGGCTGAAATAAATGACCACTTCATGAACTCTAGAGGAAGAAATATATTACAAGCCTAGTTTTTACAGCAAAACATTTTCGCGTTTTTACTTTTGTACATTGTGTTTTACAGAATTATTAGGCATTACGGATGGCACAGAAATGAAATTGTAATAGCAGTGGCTGCTTCTAAGAATCCCTTTATCATTTCGCTATCATTCTAATTTATTCTGATTGGGGCAAATTATTCTCCTCTGACCTTGTTCTAACTTAATAGGAATTCCGTAGTCTTTGCTCTTGTGCATTCTCGTTGGGTCATGCAGTCCTTTTCCATGGACAGAGGCTTTAGCTCACAATACCTTGTCACTGAATAGGTAGATTTGTTAAACCTAAACAGAATCTCAAATGTCCTCTTTTGCATTGTAAAATGATCTCATCTGAAAGGAGAAATACACGGGATGCTTTTCTGTAAATTATTCAGTTTTACAATTATTGAACACCTGGCTCAGTGAAAATGAGATGGCTGCTGTCTTCTCATGCGTATTAACATTGATTGGTCGCATAAGACACTGAAGAGCAAACCAATTTCTCCTTATTAGAGAATGAGGAGATGTTGTTTTGCTTAATTTGTGTTATGTATGTTATTATTTAAGTGCTGAGTCTGCATTAATTATTCCCAAATACAGATTTTTTAAATAATTGCACATGGAAGGTTATTGATTTGGTGGATTTATATTTTTGCCAAAGAAAATTATATTGATTGTTAAAAGTAACTTAAAGCACCTTGGTAAAAAAATATCTGTAACAGGTCCACAGATATTGAATATATTATATATATAGTCTATACTGATGTCATCTTATGTGGCATGAGGTTTATTACTCACTATGGTCTCAATGCAACTACAATTGTTACACCTATGCAGTGGGTTTAGGAGAAGGGTAAGGGCCAGGGCTTGAAGAGCGCCACATCTAGTTATAATCAATAGTATACTAATCTATACATGGAATTACTATCTTAAACATTAACAATTACACTTAACAATTTAACATATTTGTAGACATAAAATATGTCCAAACATAGAAGATGAAACATAGAGGAAAAACAGCTGGGTATTATAGTAGAAACAAAATGGATACAAGTTAAGCAGATTTAAAAATAGCAGTATGTCATTATCTGTGGACTTTACCCCTTTTAATGAAACAACCAGAAGTAATAGTGAGCAGAGAGGTCCATCTGTAGCTAGGGGTCATCTGTAAGTAAGGGACTACATCATTCAGACTTTGAAATAAAGCATAGAAGATGGAAATGTTGACAATGCCCCTGGATCCGACCATAAATCTTATGATTTTTGTGGTTGGGCATGGCAGATTCTTCTCATGAATAGCTTCTCCTGTCTGCTTGATACAGTGTGATCTCTGACCCTCCCCTCTGCATTACAAGATAAGCTCACACATAGACACATCCTGATGATGGCAAGCCGCAGCACATACAGACTTACTCTACAAGCTGCAGGCAAGAGAAGCCTTTAGCCAGTGAGGGGGGGGGGGGTGTTATAGCTCAGATGTAGCACAGCTAAAGTGTGTCATTGGGTGTTATATGAATCTCTCCATCTCCCATCCGTCTCATCTTTTTTTCTATGTGCCAGATACTAGTAGCATGTTCAGAAGCTAAATAAAAATGTAGAAAACCTGTACCCTAATAATCTAATCACAACGTCACCAAACAGGGATAATATTGTGTATGTGAGAGAGATCCCTGCCCACACTCTTGAATATTACACTGAGCATCACTGAAATATAGGAGCTAAAACAGCAATAAAACTGAGTAAAATTCTAAAGAAAGGGGTTAAAAATTAGCTTATTGTATAAACATCACCTGGGGGGTTCAAATTTGAGAACTTTCTAAAAACTTTTTTAAAAATAAATCCTATATAGTGATAAATGGGAAGAAACATGTACCTTATTTTGTTTCTATTTTATTGTCATTTTATTTAGCTTTAATTGAAATATTTAACCCCCATAAATAAGAATGTCAATATACTAACTTAAAAACACATTCCTGATTTTAGTTTTATATAACAGCTCTCCTCTGACACAGAAGGGAAATATACAGTAATTAATTTGTCCCAAAGCAGAGTTTGTTTGTCATGACTGTATTAAGTAGTTGATGGTACAAGGTAAAAGAGGAAGGAGTGCCATTAAACACAGCAAGCAGAACAATAATAGTAATAATTAGATAAATATGTCTGTTTCATGCTCCTTGCGGTTTCTCAAGCATTACAGATTGGAACGAGGGTCCAGCTCACAAGAGCTTACAATCTACGAGAATAGTACGGAATGCACTTTTGGCATATTCACTTAAAGGGGTATTCCCATCAGGGCATTCACATTTAATTTAATTTGCCACATGTAAACATTTCTTACAATTAGAGGTTATTCAAAAAATGTTCATGTGTTAAGATAATTTCTCATAAATGTAGTCATGTTGTCCCTTAGAAACAAGTTCACTTCCTCAGATACAACCACCCCACACTCTAGCAGTGGTGGCCAGACATGTACTATACAGTACTGCCTGAGCACCTGGATTCAGCATCCATTACCACAGGACGGCTGTGAGACATGCAGTAACTCTCGGACATTTCATATACACAAACCTTTTGTTTCTTTGTGAAATCACTCCAGCAGAGGTGGCCGTATCCAAGGATACAGTCTTGTTTCTAAGGGACCATATCACTACATTTATGACAAATTATCTTCACCCAGGTAAAAAAAAATTTTAAAAACATCCAATTGAAGAAATGTTTATATATGGCAGATTAATCAAACTGAATGTTAATGCCCATACGAGAATACCCCTTTAAGCAAAGTGATCAGAAATAGGTTAAAATTGTATTACTTTTAGTGAAATGTATGTTTATATATACATTGGTTTTCACCATTCATCTCACTCTGACGGAATAGACCATGGCGATCACAGGAGTGATCCATTTAGGTCCCAGTTATTTCAGCAAAAACAGAGGATGCTTGAGATGATTGGGATATAGGTGTTGAGGCTGTTGTAGGGGACACAAACAGCAGTATGGGCTGAAATATCTAATTTTTTTAAATAGCTGAAAAATTTTGACATACACTCACCGGCCACTTTATTAGGTACACCTGTCCAACTGCTCGTTAACACTTAATTTCTAATCAGTCAATCACATGGCGGCAACTCAGTGCATTTAGGCATGTAGACATGGTCAAGACAATCTCCTGCAGTTCAAACCGAGCATCAGTATGGGGAAGAAAGGTGATTTGAGTGCCTTTGAACGTGGCATGGTTGTTGGGGCCAGAAGGGCTGGTCTGCGTATTTCAGAAACTGCTGATCTACTGGGATTTTCACGCACAACCATCTCTAGGGTTTACAGAGAATGGTCCGAAAAAGAAAAAACATCCAGTGAGCGGCAGTTCTGTAGGCGGAAATGCCTTGTTGATGCCAGAGGTCAGAGGAGAATGGGCAGACTGGTTCGAGCTGATAGAAAGGCAACAGTGACTCAAATCTCCACCCGTTACAACCAAGGTAGGCAGAAGAGCATCTCTGAACGCACAGTACATCGAACTTTGAACAGATGGGCTACAGCAGCAGAAGACCACACCGGGTGCCATTCCTTTCAGCTAAGAACAGGAAACTGAGGCTACAATTTGCACAAGCTCATCGAAATTGGACAGTAGAAGATTGGAAAAACGTTGCCTGGTCTGATGAGTCTCGATTTCTGCTGCGACATTCGGATGGTAGGGTCAGAATTTGGCGTCAACAACATGAAAGCATGGATCCATCCTGCCTTGTATCAACGGTTCAGGCTGGTGGTGGTGGTGTCATGGTGTGGGGAATATTTTCTTGGCACTCTTTGGGCCCCTTGGTACCAATTGAGCATCGTTGCAACGCCACAGCCTACCTGAGTATTGTTGCTGACCATGTCCATCCCTTTATGACCACAATGTACCCAACATCTGATGGCTACTTTCAGCAGGATAATGTGCCATTTCATAAAGCTGGAATCATCTCAGACTGGTTTCTTGAACATGACAATGAGTTCACTGTACTCAAATGGCCTCCACAGTCACCAGATCTCAATCCAATAGAGCATCTTTGGGATGTGGTGGAACGGGAGATTCGCATCATGGATGTGCAGCCGACAAATCTGCGGCAACTGTGTGATGCCATCATGTCAATATGGACCAAAATCTCTGAGGAATGCTTCCAGCACCTTGTTGAATTTATGCCACGAAGAATTGAGGCAGTTCTGAAGGCAAAAGGGGGTCCAACCCGTTACTAGCATGGTGTACCTGGCCGGTGAGTGTATATTTACAATCAGTGGTCCTGACCATCTGTCACCAAAGTTCATAATACTATTTGCTCCTTTATAGATTTTACCCATACCACATGTACTGTATAGCACCTTCTCTGACATTAACATTTTTCAAGTATCCATGTAAGAAAAATGTTTATGTGAAGAAAAGAAATCACAAGTAGGAAGTTAAATGGAATAACCTAACAAATTCAGTTGGCACATCTATGCTGCATACCAACTGTTACATTTCTCAGGGAAGCTGTGGACCTCTCTTATTTAGTTTACTACTGGGCGCAGAGTATGAGAAATTTCGCTGTCCTTCCCACATAACAAGGAGGTATGAAATACTTGGTGATTGGTGATGTGTGTTAAGGAAAGCATTACAGTTGGAATGAAGCCAAAATTGAGACTGGTCATGATGCTACAAACATTAGAACAAGACAAGCATTTATACATACCAATAAGTATTGAAGTGTATTATATAAGAAATCTGAAGATAACAGTAGAGAAACTGTGGTTGGACTAAAAAAATCAAATTAGCTTCAGTTAAAGAAATAGGGAAAAAAAGAGGCCCCTAATGCTGCCATGAATGAATTCCCAATGTCCCCTTTCCTTCTTGGATCTGACAGAAAGAAGTAGGTGGCCTGATGATGTCATCTCGCTGTGCCACTCTGTTAATCATATCTGCATCTTAAAGACACTGAGACAATTGATGACATTACTGGAAGCACATATCTGCCATTAGTCTGTAAATAGGCAGAGTGTTAGCATAGGCAAGAGTCAGGCTGTAGTAAAGGATACAGAAGTCAATCAGCGGATACATTCACAGGAAACTAGCAAAAACCTTCCCATAGTACCTTCATCTCAAGGCATCGGATAGGGATTTTGAGGTAAAAAAAAAACAGCATATCCAGTATATGGTATATGATGTAATGGGGTTTGGCTGTGAAATGGTGAATAAGATTCATCTTGCATCATCACATTCCAAGAGACATAAAATTTTAGCTTTAATATAGCCACATGGAGGTTTTTTTAATGCTAGTAGATAAGTTTGGTATCAGCTCCTACCACGTGTGTGATCCGCCAGTTTAGATGGAGAGCACGGAGCCTCACTCCACTTGAGTTAGATCATCATAGACATGTTTTCCAGCTCCAATCCACCAGAGTCAGGCGTTATTTCAAATAAAAACTTTCTTTATTGAAGTTATATAAAAGTTTCTGGACATATCATTGCATAAACTCAACGCGTTTCAGGCGTCCATTGCGCCCTTAGTCATGGATAACAAAGTGTGATAGAGGCAAACAATTTATAACACAAGTGAGACTCAGGTGGAGACTAAATCACGCCTACAAGGGGCGTGTGTTGTGATTAGTCAACCAAATGCAATATTAGACTCGGCGTAAGGGTCACATGATCCAACACTGACATGGTTGTGTTGTAACCAAGGTGACCAGTCACATGATCGTACATGGAAGCGACAGCATGATGCGAGAAACCACGCATGGTAGGTAATCTGAATGTAATGTTATAAAACTGTCGTGTTCGTGTTGATCATGTCCCTATGAGGTATTGCAAAGAGTAAACAAACAAATTTTATATGTGAAGCATATTAATAAAATCACAAAAAAGTTAAAAACAATGGTACTGACATTTGGACCGACAAAGATGAAAAAAACACACAAATAGCAGACCTGTTTGAGGTTGGAAAAACTGTTCCTATTGGGAAATTAATGATAATGCAATATTAACTCATTTCTAATATTCATGCCTCTGGGAGCCATGGTATCCAACCACATAATCCAAAAGAGTCAGGCTTCTCTATCCAAAAGAAGTCTTTTGATGTCACCGCCTCTTCTAGTTGTTTGAATTTTTTCAATAATAAAAGCTGTAAAGTCATTGATCAATTTGTTATGATGGTTACGGAGATGGGCCGACGCTCCACTTATGTTTCTACATTCGTTGCCAGTGACGTCATTTATGTGCTCAAGTATCCTCGTTTTGAATTTCCATGTTGTACATCCCACATACATAATGTTACACGAGGTACACTTGATCACATAAACGACATGATGACTATTACATGTGAGATGTTGTTTGATTTTAAAAGTTTTGTCACCTGTGGAGTTGCAAAAGGATTTAACAGGTACAATGTAATTACAAGTGCGGCATTGCCTTGACCCACATTTAAAAAAAACACAATTGTGTAGCCATCCCCGTTGTGTTTTTAATGCTACTATTGCTGGGTTTATAGAAAGGGGTTCATTATTAGACTCAGATTTTACCATCGCTTTTTAAGATTTTCTACAGCAAGCTGTTTAAATGTTTTTTTTAATTTCAATTTAAAATATGTGATTTGTAGCCTCCTCCTGCCATACTGATTTGTCAATACTCCTTGATCATATTGTGAGGAAATTAGTGATGGGTATGTAAGGGGTCACTCATAATATTAACCAAGTAGATGCTGCATGCACTGCATTAAATATATTCTGTAAGGAGTCAAAAATAGGGATCTGAGCAACCTTGAATCCTTGTCCTTGCAACATGGTGTAATCACAAAGTTACAGGTGACACTGTTGCATCAGACTCAACTTCTTAGCCTGCATCATCCCTGTACTGTAAATATACAGTTTTAAACTATCTGCCTCGGATGCAAGGGTTTAGATAAGAAGCATCAGAATCTTAGATGGAATCTATATATCTGCTATGAAGCCCCTGGGGAAAGAGGGAATATTTGGTCCCCTCTTCTTTGGTTTAGAGTAGCAAGGACCTATGCTGTTCTCTCCAGAGAAAATGTTTTTTGTCAGCAAACATGGTATGGATATAAAAATGTGCTCAATCCCTGGCACCATATTAGATTAGTTTCCCCTGGGGTACAGCCACCTATATACTGAACATAAAGAATTGGTTTGAAACTGTTAATCCCTCATTGCAATAAATCAACTGTAATAGTGACACACCAAACTTTCTTTTAAAGGTCATATTATAGACCTGGCTTCTCAGATAAAATATAGTGAATGTTAATACAGAAAAAAAAAAGAAGTCCCATGATTAAATGTAACAATTTATAGTTACATTTCCCTTAGTCTAGTTCAGTAGGCAACAAAATTATGGGGAAGACTTCTGACTTGATAGATGTCTAGAAGGCAGTCATTGACACACTCCACAAAGAGAGTTAGCCACACAAGATAATTGCTAAAGAAGGTAGTTGTTCTCAGAGTACTGTATCAAGGCATATTAATGGAAAGCTGAATGGACTAAAAAGAGCGGTAGAAAAAAGGCCACACTTGAAAGCACTGGTATGATGGTCAACTCCATAACATTATTTGAAATCCAATATATCTAAGTGTATCTTATTTCCCTTTTCATGTTAAAATATCCATGCATGCATTTATGAAACAGTCAAGTGAGATAGCTATTTACCAAACCGTCATCCTTTATAGAACCCCCACTGGGCTATGTCTAAATGCTGTCTTTTTCTATTGAATTGTAATTGTATAGTTTTTGATGTAAATAGAAGCCATGACTATGTATTGGATCCATCATATGGGTTCCACTCATCTTTCTATGGTTTGATGGAAAAACAAATATTTTGGGGAAAAAAGCAAATAAAAAAATAAACCATGACCAAAATGTTTCTGTGGTTGTAAACTCAACACAGAATTATAAGATGGTTCACTCAGATGCTATTCACTCTCATTTGTTAAAGAGTTGCCATGGAGACGTGCTCTTTTCAAGTAGCGGATAAATTGTTAAGGAGTACATCTTATTTTGATTATATGCTGCAGGCTCTTGTAAATAAATACTTTATTATCATAGTAAACATTTCATTTATTTTGCATAGTAGCTTAGCCATTAAATTACAATTCTGCATTCCTTCTCCAAATAATTTGCGCCCAAACTAGATTTCAGCAGTCCAATTAAAAAAATAAAAAAAAATGTTATGAATACAAAAGATGGTTTCTAAAAGCTTCTCTGCCATTATCGTGCTCGTTTTGCTTTCATTTTCCTACCGTAATTCTCCTAGAAGCAAATGAAGAAACACTAGAATCTTCAATAATCTTCAGGTAGTGCCGGCTAGTAATCACTGAAGGTAAAATCTAAACGTTTGACTGCAAAACACATTCTAAAATGTTGTAATATGACAGAATAGAGACTCCAGAGGATTGTTTAATTCAAATAAAGAAACAGTATGGAATATGGACAGTGTGCTTCAATTATCAGATTATACTGCCACAAAATACAGGATTTACGCGGTTCTTTATAAAAACGCAAATTCATCAAATTTTATTAGATATATTTAAAAAACAAGTACAATTACTAATAAAGTGTGTAACTCCTGTATTTTGTGGTAGTATATTTGTCTTTTGGAGTAGTTCTATAATTTAGAAGGAGGAAAGTTGTATACCTGTTCCCGTAATGTAGCAAAATGGAGATAAGGTATCCAATTGTCAGATTAGCCTACCTGTGGGACTGGGGTATTTAGGGCCCACCAGTGAAATATTACCTATATCACAGAGTATGGGTCAAGGAATTTCTAGGCCCTGGTGGGGGAGGCAGTTAACTAATAAAGTAAAAAAATGTGCTGAAAAATCCCACATCTGCAAGTCTATAAAAAATAAACTTACATACTCACCTTCCAGTGCTCCCGCTCCTGATACAGCTCTGGTGGATGCCAGGATCAAGAGGGAATATGCCCCCCTGACATCACAGATCTATGACTATGGCTGTGGAAGGCACATATACCTTGATCTAAGTATTCTGCTGCTCTCCAGCAGCTCCATTTTGCATTTGACCACCATTTAAGTGATCACACTCATCGTCTTGTATATTATCCCCCCCCCCATTATCCATGTTTTGTGATCCCTAAAACTCACTGTTAAGTGTGCTTCTGTGTATAGTATACTATAATGTACTATAAATAATACTTTTAAGTGTGCAATGAAGTAGTATTCTGTGAGTGTAGTAGTAATAGTAGGAAAGTAGGAGAGTAGAAGTATTAGTAGAAGGAGTATAAGAAGTAGTAGTAGTAGTAGTAGCGTATAGGTGTAGTGCTAGTGTTAGGATAAAAGAGGAGTGTCCGCTGCGTTAGGTGAAGAGAGTAGTGCATTAGGAGGATGGAGGAGAAGGACTGTGGAGTCCGTAAGCCTCACCTCAGACTCCGACATGTCATGTTTTCCTGGACACTCTAGCAGAGATAAATGCAGGCGTTCCTTCCCATAGCTTTATTCCTCTAATCTATAGTAGGGGAGCTTTACTCCTGAGCATTTAAATACATAAAGTGCAGCCACATTCATCTCAACTAAAAGGGGGTCAGGGGCACACAAGACATGCCGAAAGGCCACATGCAGCCTTTCAAGCCATGAGTTGCGGTTCACACACTGCTGAGAGTCCAATGAGCACTTCCATAACTGATGTAACATAACTGATGGAATCATTCATTGGGGCAGAAGGCCTGGCAGCGGTTAGTGCAGCTGAGAAGTTCTCATTGCTTCCAGGTTCTCTCCTACCATTCCGTTTTGTGTCCTGACTCCTGACACTGGTTGTATGCATTGAGGTCAGGACCCAGGAATGGTAAGTACTTGTCAGCTGTACTGTACTCCGGCATTATTGTCTGCTCTGGGGTCTCCAATATTAGGAGCTATATGCTCTGGGAGTCTCCATTATTATAGGCCTGCTAAGTGGTCTCCAGTACTATTATTGTCTGCTCTGAATGCAGTATTTTGTTGGTGGGGTAATATTTATTGCTGTACAGTGACATTTATAATTTCTAGGGTGCCTGTTACTAATGCTGCTGCTTAAAGTTGAGAATGAAAGTATGGCCCCTGGCCCCAGGAATAGAACAGACATGGGAAATTTCAAAATTTTTATAATGTATTATATGCTTCCAAAGTTGAAGTTGGTTCATATTAACATGACTCCACTTCCACATCCCTATAGAGGAGTGCAAGCCATCTTACGAGGAGAATGATGTCCTTGCAGCATTAGGAGGATAGAGGTGTGCACACCCCCTTATGAGGATTTTATCGGGAGGAGAGAGTAGTGAACAGCGTGTTAGCAGGAGTGCAAGCCATGTTAGGAGAAGAGAGGAGCGCACGCCGTGTGAACAGCATCCTTTCAGGTGAAGATGTAGTGCATGCCATATGAGGAGGATCCCCTCAGGTATGCAAGCCATGTTAGGAGGATGCTAAGTGAATAGTGCATAGAAGCTCCATAGAATTCAATGGATCCACATAAAAAACAAATGACATCCTTATGAGGTATATTTTTAAAATATTGCTAGGCAACTCGCTGAGCAGAACCGAAAATAGATTACAAACTAGATTTTTGCAGATGTAAAAAAAACGGATGACATAGGGTTGTAAAAAATTGATGCAGATAAAATACTGCACATGGATATGGCACGTCTACATTTTTTATGTATACGCAATGGATGCACCCGTCTAAATGAGCCTTTACTAATGCCGTGACTAGAGCACAATAACTGTAGGTAAAAAGCACCCATATTACATCCGCCTGAAAGCTACCAAACACTGATATAGAAGGTATTTCTTATGGCATCAGTCAGTGAATCCATGTTTTCGCTTATGTATTTGACATGTTTGTAGTGATTGTTACTACTGAAACAGATATCCTTAGGAAATCCTCCTTTATACAGCAATTTACACTAAAGATCTGGTATAGATAGGGAGAGTGTACAGGGACCCCTCTGCCATGAAAATATCGCTTCAGGGGACAGAATGCAGAGCCCTTTGCGAATTGGCAAAATTTCCTATTCTTATGTTGCCAATTTGGGCACCCGTTGGCCGTGGTAGCCCATTGGGTAAATCAATTGCACCTGCCTTTTTAAGACACAGGTGCGATTCATATGCAGACCAATGCAACACCTATCCGGCTATCTGTGTCACTCTATACTATTTGCATGGCTCTGGTGAAAACCGGGTACCACTTAGACTCTGGTCTCAGGTGTCAGCTTTCGTCATCGTCTGCGGTGGTCCAGTGGGTCCACTACCCCTGGTGCCTGACAGCACAAATTGTTTATCTTCTGGATTCATATGGGAAGAAGAAAGAAAAGGGGAAAAACCTACAAAAGTCCATTCAACCAAGATTGGCACAGAGCATCTATTTCCTTGGATCTCTGGAAAGAGAGTGATTGGCTGGAACCTGACAATTCACTTGATTGTCAAACAGGTCTATACACGGAGACCCCAATGTTTCTGCTAGTAGCTGAAAGTTTAACTTTTCATGTAACACTCTCCCTATTTAAGGTTTTCTGAGGTGCAAGGCAGTAAGGGAGGCAAGATTCTTCTCTGCCCAACAAAAGATCTCCCCGGCAATGAGACTGACACCTGACACCTTGTATCTAGAGATGAGCGAGTATACTCGTCCGAGCTTGATGCTCGTTCGAGTATTAGGGATTATTGGAGCACAGACATTCTGTACCACACCCCGATGTTCCGCATGGCAATGAATAGGATGCGCTTTGAAGCCATCCATAGGTTTCTGCATTTTGCTGACAATTCTCAGTGCCCACCCAGAGATGACCCCAGTTATGATAGGCTATATAAGGTCCGACCCATATTAGACTACCTGAGTGCCCAATTTATGGATGTGTATACTCCAAAGAGGCACATATCAGTGGACGAGTCCCTGGTACATTTCAAAGGGAGACTTCAGTTCCGCCAGTACCTGCCCAATAAGAGGGCACGGTATGGCGTGAAGATGTATAAGCTGTGTGAGAGTGCATCAGGGTACACTTTTAGGTTCAGGATATATGAAGGGAAGGACTCTAGGATAGTGCCCCCTGAATGCCCCCCCTTCCTGGGAATAGCTGGAAAGATAGTTTGGGATTTGGTGCACCCACTATTGGACCAGGGCTACCACCTCTACCTGGATAATTTTTATACGAGTATTACCCTGTTCAAGTGCCTCGCTTCCAGACAAACTGCGGCATGTGGCACTGTTAGGAAAGATCAGAGAGGTCTCCCTAAGTCGCTGCTAGGGGAAAAACTCAGAAGGCATGAAAGCCGAGCACTAGCAGCGACTCAGTATTGTGTGTTAGGTACAAGGACTAGAGGGATGTCCTTGTACTAACAACAATACATGGGCACAGCATCACCCCTGCCCATGTACGAGGTACCAGTGCAGAAGCCCCCAAGTGGGACTGTATTTTTGGATTATAATAAGTACATGGGAGGGGTGGATTTGTCGGACCAGGTGCTTCAGCCGTACAATGCTATGCGGAAGTCGAGGGTGTGGTACAAGAAGCTGGCCGTGCACATCATGCAGATGGCATTGTATAATGCTTTTGTGCTGCATCGATATGCCGGCCAGAGGGGAACTTTCCTGGAATTTCAAGAGGTGGTAGTCAAGAAGCTGATTTTTAGAGACCAGGAAGGGGAGAGTGCTAGCACGTCTGGAAGCGAGGCCACATCACGGATTGTACCAGGGCAGCACTTTCCTGGAGAAGTTCCCCAAACAGCCAGCAAGGGAAGGAATCAGAAAAGGTGCAGGGTGTGCTCCAAAAGGGGCATAAGGAGGGAAACCATATACCAGTGTGATACATGCCCCAACAAACCAGGGTTATGCATGAAGGAGTGTTTTAGGATATATCACACGTCCCTGGATGTATAATTGTACCCTGATGCACACAGCTCACACAGCTTATACATCATGCCACATGCCGCACCTTCCCTGCTGAGCTCTGCCGTGTGCCCAGCCTGTAGATTATTGCCACATATGGGGTATTGCCGTACCCGGGAGAACCCACATCATGATTTTTGGGGTATTTGTCTCCCGTGGCAGGAGCTGGGCACAAGATGACATAATGGATAATTTGTACTATGCACTATCCATTATGCATCATCCTTGGGGTCCACCTGTGGGGTTAAAATGCTCACTACACCCCTAGATTTATTCATGGAGGGGTGTAGTTTGTAAATAGGGTCAGCTTTTAGGGGTTTCTACTGTACTGATCCCTAAGGGCATTTACAAATTTTTTTTGATGTAAAAAAAAAATTAAATGTCTGCGCTCCAAATAACATTCTATTCCGAGCTCTGCCGTGTCTCCACCTTGTATCCTATTGCCATACATGGGGTATTGCCATACCTGTAATAACCCGCAGAATGATTTTTGGGGTGTTTATCCACAGTGGCATGAGTTGGGCTGTTTTCATTTGTCACTACAATGGCACATTTGAGAAAACAATGCTATTTCTACACTGACCCATTCACTTTGTATTACATTTGGGCCAGCATTTCAGGGGTTAAAATGCTCATACAACCCTAGATCAATTCTTTGAGGTGTGCCCTTTCCATAAACGGGGTCAATACTCGGGGGATTCTATTGCACTGGTACCTCAGGGGCACCCCAATAACATTCTAGTGAAAAGGGTGCTCCAAAAGCTAAATATTGCTTGTCTCTTCTCAGCCCGGCCGTGTCCCCAGCCTGTAGACTATTGCCACACATGGGGTATTGCCATACCCGTAATAACGCGCAGAAAGATTTTTGGGGTGTTTATCCACAGTGGCATGAGTTTGGCTGTTTTCATTTGTCACTACAATGGCACCTTTGAGAAAGCAATGCTATTTTTACACTGACCCATTCACTTTGTATTACATTTGGGCCAGCATTTCAGGGGTTAAAATGCTCATACAACCCTAGATCAATTCTTTGAGGTGTGCCCTTTCCATAAACTGGGTCACTAGTCGGGGGGTTCCTATTGCACTGGTACCTCAGGGGCACCCCAACATCAGTCTAGTGAAAAGGGTGCTCCAAAAGCAAAATCTTATTCCATTCCTTCTCAGGCCTGCCGTGTGCCCAGCCTGTTAATTATTGGCACATGTGTGATATTGCCGTACTCGGGACAACCCGCAGAATGATTTTTGGGGTGTTTGTCTAAATTGCTATGGGTTGGGCACAATATATTAGGCCCTAAAATGACATTTTTGTGATAGAAACACAATTTTTACTATGCACCATTTACTTTGCATTCAATTTTAACCTGCATGTTGGGGGTTAAAATTCTCACCACAACCCCAGATGAATTATGTGAGTGGTCTAGTTTCCAAAATGGTATCATTTATTAGGGGGTTCTATTGCACTGGCACCTCACAGGCCCTGCAAACATGACATGGCACTCCGAATCCAAACGTGTGAAAAAATGGAAGAGTGGTGAGAATAATGCCTGGATGGAGGACGAGCTGTAGATAGTTTCTCCCACATAGACGGCTGATGGTAAAATCAAGTCTATTGTTTTGGCAGAACATAATTTGCAATGGATGAGAACTGTCTGAAGGGTCATATCCAGAGAGTTGTCCAATGATCATACTCGAATGGTCACCAGTTTATGAGTGGTGTACTCAGGGTTCTGGTGCTTGGCCCACTACATTTAATATATTGTATGATATGGATGGTAGGTGGAATTAAAGCAAGCTGTGTCTATTTGACACCCCAAGATGACAGACCAAGCTGTGAGTGTAATCCAGTCCTGGAGGATGGGGGTAGTAGTACAAGGCATTGTAGTGTAATACAGTCTATGGACGATGTTTATAGGCCTGCAGGGTGACTTAGACAAACTGAAGTTTGAGTCATCCAAATGAGTTCATTGTTGGATACGATAAGATATGCTCTGGGGGCTAATAATCCAAAAGGCAAATATGCTTTGGGGAGTACAATCTGGGAGAGTCCTCTGTTGAGAATGACTGGGGGTACTCGTAGATCATAAATTGAATAACAGCATGCAATGTCAATCGGTTTCTGCCTCTAAAGCCAGTAGGATCTTGTCATGTATCGCAGATGGTCTGGATGGGAGTGATAGGGAGTAAATTACCACTGTACAAGGCGCTGGTTCGGCCACACCTAGAATATGTGTCCAGTTATGGGCACCGGTCCATATAAAGGAGGCCCTGGAGTGCTGGAGTAGGGTATCAACATAGAGCCACAAAAAATGATAGGGCTAGGGGGTCTTAGTTTGAGGAAAGCTTAAAACAACGATTATTTAGTCTGGAAAAGAACGGAATACGGACGAGGGACCTGATAATTTATATAAATTATATGATGGTCCATACAAAAAAATATGGGAAAAGTTGATTCAGATAAATCAAATCACAATCCAGTTTAATCACGGAGGCGTAGGGCTTTTTATATGAGAACTGTCAATCTGTGGAATAGGCCTGCCTCAGTTCGTCCGCAGTGCTGGCGCTGGTCACAGCAGGGACAGCAGAGAGCTCAGGCGTGGTCACGCAGGACGCTGTCAGCCGGGGAACAGGCAGAGAGCAGCTTCAAGAGGGTCTATTATACACCAAAAACATTGATGGTGTTATATAGAATTGTTTCCCCTCTAAATCCTTCCTCATCCAAGCCCTTCCCTGGTTGGGTTGAAGTTGAAGGACAAGAGTACTTTTTTCAACCCTAAAACTATGCATCCTATGAATCACTGTAAACTGTCGGATTGTGACGATCAAAGTTTTTCTAAAATTCTAACAAATTTAGAATCGTAAGATCGATTCGCCATCTCTAGCCATGATACTCATATCCAGTAAAGTCGCGTAGAGCCTTTTATAAGTTGGAAACATAGTCCTGTCGGTTGGGATCTGATATTTCACGGACATCCCAAAAATTTACATATTGTGCCTATTGTGGTCGTTTCGTTGTGGCTTGAAGCTGTTGCTTTGCCCTCTGAGGCTTTGATGGTCCATCACAAAAGAAAATATGGCTATTTTAATATATTGGCACCAATCTATTTTTTGGTGGGCTACAATCAGTATAAGACAAATGTCAGGTAATTTTCAAAAAAACTGAGAATATCACGATTGAAGATCAGTAGACAGAAGCAACGATATCTCAACTTTGGGTTCGATGCTGTGTGAAATGTGTCATTTTCCATTAGAGGTAGTTGACCAAGGCTGATTTGTCATGTAGAAGATGCGAGCCATACACAAACACCTAATCGAGGGCCAAACACAATGAGAAACCATGGCGATACAAAACTGGGAGGAAAACAGAAACTAAATAGAATTTCTAAACTAGAATTAATTAAGGGGAGAGTGTCATTTTGGACCACACAGTGAAGTAGTGAATGCATCAGCTATCCGCAACTACTTGCGAGTGTTTTTGCCTAGATGATAGTGACAACTGGACGACGTTTCTATCTGTGAAACAAGAGTGAACACAGGCTAAAACAAAAGCACAAAAGGACGGATCGTCCTACAATATGGGTAAAACAGAGAAGGGACTACATAATGAACACGTGCGATAGAGTGTTAAGCAAAGATGATGAGGTGAGCATAAATTCAGACTACAGCAATCTAAGAAGACGTAGAAAGCACTACAAAAGAGGGCAAATAACACACGTTAGATATCGAGTCCTCTATCCAGCTATAATAGACGTCAGTCCCCTAACATCTACCAAACTGAAAACAGACAAGTCGGGGATGCATATGAGTGGCGGAGAAAGTCATATCTGTCCATCACACATAGGTTATCATTGCAGGCCCAGAACACAATCAGCTGAGAGCAGCTTGGGTGTGCTGGATAGTCATTTAAGACAGCCAGGGGGAGTATGGCAGCGTTTAGACTATTGCGAGCAGCAGAATGCAAACATAAGTATAGTCAGAGCGTCACAGTGCATATTTGCCAAATTTATCAGACCAAACCGATGGCGCTGTGTCATCATGTTGGTAAGTGCCTGTTTTAATTATTCTTCTTCTTCCTTAATGCAAGTGGGAGAGTTACTTGGGTACAATTTACTTAGAGATGTGCAGGTTTACTGTGTTTGCTGGCGTGTCGTGTATATAGCAGGGGTGCCAGATTCGGGTTTCTGGCACCCGCACGTTCTGTTGAACCCTGGCACCCCCTGGCATGCCTGACAAAGTGCATCACTTTTTTTTTGTTGGAACAATACCTTACATGGCCGTGCACACCAATTCTGTTGGACCTGAATGGTAAATGTGGCATGGTCGCAATGCGACGCCGAAACGTCCCGGAAATTTTTTTTTTGCTTTTTTGTACGAAGAATAGTGCATTATGCACCACAAAAGGCCACGTGTGTTAACAAAGTGGTGCGCGACACTTCTTACATACCTGTGGCAAACCAGTTTGCACCTAAAAGAGAGTGCAAAGTTCCCAAGAAACTGCACAAAGCTTCTTAGTAAATGATCCCCCCATGGTAATGTTTTTTTAGGCAAAGAGAAATTTTGGTTGACCTCTTGTTTTCAGACTATAAATAAGAGGATTACATTGAATTATACACCATAGAAAACTGAGTATATTCGCCTTGATTTGATGTGTAACCAGTAGAACGGGCAACCACAGGTACATAATCATGGCTGTTCCATAGAACATCACCAACTAACCGTAAGATGGGAGCTACAGGTGGAGAAGGCTTTAGTAGCGGTCCGCTTGGAGCGGATCTTTCAAGACAGAGGGAATGATGAATGAAAATATAACGATTATTAACCCCTTAAGGACGCAGCCTGTTTGTAGGTTAAGGCTCGGTCCTTTTTTCAGAAATTTGACCAGTGTCTCTTCCTGTGGTATAACTTTTCAACGCTTTAAGATATCCTTGTGATTTGAGATTGTTTTCTCGTGAGACTTGTAGTTTATGTTAGTAGTATCATTTCGGTGATCCGTTCCTTTTTGGGGGGGTAAAAATTCACAATTTAGGAAAAATTTGAAAAAAAAATACAATTTTCAAAGTTCAAATGTTTACTTTTTAGACAAAATGTCACACCACATTTTTTTTGGGTAGAAACCTTTTGCCATTGGTCTTCTTTTTATTTCCATTATTTGTTTTACGTTTCCATTTTTTTTACGGATGTGAGAAGGTTTCAAGTGTTAGTAGCAAATTCTCAGATTTTTTTAAAATTTGAAAAATGTAAATTTGTGGTGATCCAATGCAGTTTGAAGTGCTCTATAAAGGCTTTTGTACTATATACCCCCACAAGTAACACCATTTTATGAACCTAACATCTAACCTATTCAATCAGCATTTAGGAAGTCTGTTAACCCTTTTATATTTTTCCAGAAGCAAACAAAAATGGATTTGAAATTCTGAAATTTCAATTTTTGATTACGATTTTCTCATTTAGCCCTAAAATGGACAATTCATTAGAAATTTGAGGTAAATATACATCCCAAAATTATTGCCCTGCTTCCTCCGAGTACGGCAATACCAGACATGTGGATGTCAAGTGCTCCTTTGTCGCACAGCGATGTCCAGAACAGAGTTCGTACTATTGCGTTTTTGGAAGCCAATTTGGCTGCAAATGTGTGGTGCACAGTGTACTTGAAGAGCCCCTGAAGTAACAGTATAATAGAAAACCCCAAAATGTCACCATTTTGGAAACTAGACCCCTCAAAGAATTCATTGGGGTTGTGGTGAGCATTTTAACTCCCAACACGCGGTCAAAATCTGCAAAGTAAATGGTGAGTAAAAAATGCGTTTTTATTGCAAAAATGTCAGTTAGTGCCAATATATTGTGCCAACCCATGGCAATTTAGACAAACACCCCAAAAATCATTGCGGGTTGTCCGAGTACGGCAATATCACACATGTGCCAATAATTGACAGGTGGGCAAACGTAGGCCTTGAGAAGGAAAGGAGTGAAATTTGCTTTTCCAGCTCCTTTTTCACACGTTTGGATTTGGAGTGCCATGTCATGTTGGCAGGGCCCGTGAGGTACCAGTGCAATAGAAACCCCCGATAATTTATCCATTTTGGAAACTAGACCCCTCAAAGAATTCATCTGGGTGTTGTGGTGAGAATTTTAACCCCCAACAAGCAGGTCAAAATTGAATGACATAAATGGTGCATAGTAAAAATTGCGTTTTTATGCAAAAATGTCAGTTTAGTGCCAATATATTGTGCCCAACCCATAGCAATTAGACAAACACCCCAAAAATCATTCTGCGGGTTGTCCCGAGTACGGCATATTCACACATGTGCCCTAATTGACAGGCTGGGCATACAGTAGGCCTGGAAGGAAAGGAGTGAAATTTTGATTTTTCGCCTCCTTTTTCACACGTTTGGATTCGGAGTGCCATGTCATGTTTGCAGGGTCCGTAGGTACCATGCAATAGAAACCCCCAAAATTATACCATTTGTGAAACTAGACCCCTCAAAGAATTCATCTGGGGTTGTGGTGAGAATTTTAACCCCCCCAACAGCAGGTCAAAATTGAATGCAAGTAAATGGTGCATAGTAAAAATTGCGTTTTTATGCAAAAATGTCAGTTTAGTGCCCATATATTGGCCAACCCATAGCAATTTAGACAAACACCCCAAAAATCATTCTGCGTTGTCCCGAGTACGGCAATATCACACAGTGCCAATAATTGACAGGCTGGGCATACGTAGGCCTGAGAAGGAAAGGAGTGAAATTTTGATTTTTCGCTCCTTTTTCACACGTTGGATTGGAGTGCCATGTCATGTTGCAGGGCCGTGAGTACCAGTGCAATAGAAACCCCCGATAATTTATACCATTTTGGAAACTAGACCCCTCAAAGAATTCATCTGGGGTTGTGGTGAGAATTTTAACCCCCAAGCAGGTCAAAATTGAAGCAAGTAAATGGTGCAAGTAAAAATTGCGTTTTTATGCAAAAATGTCCGTTTAGTGCCTAAATATTGCCCAACCCATAGCAATTTAGACAAAAACACCCAAAAAAACTGCGGGTTGTCCCGAGTACGGAATATCACACATGTGCCATAATTGACAGGCTGGGCATACAGTAGGCCTGAGAAGGAAAGGAGTGAAATTTTGATTTTCGCCTCCTTTTCACACGTGGATTGGAGTGTGTATGTTGGGCCAGTGATGTCAGGTGGTACCAGTGCAATAGAAACCCCGAAATTTATACCATTTTGGAAACTAGACCCCTCAAAGAATTCATCTGGGGTTGTGGTGAGAATTTAAACCCCCAACAGCAGGTCAAAATGAAGCCAAGTAAATGGTGCAAGTATAAAAATTGCGTTTTTATGCAAAAATGTCAGTTTAGTGCTAAATATTTGCCCAACCCATAGCAATTAGACAAACACCCAAAAATCATTCTGGGGTTGTCCCGAGTACGGCAATATCACACATGTGCCAATAATTGACAGGTGGGCAACAGTAGGCCTGAGAAGGAAAGGAGTGAAATTTTGATTTTCGCCTCTTTTCACACGTTTGGATTCGGAGTGCCATGTCATGTTGCAGGGCCGTAGGTACCATGCAATGAAACCCCCAGAAATTATACCATTTGAAACTAGACCCCTCAAGAATTCATCTGGGGTTGTGGTGAGAATTTTAACCCCCAACATGCAGGTCAAAATTGAATGCAAGTAATGGTGCATAGTAAAAATTGCGTTTTTATGCAAAAATGTCAGTTTAGTGCCCAATATATTGTGCCCAACCATAGCAATTTAGACAACACCCCAAAAATCATTCTGCGGTTGTCCCGAGTACGGCAATATCACACTATGTGCCAATAATTGACAGGCTGGGCATACAGTAGGCCTGAGAAGGAAAGGGTGAAATTTTGATTTTTCGCCTCCTTTTCACACGTTGGATTGGAGTGCTGTCATGTGGCAGGGCCCGTGAGGTACAGTGCAATAGAAACCCCCATAATTTATACCACTGCCGTGTCTCCACCTTGTAGCCTATTGCCATACATGGGGTATTGCCATACCCGTAATCACCCGCAGAATGATTTTTGGGGTGTTTATCCACAGTGGCATGAGTTGGGCTGTTTTCATTTGTCACTACAATGGCACATTTGAGAAAACAATGCTATTTCTACACTGAACCATTCACTTTGTGTTACATTTGGGCCAGCATCTAAGGGGTTAAAATGCTCATACAACCCTAGATCAATTCTGTGAGGTGTGCCCTTTCCATAAACGGGGTCAATACTCGGGGGATTCTATTGCACTGGTACCTCAGGGGCACCCCAACATCAGTCTAGTGAAAAGGGTGCTCCAAAAGCAAAATCTTATTCCATTCCTTCTCAGGCCTGCCGTGTGCCCAGCCTGCTAATTATTGGCACATGTGTGATATTGCCGTACTCGGGACAACCCGCAGAATGATTTTTGGGGTGTTTGTCTAAATTGCCATGGGTTGGGCACAATATATTAGGCACTAAACTGACATTTTTGCAATAAAAACGCATTTTTTACTATGCACCATTTACTGTGCATTCAATTTTGACCTGCTTGTTGGGGGTTAAAATTCTCACCACAACCCCAGATGAATTCTTTGAGGGGTCTAGTTTCTAAAATGGTATAATTTCTCGGGGGTTTCTATTGCACTGGTACCTTAGGGACCCTGCAAACATGACATGGCACTCCGAATCCAAACGTGTGAAAAAGGAGGCGAAAAATCAAAATTTCACTCCTTTCCTTCTCAGGCCTACCATGTGCCCAACCTGTCAATTATTGGCACATGTGTGGTATTGCCGTACTCGGGACAACCCGCAGAATGATTTTTGGGGTGTTTGTCTAAATTGCTATGGGTTGGGCACAATATATTAGGCACTAAACTGACATTTTTGCAATAAAAACACAATTTTTACTATGCACCATTTACTGTGCATTCAATTTTGACCTGCTTGTTGGGGGTTAAAATTCTCACCACAACCCCAGATGAATTCTTTGAGGGGTCTAGTTTCCAAAATGGTATAAATTATCGGGGGTTTCTATTGCACTGGTACCTCACGGACCCTGCAAACATGACATGGCACTCCGAATCCAAACGTGTGAAAAAGGAGGCGAAAAATCAAAATTTCACTCCTTTCCTTCTCAGGCCTACCGTGTGCCCAACCTGTCAATTATTGGCACATGTGTGGTATTGCCGTACTTGGGACAACCCGCAGAATGATTTTTGGGGTGTTTGTCTAAATTGCTATGGGTTGGGCACAATATATTAGGCACTAAACTGACATTTTTGCGATAAAAACACAATTTTTACTATGCACCATTTACTTTGCATTCAATTTTGACCTGCATGTTGGGGGTTAAAATTCTCACCACAACCCCAGATGAATTCTTTGAGGGGTCTAGTTTCCAAAATGGTATAAATTATCGGGGGTTTCTATTGCACTGGTACCTCACAGGCCCTGCCAACATGACATGGCACTCCAAATCCAAACGTGTGAAAAAGGAGCTGGAAAAGCTAAATTTCACTCCTTTCCGTCTCAGGCCTACCGTGTGCCCAGCCTGTCAATTATTGGCACATGTGTGATATTGATGTACTCGGGACAACCCGCAGAATGATTTTTGGGGTGTTTGTCTAAATTGCCATGGGTTGGGCACACTATATTAGGCACTAAACTGACATTTTTGCAATAAAAACGCATTTTTTACTCTGCACCATTTACTTTGCATTAGATTTTGACCAGCGTGTTGGGAGTTAAAATGCTCACCACAACCCCAGATGAATTCTTTGAGGGGTCTAGTTTCCAAAATGGTGACATCTTTGGGGGTTTTCTATTATACTGTTACTTCAGGGGCTCTTCAAGTACACTGTGGCACCACAAAACATTTGCAGCCAAATTGGCCTTCCAAAAACGCAATAGTACGAACTCTGTTCTGGACATCGCTGTGCGACAAAAGAGCACTTGACATCCACATGTCTGGTATTGCCGTACTCGGAGGAAGCAGGGCAATAATTTTGGGATGTATATTTACCTCAAATTTCTAATAAATGTGTCCATTTTAGGGCTAAATGAGAAAAATCGTAATTTAGTGGCACTCCGAATCCAAACGTGTGAAAAAGGAGGCGAAAAATCAAAATTTCACTCCTTTCCTTCTCAGGCCTACTGTATGCCCAGCCTGTCAATTATTGGCACATGTGTGATATTGCCGTACTCGGGACAACCCGCAGAATGATTTTTGGGGTGTTTGTCTAAATTGCTATGGGTTGGGCACAATATATTAGGCACTAAACTGACATTTTTGCAATAAAAACGCAATTTTTACTATGCACCATTTACTGTGCATTCAATTTTGACCTGCTTGTTGGGGGTTAAAATTCTCACCACAACCCCAGATGAATTCTTTGAGGGGTCTAGTTTCTAAAATGGTATAAATTATCGGGGGTTTCTATTGCACTGGTACCTCACGGGCCCTGCAAACATCACATGGCACTCCGAATCCAAACGTGTGAAAAAGGAGCTGGAAAAGCTAAATTTCACTCCTTTCCGTCTCAGGCCTACCGTGTGCCCAACCTGTCAATTATTGGCACATGTGTGATATTGCCGTACTCGGGACAACCCGCAGAATGATTTTTGGGGTGTTTGTCTAAAGTGCCATGGGTTGGGCGCAATATATTAGGCACTAAACTGACATTTTTGCAATAAAAACGCATTTTTTACTCTGCACCATTTACTTTGCATTAGATTTTGACCAGCGTGTTGGGAGTTAAAATGCTCACCACAACCCCAGATGAATTCTTTGAGGGGTCTAGTTTCCAAAATGGTGACATTTTTGGGGGTTTTCTATTATACTGTTACTTCAGGGGCTCTTCAAGTACACTGTGGCACCACAAAACATTTGCAGCCAAATTGGCCTTCCAAAAACGCAATAGTACGAACTCTGTTCTGGACATCGCTGTGCGACAAAGGAGCACTTGACATCCACATGTCTGGTATTGCCGTACTCGGAGGAAGCAGGGCAATAATTTTGGGATGTTTATTTATCTCAAATTTCTAATGAATGTGTCCATTTTAGGGCTAAATGAGAAAAATCGTAATCAAAAATTGAAATTTCAGAATTTCAAATCCATTTTTGTTTGCTTCTGGAAAAATAATAAAAGGGTTAACAGACTTCCTAAATGCTGATTTGAATAGGTTGAGATGTTAGGTTCATAAAATGGTGTTACTTGTGGGGGTATATAGTACAAAAGCCTTTATAGAGCACTTCCAAACTGCATTGATCACCACAAATTTTACAGTTTTCAAATTTAAAAAAATCTGAGAATTTGCACTTGAAACCTTCTCACATCCGTAAAAAAAATGGGAACGTAAAACAAATAATGGAAATAAAAAGAAGACCAATGGCAAAAGGTTTCTACCCCAAAAAAATTGTGGTGTGACATTTTGTCTAAAAAGTATAACATTTGAAACTTTGAAAATTGTAATTTTTTTCAAATTTTTCCTAAATTTGTGAATTTTTACCCCCCCAAAAAGGAACGGATCACCGAAATGATACTACTAACATAAACTACAATGTCTCACGAGAAAACAATCTCAAAATCACAAGTATATCTTAAAGCGTTGAAAAGTTACTACCACAGGAAGAGACACTGGTCAAATTTCTGAAAAAAGGACCGAGCCTTAACCTACAAACAGGCTGCGTCCTTAAGGGGTTAAAAGTATGGATTTTTAACAATTTAAGTGTTTTATTAGAATACTGTATGTGAACATGGTTGTTCATAAACAAATGAAAAATGAAATCAAAAACTTTTAACGGTACTGCGTCTCTGCTATGGACGGACAATGATGCTCTTCAGGACCCATACACTGTATGCTTTTTAGCTTCGGGAAATACAGATTTGTGTGGCCAAAGCTTGGAAATAATTTTTAAAGACTGCTAAGTATGTATTAATAAAAGCCACACTGTTAGGCACAGAACTGTACCCTTTCAGCCTCCCACTGAGATGCTTTGTGGTCTTCTTCCTATAATACTTTTGCACTCTCTGTTTCCTCAGCTGTCCCATTAATATGATGAAGCTGACCACAGAATTACATGTTAGAAATGCAGACTGTAAACCACATAGGGAGAGGCAGTCGGCTGAAATGGCTGTGATTTCAACACTGATACTGATTACTGTTAGCATTTAATGGCCACTTCCCTTGATTTCTGAATGCTTCCCAACCTATCATTACACATTCACAGCGCGCTTCCGTGCAAAGTGTTATTTATGTTATGGGGGAGCAATGTAATGCAAATTTATAATGACGTACAGCTGTCAGATAATCACAATGTAAGCATATTTCTTACCACTAAATTCATTGTAGAGCATAATGGCTCATCAGACAATATTTCAATGAGCACTGTATATGTATATTTATAAATACATATATACTCAGCCTCTTTGCTTGGCATTTTGATGCCAGCTGTTTTGTGAAATGTCTGCTGCAATGGAGAACACCTGCAAATCAGAAATATTTGTGTATGTGCGTATTGCAGATTTCATATATTTTTTTTATCATATTTATTTTTCAGGCTGTTATGAAAAATTACAAATATCTGTGTCTTTGTAGTCATGGGGTGGAATGATTTCCGCCATTTCTGGCTACGCTAATATTGTAGTGGGAGGTTTATTTATCAACTTTGCTACCTGTATTGTAAGTGCCCAATTAATCTCTGAGGTACATGTGAGCTTACCACAACCTATGTCCCTGCCAACTTGCCAGCCCTGCGCTAAACCTGGGACTGGGCAGTACCTACCCTGAATATGTGCAATAACCAGTTGGACAGACCAAAGAAAGACTGGACAGATATAAAGAAAACAATAAAGAATCAGTGGCAATTCCCAATCTTTAAGTCCCAAAACTGCTAGGGTCAAATAAAAAAAATACTAGACATGGCCACTAGTAATTCTGGTACACAGTTATCCACTTAAAATCCATATAAAATGTTTATTAAAATCTCTAAAACACAATTACAAAAACAATAAAAACATAGGGTTACCAAAATTTGTGTAGAGAACTCATATCGGCAGAATAGTAAAGATATTTAGCACACAACTATACCAGGAAGACATCTTGGGGCAGATTTAGACAGGGCAGAGTTAAACTAGACAGTCTTATTCTGCACCAGATTTATATGTATTTGGTGCCCGGTGATAAATCTGTACTAGTACAACAATGTCTAGTCGTACTCTGCACCTCCTATTAGTTGGCTTACTTTGTCGGGCTAGTCATAGGAGAGCCAGAAAACTGTCTAAGGCTACATTCACACACATTTATGGGGGACGTATATGCGGCCGATATACGTCCTCCATACACTTCTATGGGCTCACGGCACACGTGAGGCACCGTACCACTCCGTAGCTCCGGAAAAGATAGGACATGTCCTATCTTTTCCCGTGATACGGCACCGTGCGCTGTATCTTCCTATGGAGAGGGGCGGGGGTGGGCAGAATTTTTGCCTTGCCAAAACTATATATTTTTAGAACATCTCTACTATCATTAATATAGTTGACTGTAACTTTGAAAAATCAGTCCAACCCAATATTGTTGGTTATATTGAACTTATTGTTTTATTGTTTTTTGATTTTTGCCTCTTAATGTAAACATATTTTTTAATTTATATTTTGATTGACATTTTGGAAAACTAAAAAAAATCCATTGAAACTGAAAACAACTTTTCCCTAACATAAGATTTTCTATAATGTATTGTGTACATTATTCCATTGTTCTCAAGAGATAAATAATGGAGATGCACTAACAAATACACCCATGCTTTCATGAAATGACCAACCCGAAAGCAAAGGGCTTTTGATTCCTCTTTATAACGATAGTTTTATCTTAATTAGGAGAGATCTACAATCAGCTCTCTTCTGGGGACACATGCATCATGTCTTGGTTTCCCAAGTACAGGAATGCAATTTCTTAATTGTGTCCATTCAGTATGTAGAAGACTTCTAGGTTATGTCTTCTGTGCAGTTTGTGGATGTGCTGTAAGGATTTGTGAGTAAATAATGTCAAAGTAGACTGATGTACATCATGTTCTGTGCTAACCAAGCAATACTAGTCATGAGATCTTTAGGAGGAAGATTTACTTCCAAAAGTACAGTACTTGGATTAGTTCACGGAAAACCTGTAAAAAAGTCTAGTCTTACACCAGCTGTAAAACTTCTTTATTTATTATTCCATGTTATACATACAATACATGGCTTTTAGTTTAGTGCATTAGATATGGATGGAGAAGGAACAGATTCTTTTGGGGATTTTTTTATGTTATTGAGGCAAAGTTGCTGTAACGTATAGAAGATCTTTATCAAGATTGCTTGGCGATCTCCATCAGCTCCATAGAGATTAATGGAGCAGAATTGTTATGTGTGGCCATGAGACCCCTCAATTTTGTTCATCAGTGAGACCCCCACCGATCAGCAACTTGTGTTTGTGGGAAAACCCCTTTAAAAGTATGGATTTTTAACAATTTAAGTGTTTTATTAGAATACTGTACGTGAACATGGTTGTTCATAAACAAATGAAAAATGAAATCAAAAACTTAATTTTTATTTTTTGTGTGTCAAAATTTTTAATTAAATTTTTGGATAAATTGAAGTTGTCATATCTAGTATTTTTAATTATCTCAAATGAAAAGTCTAGTTTTTTTTCTATATAAAATTTGAAATAAGGTTCAAAGTGCTAAATTTACTTGTCACGGGTGCTCCCGCGACCCACATCTTGGGTCGTGGGCTCACCTGTTCCCCTCTCCGTGCTCCAGCACCCCCACAGCATCACTCACCTGGCTCCATTCCTGTGCCATGTTTGCGTGCATCCCTGTCTCCTAGGGCATGCGCAGGCTCCCGTAGATTTAAAGGGCCAGCGCACCGTTGATTGGTGCTGGCCATTCCCAGAATCCTTTATAACCCAGCCTCTCCTTGCACACCCCGCCGGATCTTTGTGCCTTATAGGGATTGTGAAAGCGTATTTCTGATGCCCTGTGCTTATACTGCGGTTTCCTGTTGTGACCCCGATTCCATTATTGACTCCGATCCCATGCTGGCAGTCTTGACCTAATGCTACGTCCCCAACTGTGATCCTGTGCTGCCTGTCCTGACCTACCACTACGTCCCCGACTCTGATTCTGTACTGCCTGTCTCGACCTCTTGCCTGACCCTGATCACAAGCTTGCCTTACAAATCTGAAAACAAAGTGCCACTTAGACTCCGCTCCCAGGCATCAGCTTAGGTCATCATCTGCAGTGGTACAGTGAGTCCTACCCCTGGTGCCTGACACACTGATCCTGACAGTGAAATCCGGTCATGGACTCCACCAACGTTCCTTTAACTGTCCTGCATGATGTTACCACCATTGTGGTCCAGCAGATTACCACGCAAGGACAACAACTTGGACAAGTCACCGCTATGTTTCAGCAATTGAACTTATGCCAACACAGTTTGTTACGTAACGGTCTAAGGTGGCTTTTATCATCAGCCTCCTCTCTGGGAAGGCCATGGCATGAGCTACTCCTTTTTGGGACAGAAAAGACCCAGTCACAGCTAATATTACATCCTTCTTTGCTGAGTTACGGACTGTCTTTGAGCAACCTGCACGGGCGTCTTCTGCTGAGACTGCACTGCTGAACCTGCATCAAGGGGACTCATCTGCGGTTTGGTTATGTACCCATGCCTCTGAGCTAGCCTGAAACGAAGCAGCCCTGGTCGCAACCTTTAAAAAGGGACTTTCTGGACAGGTTTGCACTTGACCTGCCGTCTACTCTGAGTGGTCTCATCTCTCTGGCCACTCCCGTTTACGGAGTGCGCTGAGGAGCATCGTCTCGATCCAGTACAACTAGCCAACCGACATTTGCCCCGCCTGGCTCCTATCTTCAAAAGGCCACTTCAGCCTCCTGCCGTGTCAATTGCAGAGGAACTGAGCTCGGCTGTCTCCCCAGGAGCATTCCAGATAATGTCAGGAGAACCTTTGACAATAACAGTTGAATCTATATTTATGGCATGCATAATCACAACCCACTAGTGGGGTGGGTTGGGTTTGGGGAATAAGGGAATATATGGTATATTATTCTGCATCATGACAGGTGCTGAACCACTAACGAAGGCCAAATAATGTAGTGCAGTGGTATTGGACTGTATATACAGTACTCGTATTTATTGATGCTTTGGCAACTACGAATATTATGTCTATGTATTCTGTATTTTAAACCTTGCTTGAATAAAGGAAAAAAAGAAAAAAATTATTATCTACTAATATATAAAAAAATTGGAATAAAGCATATAGTTAAATTTTAAAGGATTATTTATTTCATAGTAAGGGTACATTCACACAGCCATCTGGGTTATATATGCAGCCGCAAACGTCCCTATAGACGGCAGTGGCAGCCCAGCGGCAGCACAGTGTCACCCCTCCTCCTCTTCAGCGCACAGCGGTATGCCTGCCCGCCTGGCTACAGCTGTGTGAATGTACCCTAAGGCTGTTAACTAATCAGCAGAGCTGAAAATATTTTTTCAGTACAGAAGAGAAAAAAGAAATGAAGGTAAGCTGATCCATAAAACCCAAAATTAATATTAAATGGAAATTCTTTTCACCTTCAATGAGCTCCTACAATGGGCTAGTAGCATCCCTAGCATATACATTGAACCTCAAGGAACAGTGCCATTCAGAGCATCCAGCAAATAGTTCAGGAAGAAAAAAAAACATAGCAATGATAAGTGTGCAGCTTTTAGAATGAAGATATCTCGGGACAATGGTCAACATTTTAGGGACCTTTCAAATATAAAATGTTGGAAAAATTCAATAAAGGGAATAAAAAGAAAGCTTTGAGGAAATCTCTAGAAAAATATTTTATTCCGCTATGTAAAAGCCCAAGTTTGGTAAAACTCCACTGAACATCACAAATTATATCTAAAACAACAGTTATTATTGTGTAAACAATATTCTATACCTAATTTAAAGGTAATGTTGCACTTGTATAAAACAGAGACTGTTATAAATGGTATCATGATCAGCCATTTACAGAAATGGATTAGGTTTCATGTGGTAAGCATTACATGAACACATTTCCTAAGTAAAATGATTCCTTATGTTGAACTTTCATAGATAAAAATAGTATGGGCTGGAAATGTATTTTGCTTTATATAGAACAAATTAAGAATGGTTTATTTGATTATAGAATGGAAATAGTTTCAATGTTGTCCTACAAAGTATCATCAAAGTATCAAATGCTGAGAAGAGCAACCAAGTTTTAAATTCTCTGGTTTTCAGGCAGATAGTAATAGAACCCAAATAACTTCATAGCTAACATATCCAGAATGTCTGCTTTATGTTGGCATTAGTTTTTATGCCTCCTCTCATTTTTATATGATGTCATGAGGCTTAGAATTTTGGGTGCAATTTTTCACATTTTTATGAGTATCGTCCAAGCCTAAATTTATAGGGAGCTTCTCAGCTTTCAAGTGACTTTCAGAGGCGTAAATAATAGTAAAACAAAATGCTCTTCATAATTTGATGCCCAATTTCTACCGAGTATGCCGATACATATATGGTGGTAAACATAAAAGGAGCGCCATTCAGAGCAGATTGGCATTGTCATGTTGTACAGTCTACACTGTTTTTAGTGAGGTGGACATTTTGTGGCTTAATTTTGCAGGATAAGATCCACTTTTCAGGTACCTTATTTTGGGTCATATATAGCAAATTGATGAGATTTTCTTAACTCTTTCTTAGTGGAGGAAATAAAAATCATCAATTTTTGTTTAAGAATTTTAGCTTTTTGTTTTTTGGGCGTTCATTGTACCATAAAAATAATGTGTCATTTTTATTCTATGGAAAACTGCAACTTTAGTGAGACTGGATTTATGGAGCTTTTTTTTTCAAATATTTGCCCAATTTTACTGAACAAACTATTTTAGAAAAAATATCACTGTGCATTTCCAATTATGATTTTTTATTGTAAATATTTTTACAGGCACAGTAATACCAAATATATGTTATTTTAAGTTTATTTGTGTTTTATATACTTTGCTAGGTGTTTTTATGGGAATGTAAATGTCCGCTCGAGGTTGGAACTCCCAAATCAGAAGTACATTTACGCCCATTTGTATGAACGGGTTAAAGAAAAATGGTTATACAATTGGTATAGTTCTGGATTAATGTAAGAGCAGTGAAACAATTTAACTCAATGCAATTGGATATTGTGATGGCTGATAACTTGTAAAGAGCCTGATGATATTCTTGATAGCAACTATTCTATCGCAACTATCGCTAAACTTCTCTTGATGGTACATTTATCCAGGGATATACTCTGACCTAAGTCATAGTAAAAATACAGTGGGTACAGAAAGTATTCAGAACACTTTCAATTTTTCACTCTTTGTTTACTACAGCCAATTGGTAAGATATAAACAGTTCTTTTTTGCTCATTAATGTACACTCTGCACCACATCTTGATAGAAAAAAAAACAGAAATGTAGATATTTTTTCTAATTTATTGAACAAGAAATTTGTCAGATGGTATTTGAAATATCATGGTATTCAGACCCTTTGCTCAGTATCGAGTAGAAGCACCTTTTGACCTAGTACAGTCATGAGTCTTCTTGGGAATGATACATCAAGTTTTTTATACCTGGATTTGGGGATCCTCTGCCATTCATCCTTCCAGATCCTCTCCAGTTCCCTTAGATTGGATGGTGAACATTGGTGGAAGCCATTTTCAAGTCTCTCCAGAAATGCTCATTAGGGTTTAGGTCAGGACTGGGCCAGCCAGGGATGGTCACAGAGTTGTTCTGAAGCCACTGCTTTCTTATTTTAGCGAGTGCCTAGTGTCATTATCTTGTTGGAAGCTGAACCTTCGGCCCAGTCTGTGGTCCAGAGCACTCTGGAACAGAGATTTTTCCAAACTTTCGTGATTTCCTTTTTTTAAAATAAATTGAAAAAATATCCCACAAATTTGGTTTTTTTTAAAACCACTTATAGTGACACATGTCAGATTTTAAAAAATGGGCCATGTTAGGAAGGGTAAATGTGGCTTAGATGGCAAGGGGTTTAGCTTTGGTCAGGTAAATGGCTGTCAGCTCCTGTGACATCACTAGCGTGTAATGTAAAGCATGCTAAAATTTCAACTGGGTAACCCCATAATGTTTGTACACAGCCTATTAGGCCCTGCAGAGTGCTGGGACAACCCCTTTTCAGCAATTTTACATTTATCTATAAGTGTGTATTAGAATTATGATACCACTTCTCAAGAACATTAATATGAATTATGTCCCAAGATTCACAGTAAGCCAAAACTTTTCTGTAAGATATAAAAATTGTGACTTTTCCAGCATTTTATGTACTAAACCCATTAAACAAGTAATTATCTATCATTGTTCAGTGATATATTCCACAGCAGACACGTGTCCCGTGTTTGTCCTTAGCTTTATTGGGTATTATATTTTATTGTTCATTCTGGGCTGTGCAGTTTCTTCTTCTGTTTCAGATCCAGTTACTGCATTATTGATCTCACAGATATGGTTTAAAAAGCATTTAGGTATGAGCAATTAGTTTGTGCTTAATGTAAAATGTCAAAACACAGCTATCGATCTGCTAATTGATCAACTGGTTCATTATTTCTTTCATATTTTTATATGCATGAGAAAACCAGCAACGATAAAACTAGGCTATAAATAAAATAGAAAAGAAAGGGAAGAGTCTCTGAAAAACATAGATGGAATTTTTAGAAGTGCCACAGTACTAAAACGCATGTAAACATCCTGTATACCCATGTATTATATATATAGCTTGCATGCATACAATATTACACAAAAGAGTGTAGAGTACAAACGGTCCCCTACTGAGGAACACTCAACTTACAGACAACCCCTAGTTACAAAGGGACCTCTGGTAGTTGGTAATTTACTGTACTTTAGCCTTGGGCTACAATAAACAGCTATAACAGTTATTAATGGTGTCTGTAATGAAGCTTTATTGTTATTCCTGGTTCTTATGACAATCCAACATTTTTAAAATCCAGTTGTCACAGAGACCAAAAAAAATGTGTCTGGAGTTAAACTATAAAATATACAGTTCTGACTTACATACAAATTCAACTTAAGAACAAACCTACACTACTTATCTTGTACATAACCCGGGGACTGCCTGTATATTATACAGGTCAAATACATATATAGGGTTCTTCCATAAAATATATTTATTCCCTATATACAGCAAAGAGGATAAATGTCTGATCACAGAAGGTCTGGCTTCTTGGAACCCAATGATTGGAAAATCCCCCTTATCTGCCCTGGGATTTTGGCCTCGGCTCATCCTTTTATAACTATGTATTAATTCACTTCTATCTTTCTAATTACTACATCAATTATTACTTTTGCACTTGGAAGCCAAGTAAGTACCATACTCTTTGTTATGTTCTTCTACCGATTCCTGAACCATTTTTGCTGTCTGGAAGGGTGCATAATCAAGCTAAATTAAGCCACTAGCATTAGAAAATACCTTTGTGATGAAGTGATGTACTTTATAATTATCATTATTACTTATTTATGGGCGCTGTACAATCTGTAAGGGATTCACATACATTACATTAAAAGCAACCTATCATCTCAGACCCTTTTTTAGCTTCCCCCATCCCTGCCAGACAATAAATAGCATATCCCTAAATAGTTTTTATCAAAATTCTGTCATTTGTGGATCAAATGATAACTTATATTAAACTTTACCTGGCTCCCTGCCAGGTTTGTCCCCTGTGTCCCCTGGGCTTGTTCATCACAGAGCAGAGTCCCCCGCCCCTTCTGTGTAAAGTGCTCCTCTACTTTCACTTTGAAAAAAAACGTTCTCTCTCCTTCCATTCACTGCCTATTGCCAGAAAAGACAGCAGAAGCGGGGCAAAAAGTAACTTGGAGGAGGGATGAAGTTTTTTTCAAAGTGAAGGAAGAGGAGCCTTTTACATAGGAGGGGCGGTGGATAAACACGCCCAGGGGACACGGGAGACAGAGCTGGCAGGGAGCCACGTAAAGTTTAATATAAATTATAAATTGATCCACAAATGACAGAATTTTGTGTCTGGGATACTTCTTAGATACTCCAGCAAGCAGTTTGCACAAGAAAGAACGTGCAAAGTCTGACAGAAAACTGGCACAAGGGCCTTAGTAAATGTGCCCCACAGATATCTGGAATAAGTGGTAGGACCCTGCCCATGAGGGCATACAATGTACACTTCCATTGAGGTCAACATTTGCAAAGAGTCTGTATGTTCTCTGCGTGTTTGCATGGGTTTCCTCCGGGTACTCCAGTTTCCTCCCACACTTCAAAACATACTTATAAGTTGTTTAGATTGTGAGCCCCTTGGGGACAGGAACCAATTTGGGATGCTTTGTGCAGCACTGCGTAATCTGTAGGCGCTATATAAATAAAGAATTATTATAATTATTATTATTAGTAGGTGGTACATGTCAAAGTAACATTCACATGATTGTAAACAACACTGTAAGATGATTATGTTATAACTTTTTTCACAAATTGTTCTATAGAAACTCTTCCAATTAATGTTGGAAATCTAAATATATGAAACTCAGGTTATATGATGCTACAAGAAACAGGTGAACACAAGTAACCTAAATCTTCAAAGAAAAGATAAGTAACATAATATCAGTATAAGACCTTGTCCCAACTTTGTATTTCTACATTAATCTTCTGCGCTGCAAATGAAATGTTCATCTACTTGTTACATTATACCACAACTAACATTAATATAGAAATGCAATAATTAAACCCACAACCTTAGACAAATCTAATGACAGATCTATTGCCAGCTAAGGAGATTTTATAATGATCCAATACCTGCAAAAGATATAACAAATCTACTTGTAAAACTGTAAGTAGTTCATGTACATCTATTCATTTCTCATAAAACCCTTTATTGTGCAAAGCATAGAACACTATTCCTGTAAAACAGCTCAGGCCATCCACTGACATTAACTCATATTTTTTATTCAGGGTAATATATTTTGGGAAACACATATTAAGTTACATTTATTAGTTTTCCTATTATAGTTTTATATTTCTTAGATCAATAAGGTTACATAGTACATTTTTAAGATTGCTAATGTAGTGCTTTTATGGCAGACTTAGAGAAATCATCATAAAATATTAGGTTCTCAGATCTCAATCCTCATGTAACGTTTAATGCTCCAGGGTGATCATCTATCTATATAATGTTCTTAAAGGGCAATCTAAACATACATGCATGAAACAAAAAACCTGAGCGGTACCGATGGCTACTATAACTTTACCAGCTTTTTTAAGACAGATTAATTGTTGTCAACCATGTATAGAGAGATTTTTGTACACATAATAACATAATAACTAAAACTCAAAAAATTATATCGTTTGGCTTATTTCTTTTTTGCAATACTGTATACAATTTTGTATATCATTTTAGAAGGGTCAATGAGGTCAGTATAAAATACTATAGATCTGCAGACCATATATTTCACAGGCTCTTTGTTCCAAAATAAAAATTTTCACATCGCTATTGTGAACCTTGTTTAGGGTTCAAGTGGGGGTCCTTTGCTTTAAACCTAGATGCCCACAAACAGGCTTATTCTTTGTTGAGATATTAATGGATATTAATTTGGCTTATTAGCATCTGTTTGGCATCTGATTTGATTCCAGGTGTCCATTTTTAACAGATGAGTTGTTTTTGTCATACTGGTGTCATCAAATTCAATTTGTTTCATGGACAAACAGGTCCACTCCAGGATTTACTGTTTAACGAAACACATAGCCAACTCAAACAGTGTGTGCATTTATCCATTAAAAAGTATTGAATTTACTGCAGCAGTGTGCAGTCCACTTAAAAAGTGGTCATCACATATTTTTCACCGTTGTAGGCGTGAGTCCTTAATGGAAGCTTAGTATTGGGCATTACCAGTGATAAAAAAAAAACTTCCTTATGTGCAAGTACACTTGTATGTTGCCAATGTCACGCCAGATAAATCACGTTTGATGTTACATGTCCATGGGCAATGCACCTATTAATTTGGCAGGGGTCCTCAACAGCCAATCCACCTGTATTTTTTAGATACATATTTTTTTTATCAATAATTATGAAAGAAAAGTAAATTTTTAGACTTCCCCTTCTCCCTACATATATTATTTTTTAGTTATGCTTCAAAATACAAAGATATAGATTGCAGATATTGTAAACAACATAAAACATTAAAGAGCGTCAACACTTAACCACAAATGTTCTATGAGTTTCTTGAATTCCATGTAGACAGTCTGGCTGAGGAATTGGTCACCATGTATACTTGAAACTAAAAAGTATGCTCGATTGATTTACTTTATTCTCTACTTGAATTCAAGCAAGCCATCTCATGTTACATGTCAATGTCACATAAAATAAGTACATTGTCTTCAAGTAAAGTTTAAAAATCAATACATTCTAAAAAAAATATAAATCAGCTCTACATTTGTTCATTGGATCAAGCCTTCGGATTTTCTCACATGTGCTGTACTTGTAAATGTAAGTTTTTCTTTGATAAATCTTTTAAATGGTAACTAACTACAGAACTTTGGAAGCAGAGATGTGCAAGGGAAAATTAAAAAATTGGTAAAAAAATTAACAAAACGAGATAGGAGCTTTTTATGTTAATCTGTTTTAGAAGTCTGAAGGGGTTACATAAAAATTTCCAGGACATTAGTAGCGACAAAGTGATTCAGACCCTAACCAAATCTTTTGAAAACTTTGAGAGAATTTGATTCCCTCATCTCTATACACCACATATGTATACTTTATCTGGTATGTCATAAATTATGGGTTATGTGAAAGGTGAAAGGTGAAGTTACCTTTGCCCTATAAGATAACATACATGATACAGACTTTGTGTATCCAAAACCTTCATGGTTTTTTCATGTGTCTTAAAATGGCTACTTAAGAACATGAAAAAATTATACTACAAAGAAAACTTAGTAATAAAGCAAATATTTCAATTTCTGGTCAACGAATCTGGAATCTGGTGTAGCCACATGACCAAGGGGGCAAATCAGGTGGTTAGTTAAAAGTAACCTACCAGCATTGGATTCTTTGTTAGTCTACAGAGAATGCATTAGGCAGGACTTTCCAGGATTTTCATCAGTTTTCTCCACAACGGATCTCTATGCCAATCCAATGAGTAAGAGGTCTGTCTTTCCTTTATTTTATCCCTTTTTATTTTACTGTTTGCTGTTATGTATGTCTGTTATTACATCATTTTTGTAACTATGAAGCATTGTGCCTATTTTGCATATTACATAGTCCTTTAATACGTTTTTTCCTTGTGCTCTATACGTTCCCATACCTCCAGAGAGGGGAATTACCGCTAAGCCGTGTTACCGTGTGAATGTTTGTGTGCTAGGAGTAGCTATAAGAAGTGTGGATCCAGGTAATCTGTACGGCACCTAGAAAAATGTCTATCTGGGAGTATGTGTGCGGTCCTGGTGTGGACGTCTTGTGAGCCATAATCACGAGTGGTGGCAGTGACAAGTTGTATGGAATAACGGGAGACTGTATGGGGTGCACAGTGGCTCTGTGCAGTAATGTTTCATAGGCACATAGGGTATGGTAGGGGGGTGTAGTGTCTGGGATTTGGATGCATTTGGTTTCCCTGACATGAGAACTGAATTGACTGGGTGTGCTGTGTGCTAGGGGAGTAGGAATTAGCATAAGGAGAGGCCAGAGCTTAAGGGCTAAATTGCGTCGTTCCCTGGTGTAAGTGCACCCCGTGTTTGGACTCCGGTGAGTGGGGTTTGTGACTTGGTAGACACAAAAAAAAACAATATATCACACTTTCTAAAATGATACTTTCTCATTTTTCAATAGACAAAGAAGAAAAAGGGATGCACATATATGGCAAAAAGTGACAATCTTTATTAAACATAGTCCAATATGTCATGACAAAAATATGAAGAGAAACAGACAAATAAAAACAATTAAAAATGTGCTGCACAGAGCACAAACACCCCCCTTTTTTAAGGGTGAGGGATGGGAGTCCCAAACCCCGGGGTAACCCACAGCAGTCCACAAAGGCTCCCCTGAAAGTAAGCCCCAAATTTTGACCATTTTTTGCTGTAATGGGACCAAGGATTATCAATAAAGCTTCATTACAGACACCTTACAGCTGATTATTGCAAGAAAATCCTATTAGAGCAAAATATGAACCACATACTCTCCGCCTGATTTCTCCACCTCATGTCGACATCAGCTGGCGCAGGTGTGTACTGCTTGTCCTATTGGTCGGCTCCTATGATTTAATCCCCATGCGTTCTCTACAGCACCACCCCTTGACAAAGTCCTGTGTGGACGAAACGTGTCGGGGAGGTGCTGGGCAGCTCTCCCTATATGCGCCTTACTACGTCTTAACCTTCAGGTATATTTTGTGATCTGTATTTCAGCGCTGTAACTATTTTCCCCCTTTACTTAGGATGGATTGTATTTTGGGCCTTGCACTATGCACTTTATGATGTTATATAACACTATGTCTAATGTCCATTGTATAATGTTGCTGCCCAGCACCTTGTTGGCTTTTGCCATGCAACTACCCAGATTTATGTGATGTTCTATTTTTTATGTATACCAATAAACTTTATATATTTTTTTGTAACGCATGCTCACATTATCTTCTTTTTTGGTATTTAGCTGATTATTGCAGTCTGGGACTATAGTAAAGCATTCGGAAAGCTTCACCAGAGGTCAGAGGAGTCTGTCTGTAACTATGGGTTGTCTGTAAGTCGGGTGTCCTTAAGTAGGGGACCGCCTGTATTTGTCAGTGTAAGAGAGCCCCTTATGTTTCTCTTTAAACTTAATGAAGTTATACATTTTTAGCTAATGTTTGTATATGTATGAAAAATTCTGTTAAACATCAAACAAATTTAAGAAAATGAAATCTTACATTATAAAGAGAAGGTATTCTGTTACAGCTAGAACATTTTATGTCGTTATTACATGACATTGAAAAGTCACATGTAAGAACATCAATGGTTAGATGAAAATGTGACTATGGCCCAAGACTCTTCTATTGCATCACTTAACTGGTAAATCATAGGAAGTCTGGGGGTTATTAAGTCAATTTTGTCATCATCAACAACTAAAAATAAGACCTTAAATTGCGTTCATAATATGTGTAAATATAGTCAAGGAGGAAAGAAAGGGAAGTCCAAGCAACTTAAGACTGATGACAGACTTATACGTGTAAAGGTCACCGTGGAGTTCTTCTTTTATAGAAAATACCTTCATTGAATCAAGTTTTTTCTGTGGTTGGGACACAGAATTGTCTTTTCCATGCAGAGTTCTAAATTCTTTCTATAGTTTAAAAGATAGCTTACTAATCCTACGTGGCTGATGCTGGCCATTCAAATGAATTGCTGTTCATGTTATTTATGGATGTGTGAAATCCTCTGTATGGACTCCATTTTGGCATACAGAGTCAACATCTATGATGTCCACACGCCCTCAGAACATATGGATATGCGTTGTCTTGAATATACAACCTTTTGAAATGAAGGAATTGTCTTTTTTTTAATTAATGCTTTCTTTCATCTTTTTACCTTGTTATTTTTTAAATTTTATTTAATATAAAGAGTACAGCAAATACATTAGTAAACATTAAAGACAACAATCATATTAGTCTCACTAATTGTGTACAATATTAAAATCTAAAGTAAAAGAAAAAAAAAAGACATTTGAAAGAAATAGTCAAACTTATCAACTAAGTGCAAAAGTTGAATCATGTATACATCCGGGTACAAAAAGTATGGAATAACCACAACAGAATAAAGAGCACAGGTGTCGTCTACAGCCCCCTTTACCAAATTTTGTTTCCTATTGGCACCATTTAAAATTGTGTGCAATGTTCTTGTACTTGTACTGTGAGTTCCAAATAACATCACAGAAATACCACATTTACCGAAGTCTAGAAGGTTTGATCATTTATCCAATATACTGCTCTTCTACCACAGCTTGCTTGCAGTAGACTAATAGTTGCAGTTAGATGGAAGGCTACTGTCTGTCACAGAAACTGATCAATGTCCCTCCAATATAGTGCCACTCATACATTGCTGCTTTTTGGGTGTGTCAACTAACAGGTTCATTTCCACAATCAGCTCTAATAATTGCAGTTAAAGGCTGGCGTCTGCTGTATAGTCCTATATGGAGAGACATATAGCCTCCCCATCTCATTCCCATATACTCATGATACAGACAGAACCAGAAGTTAACAGTTTTCATATGGATAGTTCATTATTGCTCTTTGCCTTTTCTCTTAAGTAGACATTGTAATCATTTAATTTTCTTAGAGGTTTTTAAATAATAGAATAGGAAGAAAAAAATAAAAAAATCAACAGTTACCAAAATTTGCTGAACATGATGAAACATTTTTAGAAATTGGAAACTACCACATCCATATATTTTCCTTTAGTGCTACACATTTCACAATGCCCATACTTAACTTTATATTTCACTGGCTATACAAATAGTGCAGACTGTTACACTGCATGTAAGGTGATGGGGGAGGTTAAGGCAGACAGTCAGGAGAGACAGTAGTCTCGCTGAAGTTAAAGCAGAGGAGACAGACTTTGCAATTGCTTCTCTGACCAGGTTGACCTTAATTAACTTTTCCCGACGAGAGCAGAGCATGATTTTATTTATAGTAATCATAGTAACATCATTGATGTTGTGATTTAGTAAAGGAAAAAAAACAAATATTTATCTATTACAAAAGTTCCAAAAATGTACAATTATTGTAAATGAGCGTATTTTTATTTTATTTGCAACACCTTCATTTGTCTATGTGCTTGTCACTTACTTCCCTGTTCCAATAAAATGGAAAGTTAGTCATTTAGAAGTCAAAAAAACTGTTACATATAAAAGAAACTTCTATTCTTGTTTTACCCAGTTCACAAAATACAAATCCTAGCTATTGCTTATTACAGTAAAAGCCCCAATTATGATTGTAGTGAAGCTATATATGACAGTAAATGAGGACTGCTGAATAGTCAGTGTAACCATAGCCACAATGTTGCATTCAGTAAATGTAGCTATTGCTTGCAAGAAATTCTCCTTGCACTTCTGGTCTTCCTTAATGTTCCGTGCTCTCTAGCTGAAACCAATAATTGTCTGAGTATCACTTTCTCCCTGGACAATTAGAGGAGTACTGCAAAGAGAACCTGACACCTGGAATTATTGCTTTTTGCTTTGTATTTGCTTAGTTTCTCAAGATTCTCTATAGTCTCATATGCTATTATAATTGCTTTGCATCCTTAATTAAGTAATAAATATTATGACAACTATTGTTTATATTTTCAGGATATATAACAAAAATCAATATGAATGATTATTGTTTACTGACATTTTATACTAGTAATTTAACATGTAAATAGACTTCCATCCATTTCACTTCTTGTATTTTGGCCCCTAGTTAATTTCCTTTCACTACAAGGTTGTACTAAATGTCTCCAAATTTTCATGTGGTTAGTGTAATGAAGAAAGTGTGGACCCCAAATTGGTTTGGCTTAGGGTTTGGACAATTGTCTATGAGGTTTTCTGGTATTTCACCACTAAGCAGTCATTGTCTGCTGGCATTACAGTTTGATTATATGGAGGCTTAGATAACTGTCTCTTTTGGAATTCTTCACTGGTCCTGAGAATTAAACCTACACATTAGGTTTACACAGTTTTTACTAAGTTGCTGCTCCTTGCCCCCCCTGTAGTTAACTTCAGCATTATGTTATTTCATTGACTTACAGAAAGTTCTTATAACATTTTCTTTGATGGAAGTAACCCTATAAAATTTCCTTAACTAAAGTAAAAAATTTTCTGCATTTTGTAATTATATACATGTGTTGGTGTTTTTCTTGTGTTGTTTTCTTTGATCTTCTACTCAATGATGATAAAAAGCAAAAGGATCCACCATTGGAAACCATAACCCATCTTTTGATGTTAACACGTAGATTAAACTGGGTTTCATAAGCAAGAATGTTATGTGACCTCCTTCATACACTATCCCTTCTATGCAGGGCCATATCAACCCATAGACACTATGGATATGGTGCCAAGGGCGGCCAGCAGAGGAGGGGGGACATCAGGATGGAGGGAGATTTTTTATTTAAAATTTTTTTTAAAGGGTTGTCCAGGCTTTTATATTTTATTTTACCAGTGGAGTGGGGAGGCTGTAAAAACAAGAAAGCAGTTGTACTTATCCCCCTCTGGTGCTCCAGTTCAGCAATGTGCTTCCCATCACCCCTGGTCTCTGTATGTCTGCAAGCACAGTAGCTTCTGCCTGCGGCCTATGTACCACTTACACAGACCACACCCAGAACCTTCAACGCTGGTTGTGACAATACTGCTGCTCATCAAATTTATTTGCTTTCATGTTTTTACGCCACTGCCCCCTCAGCTCAGACAACTTCTTTAATAATGGGAGGCACTGTATATGTTAGTGTGTCAGTAGCTTAGAGTTAGTGGGGCTAAGTTTAGTTGGCTTAGATTTGGTGGGCCCAATTAGGGTTTTGGTGGATAAGTTCACAAGCTGCGCTTGAATTACATTTAGAAACACAAATCAAGCACCGTGGGGAGGAGTTTCTTCTGATGTGCTGCATGTACCCAATTGTAAGCGTTTCAGTGTAAACACAGATGTGATTGGGAAAAACTCCTTCCCAATGTGCTTGAATTGCCTTCCTAATGGTAATTCAAGCCCAATGTAGCCAGAGATCGTGTTCTGATAATGTGTTTGCAAGTTAAATGCATTGGGCAAAATGCATCAAACGCCTTTATGGCCTGTAAGTATCAACATGTGTTTTGTTTTTAATCGTTATGACTAGCAATGTCCCACATGCATGCTGCTACTTAAAAAATATATTTACATGTGATGAAGCATTTTCTCCCAGGCATTTTAAAACACAAAAGCATTGTGTGAACGCAGGCTGAAGCAGTTTTTAAATCTAATGCTAGAAGTGGATCATTATAGAGACTCCTCCTGGGTCCTGTCCTCTAGTAACATGCTAAATATGAACATAGGATCATGTGAATGCAAACAGAGATATGCAAACATAGCAACATGCCCCTTCCCTATTATAAATACACTATACCAGTTGCTGGTTTAAACACATCCACGTCATGTGGATAATTACAATGGAAAACTGCATTTATTCTTGGATTTTGTGCCTAAATGGATCAATATATAAATAGGAACGCTTATATAAATTTGTAACAACAACAGAGACTGCTGTGTTGATCATGTGTGTTTTATGAAAACAGTTGTATGACTTGTGGGCTATCTATATAGTTTTAAATGTGCCTGTAAACATTTCCATGTAAAGATAAGAGGAATGTGAATATAGCCATACATGCTGCAGAACGAAGAGAGACAGAAAGAAGCATGTCTCCTGGCTGGACTGGCAAGCTCAAGGATACCGTGCCCTTGGCAGGAACATGCTGAGATCAGATAACACAGCTCATTCAGCCTGATATCAGTTTCTTTCCTGTACTACAGGCTCTGAAAATGTTGGCAAAATGTTGATGTCAGTATATCAGAAAACCAGGTCACTCATCAAATACCCTTACACGTTATCAAATACCAATGACAATGGCATTTTAAAAAGTGGAAAGAAAAAAAGTACATTCCAAGGACAATGTCATATAAGAGATACTTGCTTTCATTCTTGAGGTGTGCTATTAGAGTATCAATTGAGCAAAATGCTGTTGGGATAAATGTGGAGTCCAGTTACAGCAAGACCTATGAACTTCAGATGAAGCTAACACTGAACAAATGCTTAATACTGGTGTTTATTTATTTATTTATTTTTTTCACCACAAATAGCCTATTTATCCTTACTCTTAATGTCCTAATGTTACTACCATCATAGGCTGTTGGAGCTACACAAGAGCAGTGCTAGAACACAGTAATTATACTGTACTAATCTCAGGTACTGATGAGCAGACCGGAACCGCAGAGTGTAGGTTTGCACTCTTTAAATGACACTGGCAAATGTAAGGAGCAAATTACTTCCAATACTCACCTTTCCTTGCCCCCCGAAGTAGCACTGGCAGTCGTCTTCTTACTCCAGTGAGTGGCTACTGCCACACTGCCATACACTGCTCTGAAGTCATTCTGAAGCCGCCGCATGTGATGTGTTAACATCATCACCTTTGCCAGTTTTAAAACAGGTGCATACAGTGTGCGCACACTACAGCAAAGAAGACTGCTAGCACTGCTTTGTGGATGCAAGGAAAGGTGGGGAAAAGTTTGTTTGTTTCCCACAGTGAGATACTGGGAGGGCAAGGGCTGTTGGGGGGCACTGTGGTTGTGGGGGGGACACTGTGGCTGCTGGGTGCCACTCAGGGCACTTTGGCTGCTGGAGGGCACTATGGCTGTCGGGGGGCACTGTGGGGGCACTTTGGCAGCAGGTGGAGCACTGTGGCTTCTAGAAGGGCACTGTGGCTGCTGGGGTGGGGCACTGTGACCATTGGTTGCTGTGGGGGCACATACAGACCATACCTTTTAACAATATGTTCAGCTTTGTGGTTGCCCTCAAATGGCTGATTGTAATGGTAATGCTTTATAAAGGTAACTACTAAACAGCGTAAGTAGATACATTTATACTTGAATAAAATTATGTTTGTTCCATTTAAGGCAACTCTAAGGCTACATTCACATGAACGTATTGGGGAAATATATATGGCCAATGTATATACGGCATATATACATCCCCCATACATCGCAATGGCCTCATGGCCCCGTACGGAAGTGATACGGTGCGGCACCGTACCGCTCTGTAACCCGTAGAAAGATAGGACATGTCCTATCTTTTAACAGAATACGGCGCTGGGGCCTATGTCAGGCCATGGAGAGGGGCGTCGCTCTCCTCCTCCTCCTCTTCCCGGCACTGCCGTGTGCCCACCGTGCTACAGTACGGCTAGAAACGGTAGTATGAATGTAGCCTAAGGCTGATGTGCCCCCCCCCCCCCACCTGGAAAATGAGTTTAACAACTTTGCTATGCGTGATCAAAAGGTCATATAGTTATCAAATTGGTATAAATGAAAATGTTGAAAAAGTTAAGAGTGTCCAAAAGCTGTTTTGTTTGATGCACGCAGCCCAGGGTCCTAGTGTGGAGGATCCATAGTCCAAGACAAAAAAAGAGAAAAGGCCACAGCATCCAATATGATGAAGAAAGGTTAAGCCTTTATTCACACTGGCATAGAAAAAACTGCAACGCTTCTATTCACCATGAATCTTTGTCAAGCATGCTTTTTTCATCATATTGGATGCTGTGGCCTTTTCTCTTTTTTGTCTTGTACATAGCACACAGTACTCAATAATGCCACCATTAATTACAATATGTGCTGCATATAGGGCCGGTGGAAGGAGGCCCTGTAAGAGTTAATTGACCCAAGCTTTTACAGCTATTGTTCATTGGCAAATCAGTTTTTGGTGGTTGTGTACTCCAAAAATAGCTTTCTGTAATCTGCCCGATGCTACATAATATAAAAACTGAATTTATAACACAGGGGGCTCTGTATCTCAATCACTGATAGAGTTATGTGGTTCTAGTGAAGTTGAATCCCTAAACAGTATATGCTTGTAGAAGCTTGGGTGGGATGACAATTTTTCCAGAAAGGGCATAGTATGCTGTAATTTAAAGAAGCCTTATGTACATGGGTAATGTGCTGGGGTTAGGATAATATAATGTTATTATACAATTTTTATAGAACAATAAACCCTTTTTTGGTACACAATGCCCCTGACAATGCACAGATATTTTGCATACTGAGGAGACCCCTTTTCTTGTTTTATATCCTGTGGAAATACAAAAACAAAGGGCCCTGGGAAAAATTGCTATAAAAAGGAGAAGCATCTATTGTATTGCAGGTAAAAATTCCTTTCTGCATATACTACGCAGCCTGCCAGAACGAAACTCAAGGGGTTGCTAGGCAGCATGAACCGACAATCACCCACACACAAGCAAAAAGCCATATATTCTGCAGAGATATGTCTATACATGCAGCTTTATGCAGTTTCGGCTAGTCTTGGCTCACAGTTTACTGAATAGTTAGGCAGTTAGTGCACTAACAAGCAAAAAGGTTCTGCAAAAATGTTGGTACATCTTTTCCCTCTATCAGTCTATCAATTTCGGTTCGGCATTACAAGAGGCGTACACACAAACACTCACAGACACTCCCTGCGCGCAGAGACTTACTCTACAAGCTACAAATACAATAAGGTCTTTATAGCGAGGAAGGGGGGACACTCTGTGTGTGCTATAGCTCAGATGTAGCAGTGCTGACTGTTTCATTGTGTGTTATATGCATCTCATCATGTTTCATTTTTGATCAGTCTCATCTTTCTTTTTCTATGTGCAAAAATGTTGGTACATCTTTTCCCTCTCAATAGTAAAGCCAGGATTGTGTTCTGCACCAAATTGCGCCAAATGGTAATTCATACACAAATATTTTTTAAAAGATGAAAACTGAAATACCCCTTTAAAAGAAAACTGCCACAAAGAATTAACCTATCTTTATTGCAGTAACTTCTTTATTGCCAACAGGTGCAACGATGTATCAACGCTGTACGTGCGAACGCTGTATCAGGGGTGCTACTGGAAGGAGGCGCGACAGCAGAGTCTCCAACAGGATAGTACTTTCCCCAGTAGCTCCTGCCAATAATTTACATATTTGTAAGATAAAGCTTGTTTCAGGTTTGTCAATATACTAGGATTAGAGAAAGGGTCAGGGCGGAAGGAGGAACCTACCATTGGATTTACCTTAAAGTAGTATTCCCACGAAGCCAAGCTTCTTAAATATACTCAGGATAACAAAATAACATATTCTCTAATTCAATGTTATTAACAAAAATACAGCATTTCACAGATATAATTCCAACCTGTCTCTATCAGTCTATCAATTTCGGTTCGGCATTACAAGAGGCGTACACACAAACACTCACAGACACTTCCTGCGCGCAGAGACTTACTCTACAAGCAGCTACAAATACAATAAGGTCTTTATAGCGAGGAAGGGGGGACACTCTGTGTGTGCTATAGCTCAGATGTAGCAGTGCTGACTGTTTCATTGTGTGTTATATGCATCTCATCATGTTTCATTTTTGATCAGTCTCATCTTTCTTTTTCTATGTGCAAAAATGTTGGTACATCTTTTCCCTCTCAATAGTAAATTCTATGTGCAAAAATGTTGGTACATCTTTTCCCTCTCAATAGTAAAACCAGGATTGTATTATGCACCAAATTGCACCGCAATGGTAAGTGCAAGTATTTTTTATTAAGTATAGAGAGCCACATCAAGGTGTATTTCATTGACTTATATAAACATTTCTTTAAACAGGTATTTGGGGTTTCATGGTGTGATTTACTTGAAATCTATAAACATATCTAATATACAGTGGAGGAAATAAGTATTTGATCCCAGGCCAATTTTGAAAGGTTTCCCATATACAAAGAATGGAGAGGTCTATAAATTTTATTGTAGGTAAACTTCAACTGTAAGAGACGGCAGTCCGTTCGTGAGCAGGAGCCAGGACAAGTCAGTCAGAGGAAGCGGGGGTACACAGAGGGACATTGGAGCGCCCGTGATCCGAGACGGATCGCGGGAGCACCCGTGACAACCAAGCATCTTGTCAATTATGCTGTAGCTCATACAAGCCTTGTTTGGGTCTGCAATTTTGTCCCTGGTGTCCTTTCACAACTCTTTTGTCTTGGCCATGGTGCAGAGATTGGGGTATAGTTGATTGAAAGTGTGGATAGGTGTCTTTTATACAGGAAATAAATTCAAACAGGTGCAATTAATGCAGCTAATGAGTGCAAAGTGCAAAGAGCTTGTTAAAAAAAACTTATAGCACTGAAATCTTGCTCTTTGGTAGGGAATCAAATACTTATTTCATGCAATGAAATGCTTCTTAATTAAAAATAATACAATGTGATTTTATGTACTTTTTTTTTAGATTTTATCTCTCACAGTGGAAGTGTACATACAATAAAAATACAGACCTCCCCATTCTTTGTAGGTGGAACAAGTTGCTATATCAGTCTGGGATCCAATACTTATTTTCCCCACAGTACATGCAGTTAAAATTTTACATGCATCAGGTCAGGCATTCTTTTAATAATGGACACTAACGACTAAAATGAGCCTACAGTGCCTACAATGAGTTCCTATTGGGCTTTGGTTAATGTATCTGTTATATTACGAGATGAAAAAGAGCTGCATCCAAGACTTTGTCATCCATACTCTTTTGTGAAAACTGCGTCACGGTGCGTGTGAAACAAACCTAACCTGACCAGTCTTTATGGATGTATTCAAAAGGAAACATGGTATCAATCTCGTGACCCCAAAACATATCATAGAACCTTTGGTATTCAGATAACTGTCTCTCCTTTATCAAATACACAGCAATATGTTCTTATTTTATTCTTCATTAATATTTGAATTTATAGTTCATCAATTCTATGAATCTGCTTTATGCACAAATATTAAAAAAAATAAAAACTGCAATACCCCTTTAAAGGAAACCTGCCACCAGGAATTAACCTGTCTTTATTGCAGTAACTCTGCTCCAGTGTCAGCAGGTGCAACGAAGAGACCAGCTGTGTAAATACACCTTGTGTACAAGCAAAAACTGCATCAGGAGTGCAACTAGGACATGTAAGGAGGCGGGACAGCAGAGTCTCCCAAAGGAGTCATTGGGGCAGATTTATCAAGCAGTCTGAAAGTCAGAATATTTCCAGTTGCCCATGGCAACCAATCACAGCTCAGCTTTCATTTCACCAGTGCTCATGGATATTTTAAAGGGGAGCTGTGATTGGTTGCCATGGGCAATTGGAAATATGCTGACTTTCAGACACTTGATAAATCTGCCCCAATGTGTATTATATGCATCTCATGGATCTCGTCATCTCTTATCTCTGATCTGTCTCATCTCTCTTTTTCTATGTGTCAGATATTAGTAGACAGTTTTGAAGCAAAATAAAAGTGTAGATAAACCTATACCCTGATAATCTAACCACATTGTCAGCACACAGCATCTCACAGAACTAGAGGGATCATGCAGTATCTGCTTAGAGAGTCCCCTCCTACACTGTGGAATATTAACCTGGCCATCACTGAGTTATAGAAGCTAAAACAGCAATAAAGAAAAATTTTAAAGAAAGGGGTAAAAAAATATTTTTAGGGGATTCAAATTTGAGAATGTTCTTTCATGGACAAACCCCTATAATAGGTAGATTACTGGTGGTAGGTTTCTGTTAAAGGAAATCTACCACATAGATGCAGTATTTTACACCAAGCACCCTTACAATAGGGTGCAAGGGTGCTTCTCCCTTGAAATAGGATCCTTTCTCCCTTTATCAGCTTGTAGGTATGCTTGGTGTATAATACTTCATCCATGTGGTAGATTTCCTTAAAGAATAAGAGGTACCAATGTAAAACCCTTAGTATTGAAGACTGGTTCAAAATATTCCTTATTTAATATTATGAGAAAAGTAATCTGCCTTTTTGTCTGCTCTCAATATTATTGTATTTGTTATCAGATTTATACCCACATGGACCAATGCAAGATCCCTAGTTACATAAATGATATCAGAACTGGCACAGTGTGCATGGGCTGACATTAAATCACCCATGGAGTGCCCTGACTTCAAACCCTTTTCTTAATTACGGCAGTTCTGTAACCACTGAAATGGAAGCTGTCACTAGAAGAGAGAGTGGGAAGAACTCTATACAATCTCACAGGGTAACTTAGCCTCCAGAAGACCTCTAATTAGCTATTCCTGGGCTTTTGCTAACCACCTATTGATCTTCGGTGTCTTCCTGTTACGTTTAATTGCAGCTAAATTACCTCAGTTTAATGACAAAGGGAATTCTCTATTTCCTATAATTCCTTTTATTACAGTATATTACAGTATCATAGCTTAAATGCTGACAATGCAAGACAATAATCTCTATTGTGCTATATCCTAATTAGGCTTAATGTAATAAATATGCAGATTGCAACTCAGAAGACTATACAGCCGATCACTATCACTTGGGGCAGATAGGGACATGTCAGTAGAATTATCTGGGTGTGGTTGTCCTGCAGTTTTTTTTGCAGGATTTAGGCCTTCTTCACACAACAGTGAAAAACACTAAATGCAAAACACAATTCAAGTGGATGTTTTATTGTAATAGTGTGTGCGTGTCCGTTCAGATAAAAAGTAGAGTATGTCCTGGTCTGAACTGCCAGTGGCACATTGTAACAGATCTTGTGCAAAATCCACATATATTGCCATACTGTAGTATGGCAGGATTGCTCAGACTAACTAGGGTTAAAGTACCCTGGGAAGATGGGGGGGAGGCTGACATTTTTTTTTTTTAAATCAAAAATAAAAGAAACCCTAAAAGTTCAAATCACTCCCTTTCCTTAGAACTGATATAAAAACAAACAAATGCATAAACATGTTCAGTATTGCAATGTCCCCAAATTTCTGATCTATCAAAATATAATAATGGTTATTCCTGGCATTGAGCCCCATAACAAGTGATCAGGAATTTTTTCATGTACAGAATTAATTTTTTTAAAATTTTGAAATATATTAAAACACAAAATCTTTATAACTTTGTTATCGCCATGATCGTACTGACCCAAAGAATAAAGGAAAGGTGTAATTTGAGGCGCACAGTGAAAGCTGTAAAGACCAAGTATACTAGAAAATGGTGCAAATTAGTTTTTTCAGCAATTTCACCACATTTTTTCCCCCACTTTCCAGTACATGGCATGGAATATTAAATACTGTCACTATGAAGTACAATTTGTTTTGCAGAAAACAAGCTCACACAGCTCTGTACATAGAAAACTAAAAAAGTTATAGATTTTTTTTTAAGTAGGTAGTGAAAGTTGAAACACAAAAAAAAAAAGGGGAAAGTCTTTAAGGGGTTAAAATAAAAAAATAAGCAAACAAAATAAATTTCTACATCTCTGCAGCCTTAACAGAACACAGAGATGTCCTGCCTCACAAGGTGCTGGCCTAGTGCAGTGCCTGCAAAATATGACAATTCCTGGGCTTTTCATCTAGCCTGTATTATTTGTATTATTGTATTTGTATCTTACAATTACCGTAACCATGACACATAGTAAATGTAGAGAAATTTGTTGGAGCATTACCATGTCTTTATTTTTTGTGCTAAATTATCCACAAATAATGGAGCGGTGTGTATTACATCCCTTTTCTCCAGGAGAGACCATGCCAATCAATTACAGGAAACAACGGAAAGAATACCCAGGAGAAAGGAAGTCACTTAATTATTACTAGGAAGTCAACCTCAATCCTAAACAAAGATTTTCAATAGCAAAAGCTCCAAGTAAGGACCAAGTAACCCCTAAGAAAATGATGGACTATTTTTATGTACATTTTGCACAAATGTGTAAAACCTGAGCTAGTATCACGAGCTTACAATATTAATAGCACATAGTAAAGTTACTTAACAATTTTTTTGCCACAGTCGTATTTATAAAATTTATATAAACTGTAGTCCAATAATCCATAGTTCTTTTGAGTGAATTGGTAAATTGGGAAAACCCTATGTGCAATTCTGCAAAGCACTGCAAAGTTGATAATAAGTACTAACGAAGTTCATGAAACAGCAATACATAGCAAAAATACAGAAAAAATCTAAGATGAAGTAAACATAAAATACATAGAACAAAAAGGGAAGGAAGTAGATGACCTAGGGCAGTGGTGGCGAACCTATGGCACGTGTGCCAGAGGTGGCACTCTGAGCCCTCTCAGTGGGCACTCAGGCTGTTGCCCCAGCACAGAATTCACCAGACAGGACTTGAAGGATCCTCCTACAGGCCTGAGTAGCCCAAAAAATGAAGCATCTTGGTCTACCTGAGACTGCAGGAAGAGAAGTTGAGGACATGGTCAGATTATCATTGGAGCCATTGAAGCTCCTGCTCTTGGCCCCACAATTTTTCATGTTCAGGGAAGCTCCAATGGCAATCTGAATTTCCCCACCTTCTGTCAACAAGTATAGCACAGAGCAAGAAGATTTTAATAATTTAATGCTAGAATTGCCGTGTTGGCACTTTGCAATAAATAAGTGGATCTGGTTTGCATTTTGGCACTCAGTCTCTAAAAGGTTCGCCACCACTGACCTAGGGCAATGATTTAAAATTTTAAAGTAAGGTGGTAGTGATATGGTAGTTGCATGGGAACAAAGTCTCTCCCAGTCAACAGGTATGGTGGTGCTCAGCATGAACAAAGCAGTCCATCTTTATCAAGTGAGGAGAAAAGCAAGCGGCACTCACCGATAAAGACATGTATAAATCTTTATTCCATGATGCAATACAAGGGAAAGCAGAGTGTGGTGGCGACGGGCCATTTCATGCTAGACAGCACTTTTTCAAGCTGTTGATGCAACCTCAATGAGTTGGTGCATTGTTGTCCATGCATGTAAAATTAAGCCTGTGTTGCTTATGCAGAGGCATCAGGACTAGATTTTAGTAGTGGGCATATCACTGTATGTAGGGAAGTTGGGTATTGGGTATTGACTAGACACCCCAGCCCATACTGTAACACCACAACTACCAAAGGCTCGTATGATGACAACAATACAAAGTGCTCAGTTTATTGTCTCCAACATTGTTGGTAGCCATAATTTCTGCCGAATGTGAATCGACTTTCATCAGTACTGAGGCTTCAGAAGTATGTTGCAATGTGATTGTACACCACAACTTTATTGGAAAGCTGTCACCAATGTGGGATGTGGGTGAAGGATTTCAACCCCTATGCCTTTCTTTGATTCTTCCAGTTTCTCTGTGGCACTCTAAGCTCAGTAGCCACTGAGAACATCCACCATTAAGACTGGCAATGGTGAGGTTCTGTTGATCTATTGTAAGTCGTTGTCTTGGTCATGATGTTGTTATTTGAACAGCATGATGAGGAGGACTGTTTAAATTCCAGATCTAATTGAACCAGGAGATGTATTAGGCCATTCATGGATTAAACACCTGTTATGAATTTGCCATTAAGTTCCTTGTTAGAGAACATTAAAGGGGTTGGCCACTTTCAGCAAATAATTGATAATATTTGTTTAATAAAAAGTTATACAATTTTCCAATATAATTTCTGTATCAATTCCTCTTCTATGTGCAAAAATGTTGGTACATCTTTTCCCTCTCAATAGTAAAGCCAGGATTGTGTTCTGCACCAAATTGCGCCAAATGGTAATTCATACACAAATATTTTTTAAAAGATGAAAACTGAAATACCCCTTTAAAAGAAAACTGCCACAAAGAATTAACCTATCTTTATTGCAGTAACTTCTTTATTGCCAACAGGTGCAACGATGTATCAACGCTGTACGTGCGAACGCTGTATCAGGGGTGCTACTGGAAGGAGGCGCGACAGCAGAGTCTCCAACAGGATAGTACTTTCCCCAGTAGCTCCTGCCAATAATTTACATATTTGTAAGATAAAGCTTGTTTCAGGTTTGTCAATATACTAGGATTAGAGAAAGGGTCAGGGCGGAAGGAGGAACCTACCATTGGATTTACCTTAAAGTAGTATTCCCACGAAGCCAAGCTTCTTAAATATACTCAGGATAACAAAATAACATATTCTCTAATTCAATGTTATTAACAAAAATACAGCATTTCACAGATATAATTCCAACCTGTCTCTATCAGTCTATCAATTTCGGTTGGGCATTTTTATGGCTGGGCATTACAAGAGGCGTACACACAAACACTCACAGACACTTCCTGCGCGCAGAGACTTACTCTACAAGCAGCTACAAATACAATAAGGTCTTTATAGCGAGGAAGGGGGGACACTCAGCTACAAATACAATAAGGTCTTTATAGCGAGGAAGGGGGGACACTCTGTGTGTGCTATAGCTCAGGTGTAGCAGAGCTGACTGTTTCATTGTGTGTTATATGCATCTCATCATGTTTCATTTTTGATCAGTCTCATCTTTCTTTTTCTATGTGCAAAAATGTTGGTACATCTTTTCCCTCTCAATAGTAAAATAAAAAGTTATACAATTTTCCAATATAATTTCTGTATCAATTCCTCATGGTATTCTAGAGCTCTGCTTAATGTCTTGCTATAGAAAGCTTCTATGTGTCACTGGTGCCCCTGCGACCCATATCCCGGGTTGCAGATACACCCGTGTGCCTCCCTGTGCCCCCATTGCCAGCCTGCATGATAACTTACCTTCCCTGGCTCCAGTGGCGGTCTCCACAGTTCCTGTGCTCTGATGTGCGTGTCCCCGTCTACTATGACGTGTGAGCGCAGCCCCTGTAAAATTTAAAGGGCCAGCACGCCAATAATTGGCAATGGCCGGCTGTCTGTCCTGATAAATTCGACCTTTCCTGTGTCGCCTGCTAGATCTTTGTGCTCTATACCTGAGAGAAAGCCGTATTTCTAGCCTTGTGCTTTTAGACAGATTTCCCATTGTGACCTCGATTCCGTTCCTGACTTTGCTCCTGTGCTGCCTGTCCTGACCTACCGCTATGACTTGGCCGCCACTGCAGACAAAGTCGCACCTGTGAGCACTCTTGTGGTACCACGCCGCAGCAAGTCCAACCTGCTTTGCAGCAGCTCTGGTGAAGAACGGGTGCCACTTAGGCCCCTTCTCCACTGGCGTTTTTCACGCGCGAGTTCTGCGCGTGCATTTGACGCTCAGAACTCGCATTGCACTCTGTCCCATTGTATTCAATGGGTCTTTCTCCATTAGCGTGGTTTTTAACGCGCGTGCTTGCGTTCGTTTGCACGCGCGTCAAAATCGCAGCATGCTCTATTTTTGCGGGTCACGCGCGTTTTTCACGCCCCATTCAAGTCTATGGAGATGCATCAAGAACGCATTGCACTCGCAATCATTGCAAGTGCAATGCGAGTGCAATGCGTTTTAAACGTAAGGGTTGCTAGGTGACCAGAATAACATTATTTCCCCTGCTCGCGATCGAGCATTTAATTAAAAAAACACAATGAAGAACAGTGAAGAATAGAATAAAATCATTGTACACAGTGAACACAGTGACCACAGGATCATTTAAGATAAAAACACAATGCAGAACACAGTGCAGAAAGTTCCCAACTTTTCTGGAGTCCAGGATTTTTTATCATGGTGACTATAATAGTTCTCTAGTAGAGATGAGCGAGCACTAAAATGCTCGGGTGCTCGTTATTTGAGACAAACTTTTCCCGATGCTCGAGTGCTCGTCTCGAATAACGAACCCCATTGAAGTCAATGGGAGACTCAAGCATTTTTCAAGGGGACCAAGGGTCTGCACAGGGAAGCTTGGCCAAACACCTTGAAACCTCAGAAAAGGATGGAAACACCACGGAAATGGACAGGAAACAGCAGGGGCAGCATGCATGGATGCCTCTGAGGCTGCTTAATCGCACCATTATGCCAAAATTATGGGCAACAGCATGGCGATGACAGAGTGACCGAATGAGGCTAGATATCATCTAAAACATCCAATAATTGACCCTGACACTATAGAAGACGGCAGGCTAGGGAGTGGCATGGCGACATACCCCAAATGGACTCGGGCTTCAAACCAATGGGTGGCAGAGAGGAACCAAAGGAGGTGAGCAAGAAGCGCTGAAGTGATTTCCTATGTGAACAAAAGGTTGACGGTATATTTATCCGATAACACAGCATGGTGGCAACATAGTGACCAAGTTCCATAACGTATCTGGTGAAACACCCGAAAAATGAGCCTGACACAGCTTGTTTGACAAGGGGACGACATGTGGAGGCAGCCATGGAGACGACTTCCATGATTAAGAGTGACAGTATGGGGCATCCATATTCCAGAACAGATGCTGCCACTCTCAGGGCAGTGCAGCGCCGCCTCCAACTGCCATAAAAAGTTATACAATTTTCCAATATAATTTCTGTATCAATTCCTCTGCTCAATGTCTTGCTATAGAAAGCTTCTATGTGTCACTGGTGCCCCTGTGACCCATATCCCGGGTTGCAGATACACCCGTGTGCCTCCCTGTGCCCCCATTGCCAGCCTGCATGATAACTTACCTTCCCTGGCTCCAGTGGTGGTCTCCACAGTTCCCGTGCTCTGATGTGCGTGTCCCCGTCTACTATGACGTGTGAGCGCAGCCTCTGTAAAATTTAAAGGGCCAGCACGCCAATAATTGGCAATGGCCGGCTGTCTGCCCTGATAAATTCGACCTTTCCTGTGTCGCCTGCTAGATCTTTGTGCTCTATACTTGAGAGAAAGCCGTATTTCTAGCCTTGTGCTTTTAGACTGATTTCCCATTGTGACCTCGATTCCGTTCCTGACTTCGCTCCTGTGCTGCCTGTCCTGACCTACCGCTATGACTTGGCCGCCACTACAGACAAAGTCGCACCTGTGAGCAACCTTGTGGTACGACGCCGCAGCAAGTCCAACCTGCTTTGCGGCAGCTCTGGTGAAAAACGGGTGCCACTTAGACTCCGCTTCCAGGTGTTAGCTTACGTCATTGTCCTCTGTGGTCCAGAGGGTCCACTACCCCTGGTGCCTTACACTATGTTTACTTCCAGTACATATAAATCTGTCCATGCTCATGTGATGCACACACAGGTGCACAAGCCATATTTATCACAGAGAGTAATCAGACACGCGTGATACTAACGGCACGTGCACCTGTGTGACCATCACATGGACAGATTTCTATCCACTGGAAGTAAACATAGAAGCTTTCTATAGCAGACAGCAAGCAGAGATCTAGAAAACCATGAATTGATACAGAAAGTGTATTGAAAAATTGTATAACTTTTCCTTACACAAACAGTAAACATCTTTTGACAACCCCTTTAAGTAGTGCAGAAAGATCTGTTGCACATGTGTATTCAAAAGTTTACACAAGGTCACATTCAGTGGGAGTGGTTAACCTGTAAAGCCAAAAAGGGAATGCTTAGAAAAGCGGGAGCCAGATTTGTGCCAGATTTGTCAAACAGTTCATGTGATTTAGTGTATTTTAACCAATTTCTGACTAGACCTTAAAATGCTTTAATGTGTAGGGCATTTTTAAACGAATATTTATATCGATCAATATCTTATTGATCTAAGGACCATTACTTCTCTTTTTATGCAATACCTTAAACATTTTTGTCACGTTTTCTTTCATAACACATAGGGATAGTTAAAAATAAGCTCTAAATAAGCATTATAAATTTAATTCCCAAGTGTGTTTTTATATATAATACTAGTTTGGTATATAATATATATCTGGAGCAAATGGTGCATCTATGTTTTTTATATATATAATATATAATACTTGCCCCTGGGGTGACATTTACAGTTTTTTTCTCTCATTTAAACCAGCTCAGGAACAACCGGTTGACATGATTATAATGTAAAAAAGGGGGGAGGGTCATTTTATAATTCACAGGAGCCACTCTCTTTTTTTTTTTTAAATATCATTAAACTACCTCATATTTTACTTTGCTGAGTTTAACTCAACTTGAGAGGTTTATTAAGTACATATTTTGTTTATAAAATGAACAAACAACTAAAATATATTATTTGCCATTTATATATGCAAAGCCCTTTAATTAGCTGTAATATTAAATAAGCCTAACCAAAATATGTTAAAAATATGAATGGTGTCAATCACCCTTCAATAGTGAGAAAATCAGACTTACTCTCCAGTGATCGTCTGTGGCTTGATTACAATCAGTCCATATGATTCAAATGCAGGGGATCCTTTTCCCTTCTGGTAGCAGGCATATGTACCAATTCACACCCTGGACTACCTCAGACTGCAGAAGGAGGCCTCAAGTCTGGTGAACTCTGTGCTTGGGTGCCAACAGAGAGGGCTCTGAGTGTCAGCTCTGGTACCTGTACCATAGGTTCTCCACCACAAATGTATCGAATATCTGGGGATAGTGCTGAATCCTGGACCCCTAGAGAAGATGGGGTCAAGTATCCAAAGTGTACTCCCACATCTGAAAAATTGCAAACAAGTATAGCAAAAACAAAATCACATCACAAAAGACAGGAGATGAGAAAGAATGATCTCACAAATACAGTATCAGTAAATCTACAGGAAATATAGATAGTAACACTGCAATGAATCAAAAAGGTAAGTGTTATTAGTGTGTCGTATTACCAGCCCACTAATAGCGCTTACCTTTTTGATTCATTGCAGTGTTAATATCTATATTTCCTGTAGATTTACCAATACAGGCAGTCCCCAGGTTACATGCAAGGTTCTGTAGGTGTGTTCTTAAGTTGAATTTGTATATAAGTCGGAACTGTATATTTTATAATAGTAACCCCAGCCAAAATTTTTTTTGTTCTCTGTGACAAATGGATGTTAAAAATGTTGCATTATCATAAGAATCAGGATTAACAATAAAGCTTAATTGCAGACACCTGTGATAACTGTTATAGCTGTTTATTGTAGCCTAAGGCTAAAGGAGAGTAAATGACCAACATCAAGAGGTCCGTTTGTAACTAGGGGTCATCTGTAAGTCGGGTGTTCTTGAGTAGGGGACCGCCTGTATTGTATTTGGGAGATCATTTGTTCTCATATCCTCTTTTTGAGGCTTTTAAATGATTTTATAACTGTCTTTTTTAAACTAATAAAATTTGATTTTTGTCTGCTATCGCATCTGCTTTTCTTTCTTTCTATACTTGAATCTTGGAACCCAAGACCATGTCAGCAATGGTAGTATGTTGGTTAGAATTTTGCATTCGTATTGTTTAAAAAAAAAAAAAAAAAACAGTAGTGGATCTTGCACAGAAAGGTTAAACAGAAAGTGTTGTTCATGTTCTGTGTTTAGGATCCACTTCCAGATAATGATGAAAAATGCAGACAAAATTCACTAAGATCGTGTGTCCAATTTCCTGCATGTGTCACTTCCCCGCTCAGGTCCGCCGGAGTTCACCATCTTCTTCCCAATGCATGTAAGTGTATGGCAATTTTGAATGTTAAATCCCACGCTTAGTCCGAATAAGTCAAATTGTCCGAAGGCCACGCCCCCAATTTGTGTCGCATGAAAGTTGGTGCGATTGCGCCAGATTCCGATTGCGTGTGTCAAAAACACCAGTTAAATGTGGTGCAAAACAGAAAAGTCGGGAAACCCAACAAAAAATGCGGTCCTCAGACCCTTAGTAAATGTGCCCCATTGTCTTGTGAAACTGACTTTAGCAAAATGTTTTTTTTTGTTCATTTGTCATGTTAGAAATCCACACAATGATAAAGTGTTTTCAATGTGCAGTTCCCAACTTTTCTGGAGTCCAGGATTTTTTATCATGGTGACTATAATAGTTCTCTAGTAGAGATGAGCGAGCACTAAAATGCTCGGGTGCTCGTTATTCGAGACAAACTTTTCCCGATGCTCGAGTGCTCGTCTCGAATAACAAACCCCATTGAAGTCAATGGGAGACTCGAGCATTTTTCAAGGGGACCAAGGGTCTGCACAGGGAAGCTTGGCCAAACACCTTGAAACCTCAGAAAAGGATGGAAACACCACGGAAATGGACAGGAAACAGCAGGGGCAGCATGCATGGATGCCTCTGAGGCTGCTTAATCGCACCATTATGCCAAAATTATGGGCAACAGCATGGCCATGACAGAGTGACCGAATGAGGCTAGATATCATCTAAAACATCCAATAATTGACCCTGACACTATAGAAGACGGCATGCAGAGGCAGCGGCAGCAGCGGCAGGCTAGGGAGTGGCATGGCGACATACCCCAAATGGACTCAGGCTTCAAACCAATGGGTGGCAGAGAGGAACCAAAGGAGGTGAGCAAGAAGCGCTGAAATGATTTCCTATGTGAACAAAAGGTTGACGGTATATTTATCCGATAACACAGCATGGTGGCGACATAGTGACCAAGTTCCATAACGTATCTGGTGAAACACCCGAAAAATGAGCCTGACACAGCTCGTTTGACAAGGGGACGTCATGTGGAGGCAGCCATGGAGACGACTTCCATGATTAAGAGTGACAGTATGGGGCATCCATATTCCAGCACAGATGCTGACACGCACAGCTCCGCCTCCAACTGCCCGCTCACCGACTGTTGTGTGACGTGCCCACGAGGTGGAATTCAACATTAACCATGTTATCCAGAGTATCCCAGCACCCCGCTACCACGGTCTCTACTGGGCCAAATCCCCACACTATGTTACTGTTAACAGCAACAGACTGTAAAAAACCTACAATACATGGAGCAGGGTGTATATAATATATATATATACACACACAAGATAGGTTATGTAGATTTGTTCTGAGGTTAAATTTGTATGTAAGTTGAATCCGTGCACTTATTAATTGTAACCCCAGCCAAAATGTATTAATTTTCAACAATAACTCTTCTACCTTGTAAAAAGGGCAAATGCAACTAATATTGTAAGCAGTTAAACAAATACAATCAACTCAGACAGTAAGGAAAGGTAGAATCAATGAGAAGCATCAATGCATCGGCAGTTGCATGATACCAATGGATGTCGAGACTCTATAAATATATCACTAAAATCACAAACTGACATGTTTGATGGTCTCCAGCAACACTATAATACCAGATCCCCTACAGGCACCTGTTTAGCTCTCTGTGCTCTAATGATACCCACTGGATTAATCAGGAGTCTTTGGCCTGGCGGCAGGGCTGCACTGTTGAGACAGTTCCACACCAGGTCCGGAATGGCGTAGCATTGCACCATAACCAGCACCAAGTGGCCACAGGCTATAGCCTTGTCCGCATTCTGCTGCCGACCATGTTCCTTTTACTCCTCCCCACTTGGCATGGGGGTTGCGTAAGGAAGGAAATTCCTGCACTGTACACCAGGAATTGCACCTTAATGTGCCAGATTTCAGGCGTAGGACTTTTTAAGTCCCACATCTAATGTTACAAGGGATTAAAAGTGGTTTTCCACAAAGATAAAATAATTAATATAGAGATAATACAAAGAAAGTTTAAAAGTTGCCACTAAAATAAAAATAAATTACACTTTTAATCCAGAACTTAAGCTCCCTACTTCACAGGACAATCTGGGTGTCTCCCAACAGCACAAGATTCTATTTTAAGCAACATTCCATTTTTAGCAATCTTTACACCCCTACATTTTCTTTTTACAAGCTGCAAGATAACATAACAGCCCCTCTATTTTTATATTAACAGCAATGTTAAAAGGGTTCTACGCTTTTATAAAACAGTATCCTGGATACAACTTTCCTGTCCCCGCTCCAGCGCACCCGCTGCAGACAGCAATTTCTCAAACTTGAGAAGTACCGGCCAGTGTATAATAAATGCCCCCCATGACTGTATACTAATGTTATAGAGAATACACAGTGATATTGAGTGAGGTGAAAGGAGAGTGTGTTGTGATGTAGTGAAGGAGAAATCAGCCATATGCTCAAAACCTCAAATGAATCACCAACATGATAGAGGAAACAATAATGCTAGTGAAGACATCCTTTCATAAAATCTCACTGGCTCCAAAAAAGTTAACCCTTTCTTTTTGTATGTGGAGCTAAGCCCATTTTAATAAACTTAACTGGAAAGCAAAAATCCAAAAGAAATGCTGAGGCACACCATTTACAGAAATAGCTACTTCATAAATATTTGATATGAAATTGAAAATCTTCTGTTGACCTCAATTTCAGCCTTGTGCTTTACTTCTATTTCCTTGCAGTACGTAGCATACACCCTCTGTGCTCAGATTCCTTAGAATAGTCACTGTGTCTCCTCACAAGACACTTTATCAATTCTCGCTTCTAGGGCAGAGATCACAAATTAATGTTAATGTGTAACATGCTACTAGTGCTGAAGATGTAGTATGATGTCATTTGCTTATGGGTTTTCATGCATAATAGAAAGGTTAAAGGGGTTGTCCAGGTTAAATCTAAAAATTATAACCGGCCGGGGGGAATTAAGAACAGGAAATGGAGCTTATACTTACCTTCACCAGTGCCGTGTTGTCCTGTGCTGCCTGTAAGTTTACAGATGCAGGGGACACGACCCACCACTCCCGTGCGCAAGACTGGGGTCAGTGCGCCCTACCTCTGTACACAAACACACACAGCACTGATGGGAGATTGCAAAGGTAAGTACAACCCCCCTCCCCTTTCTGGGCTGGTTATTTGTTTTATATTAAACCCAGACAATGACTTCCAGGATGATTTTTGTTCTATTTGTCTTAAAACTAATATGTATTTTTAGTGGTTAAACCTAATGTCATTGTCTTCATACTTTTTCAATGTATCATGGTAAAAGCCAGAACTCAGGGATAGAGTACACACTGTGATATACAACCCTAGGTAAAGCCTGATGCTAAACCCACTGCTCAGTTTTCATTCCTATAGCCTGGACCCCCCTAAGTAGGGGTGTACAACTAGAAGACAATCCCTCCTTATGTCTTAGTGCACACGTTGAAAAACACAAAGAAGCAAAAAACACAGAATCAAGATCCAAAGGATAGTAAGAATTACAAGCCAGGTACCAGAGGAAAATAAGAATCAACAAACAGAGCAAATGTGAATAAAGCCAGAAGTAAAATTTGACCAGCCGCATATAGAGTGAGAGGCGGATACTTATAGAGTGGATAGGTCCTGCTCCGGGTGAAGCGAGCAGGCAATCACAAACACACAGAGTTAACCCCTCTAGGAAAAGGCAAAGAGCAGAGAGAAAGGCTATGGCAGAAATCAGATCAGTCAGCCACTAGAGCCCAGTTCAGACTGCCAGACAAGTGAAGAACAGAAAAAACTCAATGTCTGCTCAACGTACTAGCGTGGATCAAGAAAGATACTGATGCAGATGTGACACCATGGCCATAATGTACAAACAATATCCTACCAGATAAATAAGGTTGGATCTTATTGTATTGTGATAGGGTTTATAAATTGACGCCATGTTTCTACCACATTTAGTCAATGTATGACTGTTAGACGTCTAACCTCTGGGTTACCCACTGAGTGCAGTGGTCAGCATGGTAAAGTCCCTGGCGAAGTATACTAGTGACCAGGGCCGTACTGCCATGAGCGAGATGAAAAGTCACGCTGCCTGCGTCCCTTCACATAAGGCAGCCGGGAAGATGCAGAGGAAGCGAGCGGAGGTGGGGGAGCGTGACTGGAGGTGAGTAATTGTTTTATTATTTTATAAAAAGGGGCTGTGCATATGGACACATAAGGGGGGCTAGCTGGACACTATATAACCTGGGGGTGGTTTTTAACCATAATTTTCTTGCATATTATATAATCAAGGTGGGCTGTATATAATATTACTTGAGGGTAAAGAATTATATCAATATAGGAGGGGTCTGTATATAATATAAGTATAGGAGGGGGCTGTATATAAATGGGGGTTTATATGGGGTACTTTATGTCATTTAAGTGAGGGGGGCACAATTTAAATAAAATTTGGGGGCGGTAAATCTGTATATAGTTAAACATGTAGGAGAATCTGGATATAGAGCTTGAATTTTAATTAAAATACAGGAACTGCATATAATTTAATTGGTGGAGAGGAGCTTTTATTTTAAATTTTAAAATAAATGAAGAGGAGTCACATTGTGGATTCTATATCCAGTGTGTGTGTGTGTGGTGGGAGGGGGCAGAGAGTTCTGTTGTGTCCTAAGAGGTTTGTATGATTTGGGAGCTTTGCTATCTAGGTGACTTTATACTGTGACTGTGGTGTTCCAATGATGCAGTGCGGAGATGTGATGCCGGGAGCAGATGTGGTCCCGGGCAGGAGAAGAGTTAATGAAGTCGTCTTCCTGATGAAACATAGGAACACAGTCACCTGTGAGGTACTAGATGCCACTATTGTCTGTGTCACTGACCGGCTAGTGGCTGTTAGCATGTGTGGTTTCACAGAGGGCCGGTGACTAATTTTAAATAGGACCTGTCACCCATAAAAAAGCCGTTCCTAGCGCTATTTTAGATGTAGCAGTGTTACACTGTTAGCTGTATTGGAACCCAGCTCCTCGTGCTGTTTTATGGGTGACAGGTCTTCTTTAAGTAATGTCATCAGCAATTTTTTTTATCACGTTGTAAATGTGTTTTATAAATGTGGAAATTCAGTGGGCTGAACATATCCTGAAAGCAGGGATGGACCGGTGTTGGGGGGGAGAGCGTCATTTACATTTTCGCCTCAGGCAGCAAATACCCTAAAATCGGCCGTGCCAGTGACGGGTATCATATAGATCTCCATAAACTAGATGCTACCACAGACCAAACGCTATATGGATGCCTACAGTCTGTGCCAGTCACTGTACTGCTTGCCAGTCTCCTTCTTAAAACAGTTTAAATTAATCACTCTCATCCATAAAGCTCTGCACGATGCTGTTCCTCTCAACCTCTCCTCATCTCAATCTATCACCGAACTCATGCTCTTCGATGTGTCAGTGATCTTAGATTATTCTCTACCTTAATTAAAATATCACGCCTCTAGGACTTCTCCTGAGCTGCACCAAGTCTCTGCAATCCCCTACTCCGGACTATCAAAATAATACCCAACCTCAAAAGTTTCAAACTTGCTCTCAAAACTCATATCACTAGGCAGGCCTATCACACTTGCTAACTGCATAAAAATTCATATCTCTGGTTACTAACCTGTCCTGTGTCATCCTCCCATCTGTTATCTAGCAAACACCGGATGCCAAGCTACAGGCTTCTCTGCAGTCTCATTGACTTTGGACTTTGTATATAAGATGGCCGTTGATGGATGGTTCAAGCATCTTTATTTATTCAATTATTTTATTCTATTCTCTTAAAGGATAAAGAATGGTTGGGCCATTATACAAGCTAATATACATCTTATCCTAGTCATAGTTTATACAGTTGAAAAAAGACACATGTCCATCAAGTTCAAACAAGGAAGGGAAGGGATTGAATGAGGAAGAGATTTATGGGAAACTATTCTATAAAACATAACCATCAATGTTATTTAGGTGCAAAAAGGCATCTAGACTAGAAATGGGCAATCGATTCGAATGAAGTGGAATTGGTTCTGAATTTCAGAAAAACTTTGATTTGTCAGGAATCCGAAGTTTACGGCGATTCGTGGGAATGAAGTTTTTTTCCCTTTTATTACCAAAATGGGTGTGAGCACAACGTGTTACATGGGGCAGAGAACTCTGGGAAGAAGAAAGGAACACCCTCGATCACATGTGCAGACCTGTAAGCCAATCAGTGATGTCACACAGCCTTATAAAAACAGACAGCCATTTCCAATTGCAGCATTTCACACTGCCTGTGCTGCCTGTAGCGTCCAGCTGCTTGCACTGTACTGTGCTATAGTGATTTCTGCTCCAATCCCAGGGTGTCCGTTTCAGGGGATCTGTATACCCCAAATTGCAGTTCTTTTTTGTTGCGGAAGTTACTAAAATCCACATAGTTTCTAGAGTGATTTTTGATCCAATTCCAGGGTGTCCGTTTTGGGGGATCTGTATACCCCACATTGCAGTTCTTTTTTGGCAAAGACGTAATATATTCAGGGAAATTGTAATGAATGATGCATGTGGCGTCTCTAATCTTCAAATTTAAATTAAAAATTTCTACTTCAAATTCATTTCAAACTTCAAATTCATTTCAAACTTCGTCATTGTGCCACACTGTGGCCTACCATGTTGCTGCCACCTAAAGAATTTGTCATCGTGCCGCTCTTTGACCTCATGCTGATGCCACCTCCACACTTTGTCATTGTGCTACTATGTGGCCTACCATGTTGCTGCCAGCTCCAGAAATTGTAATTGTCCCACTCTCTGACCTCATGCTGCTTATGCTGCCAGCTCCAGAATTTGTCATTGTGCCACTCTCTGACCTCATGTCACTATTTATTACAGATCTGTCTGAGAGCCAGATGCAGCCAACAAAAGAGCCATATCTGGCTCCCGAGCCATAGGTTCCCTACCCCTGGGCTAGTGGCTGTTAGCATGTGTGGTTTCACAGAGGGCGGAGACTAATTTTAAATAGGACCTGTCACCCATAAAAAAGCCGTTCCTAGCGCTATTTTAGATGTAGCAGTGTTACACTGTTAGCTGTATTGGAACCCAGCTCCTAGTGCTGTTTTATGGGTGACAGGTCTTATTTAAGTAATGTCATCAGCATTTTTTTTTATCACGTTGTAATTGTGTTTTATAAATGTGGAAATTCAGCGGTCTGAACATATCCTGAAAGCAGGGATGGACCGGTGTTGGGGGGGAGAGTGTCATTTACATTTTCACCTCAGGCAGCAAATACCCTAAAATCAGCCGTGCCAGTGACGAGTATCATATAGATCTCCATAAACTAGATGCTTCTGCTGGACATTTTATTATTTCCATTTTTCACTCCCCACCATCAAAAATCTATAACCTTTTAAATTTTACTCGTAAAGAGCTCTGTGATGGCTTGTTTTCTGTGGGATGTATAATTGATTCCATTTTTGGGGAAAAATATATACACACATAATATATACATATTTTTATTTATGGAAACTCTATACAGGCGGTCCACTACTTAAGAACACCTGACTTACAGACAACCCCTAGTTACAAACGGACCTCTGGATTTTGGTAATTTACTGTACTTTAGCCCTAGGCTACAATAAACATCTGTAACAGTTATCACAGGTGTCTGTAATTAAGATTTATTGTTAATCCTGGTTCTTATGACAGCCCAACATTTTTAAAATCCAATTGTCACAGAGACCCAAAAAATTTGAACTGGGGTTACAATAATAAAGTATACAGTTCCGACTTACATACAAACTCAACTTAAGAACAAACCTGCAGAACCTATCTTGTACGTAACCCAGGGACTGCCTGTAATTTGAAAAAAAGTCTTCACCATGTTGGTCATGTGATTGCTGCCTATGACAAGTTATGTTTTTAAAGGTAAACTTCCGGGGATATATAATTCATTCAATTTTGGGGGGAAAATATATACACGCATAATATATACATATTTTTTTATTAATAGAAACTCTATAATTTGAAAACAAGTGTTCACCATGTTGGGGATGTTAATGCTGCCTACGTCCCTTAATGTGTTACACTTTTGGGTTGCTGTAAGTTTGTTTCCTGCTATTGCAATTGCCTTGGCAGCTGCTAGATTAATGGCCGCAGATATAATTGTTGATAGTTTTTATGAGAAAACGGTAATTCCATAGCTAAAAGAGTGTTAATAATGTTAAGTGATGGGATTGTAAAACAGAACTGGCAGAATGTAATCCCCATAGGGACGTCATAATAAGAATAACTTACAGTATGAAGGCAGAGCCGTGTTTTATGCTATCTCAGGTTGTCTGTCCTCATATCATTGGTTTAAGGTTACATGTGGCTTTTTAGGAGACCAAAGTGTTAGAGTAATTCAGTAAGTGGTTTTTATAGTATCTCTGTGCTTATAAGTTTAGTCGCAGACTTGATCCTTGTCTCATTAAATTTACATTATGGACTTTGTTACTTCTTGTAATGTCAAAATTTTCTAAGAAGTCTACGGTTACAAATGTACGCTTGGTATCATTGATAATGTACGTTCTTTATACCCTCTTATCACTTTAATATGATCGAATTTCCTATTTATTATTATTTTACACAACATTTCTTCTTAAAAGTATAATTTTAATTGTGTAATATCATCCATTTTATCACATTCTTTGTTTCTTTTTGTATCATTGTATAATTATCTTTGTTTATTTCTGGTGTATATTTCTTATACCACATTATTCTATAATCGTGTATACATGGAATAATGTAATACGTCTGTGACACTATCCTGGGGAACTAGAATACTTTAGGTTTCTACAGATCTACTATATAAGACCTACCTCTGAGTATTACATGCCAAGCTCAGAATAGGCTCAACAAATTTGGTCTATTATCAATAGGACCCACACCATCTACGTAAATTCAAAACAGCAGGGTGGTGTGTAAAGAAAGGTCCATGCCGTAAATGCATTCCAAAATAATCTGAAGTTTATTGAATTAACACCAATAAAAACACTTAAAAGATGCACGTGTAAGAATACGTGCCACAACAGGGAAATTGGTTATGATGCAACCAGTGATTTTCCCCTCCACACTATCCCCTATATGAACATGTGCAAGTACACCATAAGTACATACAATCTTGAAGGTACGAACTGGCTCACAAAAACAAAATGTCACAATCAACAATGCATGAAAGCTAAAATAGCTTCTATATATCCATATACAAATGCCAGTAGGGTCCAATATTACCTAATTCAGACTTGCATAGGGGAGTAGTGTGGGCTAGTGCCCCACGCGTATCGCCACCTCCGTGGCTTCCTCAGGGGTAACTTGGTGTTAGTAAATCAGCAGTATATATACAAGTTTTTCAAGCCCGTTAGCCAATGGGATGTCCCATGCATTACCTGCACCTGTGATTGATGATGCCTCAGCCGCGAACCTCCCACAACGCCGCGCGCCGCCCGCGCATGCGTGGAATACATAATTCATATATAATTTGATGATACAAATGATACATTTGATAGTGGTATAGCTTAGCATGCAAGAATGTGTCTAAAGTGACTAGTGCTAATAAATAATAAATAATAAAGTGCATTTCTTGATATTAATGTTTCTTCTTCAGTTTCTTGTGTTGATAGTAGAGTTATAGATGTGTAAAGTGCCAGTGTGCAAGATCCCCACGGGTGTTTAAGATGCCTGTAAAATAAACCAAAAAACAATACACATTAAGAGGCAAAGAAAAAAGAAAAAATTGATACCCATTTAACAGGACTACCAATTGATGTGTGTCGTTTTTAATAGTGCAGTATGTTTGTTTAGTGTTATAAGTATTCATACTATCATGCAGGTGCAATATCCAAAAGCCACATTGCATGGTAAGCATCATACTTCAGAAATATATGGATAATATCCCTTCTTGATTTATTTTGTTTACTTTTTATAAAATCCCGTAAAGAGGAACTCCTCATTAAGTCCTCTTGGTGTCATGGACTGGGTTTGGAATATCCACTTGGTTTCCTTCTGTAGCAATTGAGAAGTTGTACTCCCCCCTCTGATATTAAGTGAAACTTTCTCCAGTCCCACTATCTGGATCTCCCGGCACTTACCTCCATGGTAGTGATGAAAGTGGGAGGCCACGGACGTAAGGCTTTTATCCCTGTTAAAATCTCGTCTTGCCGTGGAGATTGTTGACAGATGCTTCTGAATTCTCTTCCTTAATTCCTGTGATGTTTGTCCTATATAAATCTTGGGACAAGAACCTCTGAGTATTAGCATAGTGTATGTAAACTAATGCTCATTACGATGATAGGAAGGGTGTTCCAATCTGGACTTTTTCCATACTATACCGATACTTTGGTAACCAGAGGTGTGAAGGGGTAATGAGCTCCAATGCTAACCCCCCCACCCAAGGAGAGTACCACAAGACAAAAAAAAGACAAAGAGAGAAAGCAGAAATAAAGTCCAAGACAAAGTCATAACAAGTTGGCTGCTTGGTACCAAGTCAGAGTTGCAAAAGTGGAATTCAGGAAACAAAGCCGATATCTGGTAACAAGAGTTCAGGTATAGGATTATATACTGTACATTCGGAGAGACAAAGCCAACAACTACCAAGGTTGTTTTATACCTGTATAATGAACTGCAGAGGGTTTTAACCTTTGCCTGACCTGGTTCTTGTTGGCAGCCCAGCATTGCCAACAAGAACCATGACATCTGACATGACACCCAACAACTTCTCCAATCTGTTACTTTGGTAAACCGCAGCCAATCACATACATACTGCACTGTAAACGGGCCATGGAATGAATGCATGTGACAATGAATGAGACATGGGAAATTGGAAGTGGCATTAACATCCGATCAAAGCTGATCAATTGGGTGGTCGAATTGTTCAGAATAGATCCTAGTTAGTAATATATGGTGATACCCATTAAAACCAGGACCCAATTTCTCACCTGTTATGCCCAGGATTAGTACTGACACCGATTGTGGGCATTAATTCTTTAAATTCAAATATATGATACTCCGCAAAATGCCGACTCGAGTACTGGTACTACTTGAGTACTGGTGCTGGTGAGCTCACGCTGCATAATTCTAAATACCACTGGTGACTTTACCAGCGACATTTACAGACTTTACCTAGTTGGTACCATTAACTTCTCATTGACCTGTACTCATGACAATCAACTGATCACCACGTTGACATTTTTAATGAAAATGTTAAGGTAATCTTGTCTATAACAGTAGATATAGATTACCTTATCTATAAAAAAATAGATAGCAGTATATTTTTTAGCAACTGTGAAATAATTATTTAGTGTCAGGGTCACCCCAGGTTTGAGAAATGTATAACCGCTTTGTCGTAACTTTTTTATACTTTGGTCTTTACCACAGATTTTTTATGGAATTAAATACAGTGCTTGATCAATGAAATCCTGGGCTGAAGTTATATATTAGTCTTGTAGATTGTATAAACTCAAATCAAGTTTAATAAAACTTTACTCTGCGCAAAGCTGTGCTAAGATAAGAGTCTTCTCTCCAGATTGAGGAACATAGAGACAGCACTTGCCTCATCCTCCATATAACAATCAGTATGAGAAATCTTCACCTCCATGAAGCAGAGAACCAGGGTATATCTCTTGTGTCAAGAGAGTGTGTGGGTCGCTGATGCTCTGCGCTTCTTCTATTGTAGAAGGAGTGAGCGAGACATGACATCCTGGTCAAAGTCCTGGCTTTTTGTGCTTTTCCCATGGCAAGTTCAAAGCCTCCTCTATCCAAACTTATCTAGAGTGAAGTTGGGGAAGATAAAATGTGGAATAAGTAGTTTCACACATGATTATCTGTTGTTTTCTATCCTGTTTGTCCAGCCAGGAACGTGTTAAGTGAACAGTAACTAGATTCAGAAAGCAGCTAAATGCACCCTAGTTATCAGTGGCAGTAAATGGAAGATAATAGTACCACCAGAGAGTTAAGAATTGGCTTGTCTTTGAGCTGCCAAAGTGTTTCTTCTCTCTTTTATTATATTCACAGCGGTAATCCAATATGTCACAGTGTTAGTAATACAGTGCTGACTTCTGTCATCTGTATGTAATGCTTATCAACTCACTGCCTGCGATTCACCCTCTTGTCAGGGACAATCATTTCTCAAAGTAGTGAGGTTAAAACTGGAGCAAAATTATAGCTGAGAACAACATGTGAACAGCATCTAATCACTTCCAGTGTCTGGGAAGCTAACGTCAGCATGGGGAGTGGGGGGGAATCGGAAAGGTGCTCAACCAAGTTGACACGGGTGCAGCCTTACGTTCCATCATAAAGATGTCATAGTTGGAATCTGTATCCAGAAAAACCATTAATAGTTGCTTTTTGAGAATTATGATGACATTAGAGCTTACAGAAGCAAGGTACAAAAACTGGCCTACTACCATATCCATTGTTTTCTTTCCAAATAAGAAGTATTGTATTACCCAACATCGAGTCTTTGGAGGACTAGTTCTCCTTGTGGAAATCTAGTTTTTATAGGCAATGTTCCCTAGGAAAAATTATGCAGATCAATTCTATTGTAGAAGATAAATTTGTTGTATGACAACTATATGCCAACTATCAGTCGCAGTCGCTGTTGCTCAAGTCAAGGACTGACCCAAATGCTTAACTCCCAGTTAACCTGAATCCAATTCTGCACTAAAGTTGAGCGACAACAGTCTACAAATTAGAATCTCTGGTTTGGCAATATCTTTTGTTATGTTTCAAGACTCCTTAATTACATTTATAGTCTAGATACCTATCAGTGGCACTACAGAGGTAGGAAACCTACAATAATTAGCATCATGACTTAGTTCTACGGGGGTTGGTTAAACAGCTGAATAAAGCCCTATTAAAGAAGTATTTTGATAATACCTATAATAATCTATGAATCTATAAGTATCTCTCCACTTGGCCATACTGGGAGAACACGGGTTCCCTCTTATTATTCTTCCCTGACTGCAATACATGTGAGAGATTTGGGTATTTTATAGGGATTTGTGGAAACAGAGTGTTAACTATTCTACTCAGCTTTGCAGCAGAATTTGGTTAAATGGGTAGATATAGAGTCCCTATTCTTCCAATCAGTGGCGGTCCTAGAAGTGGGAGCCATGAGATATCCTGTTGTGGTGCTATAAATAGAATAAATCCTTTGAAACTATGTAATAATTTCACTATTCAAAGCCCAATGGATAATGAAAGGTGTAATGATGAGTGGACCAGTTAAAATTCGGGTTCGGCCTAACCTGAATTGTAAACACCTGTTCTGGTCTGGGTATTGGACCCGCCATCAGGGACACACCCAGGTTTGGTGTCAGCGTCATTCATGGGTGTTAACTGTTTAAATGCTGCTGGCAAAGTCTTCATCAGCATGTGCGCGCCAACATTAGCATGCTGTCAGCACGGCATGACAGCATTTTGGTAAGGATCAACGTTTCTGATGATGCTATTGGGGACCAACATTCCTCCCCAAAGTTAATGCCCAGGATTGGTACCAATACCAATCACATGAGTTAATGCTGTGGGTAGGGGGAAGGAAGGGGTTGAGCCATACCAAGCTCTGAACTTCTAATGACCAGAACCTGAATGGTTTGGGTCTGCTCATCACTAGTTATCAGCCTAGATGATATCTAGATCTTATTAGGTCCCCACAGGTTGGACTAAACTATCTTTGTGAAGATTCCTTATAGTTATAAAAAAAAACACCATGTTCAGTATTTTGCATCAAGTGTTTAAATGAATGCAATGATATCACTAGGTGACTCGCTGAATTGGCCAAGGTTTGTATCTCAAGGCATATACATCCCTGCCATGTCAAATCTCATCATGGCATAAGACCAGGAAGCTCTACTATGCCACCCCAGTCTGTAGGCACAGCCCTTTATATAACTGAGGTCAAAGCCGGTACAATAGACTGTGTCACTGTGTTTATACCTGTCACCAATAATCATGTGGTCCTTTCTACTCTTATTCTGCAACATTTTTGAGCATAGTGTACAGTAGGAAGACAATGAGGAGATAATCTAACTACTTGTGTCTATCCATGTCCTCGTAGATTAAACTAAGATTTAACAACAAACATGACTTTAACTTAATGCAATATTTAATATATTGAAATTCTCTAAATATTATAAGCATGTAGTCAGTGCAGAATGAAGAAATGCAAATGAGTTCATCAATTAAACCTCAAAGACATCAGAAAGCCCTTATATTAGCCCCTTACTATTTTCCAAAAAGAAGGAGAAAAAGACAAAAATGACAATGCTTCGAGAATTCAGAAGTTTTGTTGAAAGAATGTATGTTGGCATTCGGTGTTTCAGATCAGCACTGAAGACCATACTATGCGGGAAATCGTTCTTTAATCAGAGGAACTTGCACAAAAGCCTGCCTGGTTCCTCATAAGACAGACCATCATTCCGCCAAGGGTAAATGAAGTTTCTCAAAAAAAAAATAGAGAAAAAGGTGTGCATGGTGTTATATTGTTCGGAGGTTCAAGGACTACCTCAGACCCCTAGCATACTTTTTCATGTAATGGGGCGAATATATTAAAAAAAATGGCTTTGATCAACATGGAAAACTGCCAAAAGTATCAACGGAGATGAGAGCGATAGACATAAGACAACAATGCCTGGGTATAACTTATTTAATGCATTAGATATACATCACAAGGGTCTTTTATAACACAGAACCTTATAAGAAACGGCTATCACTGTTCTCCATGGCTCTTATTTAAAGATGATGAGAAGCATCGGGAACAAATGAAGTTCTGACTTTTTAGACCCCAATTGAATTGTTACTATGGACCTCTACAGGGAGGCAGACCAATAGTTGACAATGGCGAATATCCAATAGGACGATGATAAAAAAAAAACACACACACAAGTAGAAATAAAAAAATAAATAAATACGAATAATCCTTCTATCCAGCAGTGAATAAGAAAAAGGGAACCAACTTTGTAGATATGAAGAGTCATCATTAAATTAGACTTCTCAAACAAAAGCCTAATCCGCACAAAGCTACGGAGGTCAGCCATCTTTTACTAGACACACCTTTTCCCACAATAACTATCCTATGTGCCGCTAACAAGCTTGAACAACACAGTGGGGCGAGGGAGATTCTACGCTTTGTAGATTCTTGGAAATAGAGGTCATGTACTGCTTTGTGTAAGAGCTACTTACCCCTTTAAGATATATATGACATTAGTGCCTGGATGTCTGAATAAATGTAAAATATCTTGACTAAAATGGATTTCTTGTATGAATGAGCAGAAGCGGTTGTACTGAGCTGTACTACGACTTTCATTGAAAGACCTTGGATAACTATTGACAATGTATCTATGGAGCTCGATCTCTATAACAAGGATCTATACTATATCCATCGTAAAACATAATGTCATTCTTTGTTTTGATGGAAAACTCACAATAACCAAAAACTCTTATGATCTGTGGCATAACATTAGTCCTCACAAATCCTTAAAGGGAATCTAGCATCAAAATTCATCATGATAAAACAGGGGCACTTACTCATAGATCTGAACTAAAAGGGCTTTGGGGGGAATAATGAGAGCTCCTCCATGGCTTCAAAGACTGCTACACACTGCCCACTGCTCCCTCAGCAGTTGCGTGGGGGAAGTGTACCTAGTCCTACTGAGGGAGCAGGGGGCAGGGTGAGACCTGATCGTACACAGAGTAACAGCCTTGGAAACCATGGAAGGTCTCTGGAAATAGTAGAAATTCAGCTCACCTTCCAGCCATGTGAATGTACTGGTATGGCACGTATCGCCCCTCTGCTCGGGCCGCATGCACCTATGAAAAAATTTCCGATAACCAGTCTTGTCAGGAATCACTTGTAATCTTTATTTAGGCAAATATTAAAATTCCACAGCAAGTAGTCTTGGCCAAAGCATTTCAAACGGACTGGCCGTTCTTAATCAATGCCTCCCAGAGCCCTTCTGGTTCATTAGCATCATTAACATAATCCCCCTGGTTTTTCATGCTTCATGTTGCTGGTAGATTTACTTTCAAATAATTTTCTTTTAAAAGTCAAGACCAGAGTTAACATTTTATATAAGTTTTGTGGTCTGTACAGAGGGAACCTGTCACATAGACCACGGTGTCTGACATGCATACGGTATGATACAGGGTATGAGGAGATGAACTGATTGATAAGGAAAAGATCTTGTACAACTTTGTTCACTTAAGTCTTTTCTGTCTAATAGTCCAGATAGCTGAATTGAGCTACCCAATGGACACCTAAGCATATCAGCCTGCTAAGCTCCACTTGCTGTATAATATACTTTATATACAACATGGCAGATTACCTATGAATCCTAAACTTTTTTTTAATGCCAATGTATATAGTCTGAAGAAGTACAGTACAGACCTTCTACAATATGTGTTCTGTATAAGAAGAAGAATGTGGGCAAGGGTGGATTAAGACAGCCATAAACCCTAGGTGGTATGAATATTATAGACCCATATGGTACTAAAATCAGCTTCTTAAAAAAAAAAAGCAAAGTCCAGCTCATTATAACTCTGTGTTGATGTACACCATCGATTCACATAGTGGGCGGTGCACGTGTAGCCGGTTGAAGTCTGCGGACCATATACTGGCAGTCCCTGGGTTACATACAAGATAGGTTACATAGGTTTGTTCTTAAGTTGAATTTATATACAAATTCAACTTAAGAAAAACTGTATATGTTATAATTGTAGCTCCAGACGAAATTTTCAGTATAGTTCAAGTCCCACTAATATAATAATATAATACGATGAAACAATGATAGGATATTGCAAGTATGGGCAACTAATCAGAATCAGCTTCTTGGGAAATGGAGGATGCGTCCCTTCTGCCTGCTTTCAATCTGCTGTTTTAAGACCTTTGGAGGACCTTTAAAGGCCCTAAAATAGCTCTTGTGTACTTCTGTATTGTGGGCAGGAACAGTTTGTGAGGATTTCATGGGTGAAAGTACTTCAGAGTGTAAAATTTGGTGGGTGGTTTGGGTGTCCATGGGCCTCCTAAAAAGCTTGGGCCCTGTGCTGCCGCCCAAAGCGCCGATATTATAATCCACTACTGAACTTGAATATGTCTATATGAGTGCATTTCAACACTGTATCATGTTCTATGGGGGAAATCTGAAATTAAAATTACTCAGAAGTCATTTCAAGTATCCAATACACAGCATATGTAAAATACACTTTTATTTCATCTTTACAAGAAGTCAAAACTATAAACCAATACTATGAGATACGCTATATGGGATCACTTATATGATACTTATACCACGTATATGGGGATATGTAGAATTCATAACAAGATATAAAGGTACACAAAATCATCATTTACCTCCTGAATCTTGTCCCTTGATAGTTTGACCTTTGATCTTCTACTGTCTTAAACTATGGGGCACATTTACTTATCCGTTCGGATAACAAGTGCATTGTTCCTGAAAGTGCATTGTGCCGTGATTCACTAAGATTGTGTGCCCGATATCCTGCATGTGCCGCTTCCCCACTCAGGTCCACCGGAGTTCACATTCTTCTTCCTGATGTATGTAGGTGCTTCATCTTGCGACACAATTTTAATCTTAAATCCCGCACTCAGTCCGAATCAGTCAGAACGTCCGACAGCATAATCTGTGTGCACTATATAGGGACCCAATGGGACCCTTGGATGTTGGTAATTTACTGTACATTAGCCCTGGGCTGCAATGATCAGCTGTCAGAGTTATCAAAGGCATCTGCAATTAAGATGTATTGTTAATCCTGATTCTCATGACAAGCCAACAATTTTTAAAATCCATTTGTCACAAAGACCAAAACAATTCAAGCTGGGCTTACAATTCTAAAATATACAATTCCGACTTACATACAAATTCAATTTAAGAACAAACCCACAGAACCGATCTAGTACGTAACCCGGGGACTGCCTGTATTGATGAAAATTGGGAAAATAGAAAAGAAAAATTATGGTGTATAAATTATTGTTCACTAGATTAGTTATTGCAAGGAAATGGGTACCACAGAAAAATACTGTAGAACTGGAGTAAGGCTACATTCACACACATGTATGGGGGACATATATACGGCCGATGTATATACGGATGATATACGTCACCCGTACACTTCTATGGGCTCACAGCACCGAAACGGGAGCGGTACCGTACCCCTCCATAGCCCGTAGAAAGATAGGACATGTCCAATCTTTCAACGTGATACGGCGCCGTGCGCTGTATATGCCTGTGGAGAGGGGTGGAGGTGAGCTGCGCTCATCCCCTGCTCCTCTCTGTAGCGCCGATGTATGCCCGCCATATCACAGTACCACGGCATACGTCGTCTGAATGTAGCCTAAAGAAGTAAAGACTGGAGAATGGAAGAAATTGGTCACCCAGATAAGCATTTATGAAAAGATAAGTAAAGAAGAGTATAATCTAGAAAATAATAAGCTGCGGGAAAAATGGTTTGAATATGAACAAAGTGGAAAAGAATTAAATGACATTTTTTGGATGAATTAGGGTGAGAGAGGGTAGAAGCAAAATGGTAAAAATTGAGATATTTATGAAGGAAGAAGAAGTTAAAATGAGGTTTGTTTGTTTTGTTTTTTACAACTTCTCTCAGTCTCTAAAGGGGAGAGAGAAGTTTTGAAATTTGGATGTTGTAAAAAATAAAAACATTTAGGATTCAATAGGTGTGTATATACTTTAGGGTATAGACTAAATAATCGAATGGTCTCTATTTTAAATTTAAAAAAATATTTTTTTTAAAAACGTATAGAGTCATAGTCAGTGAAGGGGGTGGGCCGGAACTAAGTCAGACCATGCTCCAGATTTAACATGCAAAGTCCGACAGAAATGTGTTGCACGCCCTATGCACCAAAAAAAGTGCTGATTTCTGTATGGGCAGTGCAGGGAGCTCCAGGTTCATGCAGAACATGCACCAGAAATCCTGAATCTGGCGCCCCCTGCACACTACACAGGAAAACTGCATACAGTGAGTTTGCCCTGTTCTTAGTTAATGTGCCCCAATGTGAGCTCTAGGGCAACCATCCCGTTTCCCCATCTATTCTCTATACAACTTACTAATCAAGTCCTCATTGAATTAAATGGTGAAATGTTAATTGAAACACAACCCAAAAAGTCAATAAATTGCCTGCCTGTAACTGGTTATTAAGCTCTTCTGGTATTTCCCTATCTTTATGAGACAAGTTATTGTAAGATTTTCATCAATTCCTACATGGTAATGGCTAACAGCAGGTTATTCTCAACTTTGACCTTTCCAGAAAACACAAGATGGGAGTAATGTCCCCAGGTGTTTCCAAACATTGTACATTTTTTATAGATATGCATCCAGGAGCCATGCAAGTCCACTGACTGATACACTGCTCAATGAGAAGACTGTTTGAACTCCGCTCAAACACCTGCTTTCTATTTGTTGTGCAAGTTTACATGGAGTCTTTCCAGCAAGAGTTAGATTACGTTTGCCAAGGTCAGAACCTCAGACGAGGTCTTCTGTTTCTTTTTCCCCCTCTCTTATTTTTAAATAAGTATGTCTAGTAAAAAGTATTGCCTGATTTTATAATAACTATGCCTTGATGCATGAAAGCAATAAAAAAAATATTCTAACGGTTCCCGAACCGAGAAAACCATGATTGGCGTGTACTTCTAACAACAAGTAATGTCACCACTGATCTATCATCTCTGTATATTTCAATTATTTTGTCGCAGTACTTCTGCACCAGTTTTGCTACTATACACCAATGTAGCGGCACAGGAAAGATAACCATGTTTTTCTAATTTATTCCTATCATATAGATGTTTTACTGCGCCTACTGATGATCATCATTCATCATTAGTGACTTTTGATTCAGGCACAATTTTTAGCGTACAAATACTCCAGCCCAAAGGTGGTGTAGACTGAGAAGCAAGCACTGAGCTCTTGTGCAGAGTCATGTATCACCTATATATAACAGCAGCAGAGCTCGGCCACTGTTCACACTTCATGCAGTCACTGTTTATAGTTCATGATCATCTGTTTACAATTATTATGCAAAAGAAACAGCTCAAAGAAGGATAGAAATGCAGGGGGAGAAGGAGAAATGTCCTTGTGTAGCAGGATAGAAAAGCAGGGAGAGAGGGGGAAGACAGTACAGAGAAGTGTCCCTGTGTAGCAGGATAGAAAAGCAGGAAGAGAGGGGAGAGACAGTATAGAGAAATGTCCTTGTGTAGCAGGATAGAAAAGCAGAGAGGGGAGAGATACTATAGAGAAATGTCCATGTGTAGCAGGATAGAAAAGCAGGGAGAGAGGGGAAAGACAGTACAGAGAAGTGTCCCATGTAGCAGGATAAGTGCAGCCCTGAATTTCTGGAAATTAGCTTTCTTGAAATTCAATGTTTTCTATTTTCCCACCTGTTTCTGCTTTTTACAGTTTAAGAGGAAAATAATTATGTTATGATCGCTGTTCAAAAGGATTTCCGGGACTCTGACATTTTGGACAATCTGCATTGTTAGAAATCACAAGTTCCACCTCTTGTGGGATCTTCTACAAGCTGCACCATTAAATTATCCTGCAGAAAGTTGATAATATGTTTCCCCTTCACATCTTGTGTCACTCCCTTCATCCTCATAGACTGTAAGCTCTTGCGAGCGGGGCCCTCACTCCTATTGTTCCATATGACTATGTTTGTACTCTGTAATGTCTTTTTTATATATGCCCCCTATGATTTGTAAAGTGCTCCAGAATATGATGGTGCTATATAAATAAAGATTATTATTACTAGCTAAAGACGCCCTTTTAAAGTGGATTTCACATTTGGAACAGTAGCAATGTATTACTAGGCTAATAGTGTTCAATTGTGGGAGTCCAATTTCTGTACCACCGACCACCACATTGGCAATACTGTACAAAGAAAAAAAACATAGACCCTTTTGAATAATTACTGTTTCAGCCACATGATTGACTAATGACTTTAATGAGTCAAGCAAAACATTCCTTTTATTACTTGAAGTCACATTGAATGATTCACATCAGCTAGGCCTCCAACACATTAGATTTTTAACCATTTGTAAGTGGTTAAAAAATGACCCTTTTGTTGTAAGATACAAAATGATAGAAGTACAAAACCAATAAAAAAGATACCTATGCATTTCAATCTATAGAAATAACATGGTCTGGTCCTCTTAACCCTCTTTTTTGTCTACTGCCCCATAACATCTGCTCATTTACCATTGCAGCCATAGGGTGTACTTCACTGAAATGTAAAAAATGTATAGATCAAGCTGCTCTTTTGTATTTATTCTTTTGGGGTTTACCAAAATGATTCTTAAATCTTAATTCAGAAGTATATAACTGCATTTCTTTAAATTGCCTACATCAGGATTATATGACTCTGCAGGAATATACCTGGTAGTCAACTTATATTCCCTTGTATCATATTATAAAATCAATGAAAGCAAAAGTAAACTGCTATTAATAAACAGAACCACGGCATTAGAAAAAGAAATTAAAGAAAATTTCCCATATTTATGGTCCCCAGAAGGTTTTCAGTACCTGGGGATACAGCTGGCCGGCTCCCTTAAAGAAATTATTGGGAAAAACTTGACGGAATTAAATGATAAGATAACTAATATAATTAAATATCTGACAAAATGCCACCTAACTTGGTTAAATAAAATCGCTGCTGTAAAAAGGAACATTTTACCTACTGTACTATATTATATGAGATGTATCCCCTTGAGATTCCCAAACGAAGACATAAATAAGATTCAAAAATATATTGATAGATACATTTGGAAAGGTAAACACTAAACGCTCCGGAAAGACTAGGCGGGGTGGGACATCCAAACATATCAAGATTTCAAGAAGCCACCTTGATGGAACCAATAAAAAGCTTATGGCAAAATGTAGAGAGGGAAAAATGGACGACCATAGAGGAAACGTTTGCAAAACAGACGTCACTGAAAAATTTAATTGTAGCTGACTGGCTGGCTATAACACGCCTGGGCTGATGCTTGACAGCACTAAGGCTAAGGCGATGATAACAGCATGGCACGATTTCGCAGCAAAAAAATGGAAAGCCGCAGGCGTTTCCTCCCTGGCCGATCTCTACAAAGAAGATATACCCAAATCTTTTGAGGATGTCTGTAACACACATAGCATCCCAAAGGGTGAATTCCTCAACTATAAGAAAATGGTGTCATTCCTGCAATGAGTACAAGGGAAATTGCACGCCAACAATGTAGGTAGGACACCCTTCATAAAATTTTTGGAGGGTAAAAAATAGATGGAAAGGTGGTATCTCAATTGCATATGGTGATTTGAACTCCCTCAGTCCCTCAAATACTAAATTAACATACATGCAAAAATGGGAAACAGAATTGGGGAAGACATTTTTATTGAACGACTGGCTCTCATCATTTAACAGAGTCCAAAATAGTTTAATGTGCTTAAACCATGGTGAATGCTATCTAAAAAATATTTTAAGATGGCACTTAGCACCAAACAGATTAGCAAATATTTACAATAGCACATCAAACGAATCACCATGACACCACCACCACCAGCCTGAACCGTTGATACAAGGCAGGGCGGATCCATGCTTTTATGTTGTTGACGCCAAATTCTGACCCTACCATCCAAATATCGCCAAAGGCATCCTCATTAGGTTTATGCTCTACAGCCAGGCTAGAGATTCAAAATAAGTGGAAAACAAATTACTCACCACAGACTCTGCAGGAATATACCCTGTCTCTGGGCCAGATCACAATATGGTTATGACTTGTCTAATCTTGTATGTGTGAAAATGGTACATAAAACTGTGTCAGTTAAATTATATTGTAGTAAATCAGCCTGCTTACAGTAATAATAAAGAGCAAGTATCTATAGTTATTGTAGCATGTAAGGAATCAAATGCTTCAAGTCCTTTTTTTTCCTCAATTCTTATCAAATAGTTAAAAATCATACATTTAACATGGATAGTTGCACTCCGCTAATCACCATCTTATGTACAGCTGTTCTACTACATACAATGCTGTGCATTGTAATAATAATTATTTATTTATATAGCACACACAGATTACACAGCGCTGCACAAAGCATGCCAAATAGGTCCTTGTCCCCAATGGGGCTCACAATCTAAACAACCTAACAGTATGTTTTGGAGTGTGGGGGGAAAGTACCCGGAGGAAAACCCACACAAACACGGAGAGAACATACAAACTCTTTGCAGATGTTGACCTGGGTGGGATTAGAACCCAGGACCCCAGTGCTGCAAGGCAGAAGTGCTACCCACTCAGCCACCGTGCCACCCTTATAGGGACTGAAACAAAAAAAAAGTCTCAAAAAGTAGTACAAGAAACCAAACAACATGATAATAAACTTGGACCAGGACATGCATAGAGGTGAAGAATCAGCATTGTCAGGAATGAAGCAGTGAGTAGGGTTTTCTTTAACACCACTTTTTTATATATAATATTTTAATAGAAAACCTTTTTGGCCTCCATGTGTATCCTTAACAATTTCTCCTCAAAAATCTTTACTTTCTGGTTCCTCATGTCACACAGGAAGTGACTGCTCAGCCAATAACTGGACATAATGATCACTAACCTTTACAACAGTGATCGGCCAAGTGTAAATTTCTGTGAGGGAAATTGAAATCAGCAAAAGACCCAGAGCACAGCTTTTGTGAACACTTTTTTTTTCTTACCAAACTCTTTAAAAGTAATTGTAGACTTAAAGAGGCAGCAATCTGCCAAATTCACTGGTCTTTTTGTCCAACTGACAGAGGTTCAAACCCCAATGTGAGAAAGTCCCCAAGGACTGGAATATCCAGCAACCTCTAATCAGAATTAGGCATTCCTGGATCCCGCCCCCTGCTGGCTCAACTTTCCATCACTCAATCAACAACTGAACACAAACTGACACAGAATGAAACGCCCAGATTTTCAAAGGAAAGGATCCCGAAAGGCAACAATCAGTCAATGGCAGCCCTGGGTGTGGTTACAAAAACAGAAGCCTGAAACTTGATCCCTTTCAGAAGGCTTCAGGAGCAATACGGGGAGTCCTGACAGATAGGTTGTCAATAATAAAAAGGATGGACTAGTGGAAATAGAGTTAAAATAATCTTTAAGCGAAATTTAAAAAAGATTTTGATGGAAAAATGGGTTTTGAGAAACACAGAAATTGTTGAAAGGAAACACAAAATTGTTGAATAGTTTCCCCTGCATAGAAAAAATATAAAAAAAAGATGTAAACTGCTCCGTAAACAGAAGGACTATTTCCTGTAGTTTTTTTTCCCTCTAAAGCCATTGCTTTTCATTTCCACCATGATCAGGCACTCTGTTACTGACATTTTGTTGTGACACTGGAGGTTCTGGCTGGATTTCTTTTAATATTGACACAATCCTTTACCCTTAACAATTGAGTTACTATATCAAAGTTGTCACAACTAAAGTGACTAATCTAGTAACCACCTTGATAAAACTTAACTCTCTTTTCTCCATCATTAAGTCTATGTTGCTTTTTTTATGATGATATAATTAGCTATATTAGTCTTATACAAAAGTGCTATATACAAAAGAGGAGAGTTGTGTAGAAGGGGAAAAGATAAAAGCGTGTATATTTTTTCCCCCAATTGGAGTGAAATGGGTTGAAAGGGAGACTTTTGGAGGGAGGGCAATGAAAAAATGGCCAAAACAGGGACATGAGGTTGGGAGGGATACATAAAGGGAGGCATGGAGAGCCTGCAAAAAGGGTGCATAGGTTGGGGGGCCACATAAAAAGTTAAGGGTATTATGTGTGTTTCAAGCAGACACATTCAGAGAGATGGAGAAAGAATATAGAGATGACATGCTATGATCAGTCATAGCGTGAGATTTGCAGAAGGAGAGCCGTTCACGTCACGGCTCTCTGAACTATGGGGCTCATTATTACTTTGGCGCACGCAATCGGATTTTGGAACATCGGTGCCGGCTTTCACGCGACAGAAATCGGGGGATGTGGCCGTCGGACAACTCGTTGGATTCGGAAAAAACTTGGAATTTAAAAAATGTTTTGTGTCGCAAGATCAGCACTCACATGCACCAGAAAGAAGAAGGTGAACTCTGGCGGACCTTGGCGCAGCAGCGACACCTGGTGGATATCGGGCACACGATCTTAGTGAATCTCGGCAGACCTGAATCCTCGTCGGACAACGCGCTGCGGGATCGCAACAGGAGCGGTTAAGTAAATGTGCCCCAGTGTGTCAATTGGGCCAGGGGGGCATGAATATGTTATTTGTCTCTTTTTTGTCTTTTTATCCCCCTTTTCTTTTTGTTCATTTATCCCTAATATTATTGTTGTCATAGTTTGTACTTCACACTCTGTACCCTCTCTGCTGCTGTAACGCTGTGACTTTCCCCACTGTGGGACTAATAAAGGATTATCTTATCTTATCTTATCTTAGCAGTGGAGCCAAGTTGTGCTCTACGGAGCACCTCAGGCTCATTTGCATATTACCTTTTTTTTCTACTAAATGCAGCCATTCTAAAACATCTTAAAAGAAGATTACAGCAGATGGGGATGGGACAGGGAGGTGAATAGTAAGCATCTACCTTTAAATACCCAGATATAAAAGCAAAGGACTAACACAATTGATACTCACCATATTTAATGACGGGTCTATATTAATCACCGCAGTAGCGACATAGTTAAATATAATATATAACTATAGCATAAAGTGTGATTGATATTGACTCACACACTTGTACATTAGATACATTAAAAGTAGCTTTGATCTTATTGCAAAATGAACCAGATGGCCAAAGCTCATGCAGTTTCTGAATTCTATGCATTTGTTTGACAAGGGATATACACTTTCACTTTGAGACTAGCAATATATACTTACGGTTGCCATAACTAAAACTGTCTCCCACTGGATAATTTCATGAACAGAAAAAATTTTCTTCCACCGTTAATGCAAATTGTGCTTGGACATCAAAAGGGGGCTGTCTAATATCCAAGATTCACATAGTCCTTTTGACTGTGCATTTTTTCCCAATCTGTCATCTGTGTGAATTGGAGTGTGTCCAAAGCATGTACATCTTTTAAGATCAACCAATCCAAGACTTGTTTAGCAAAAGCTAAAAATGAACAACATTTAATAAAAATAAAGAATTTGAAAAATAACAACTGGTCATACATTCCAATTTTTGGAAACCTTTGCTGTCAGACACGTGTGTCAAGATCATTATTTTCTTGGTTGTCATACTGGCAAATGAAAATTTAGAAAGATAAACAGATTTCAGAGTAAGACTTCCATTATAACCTGTGAATGACATTCTTTTTAATGATAATGCTGCTTGCCTACACAGTGTTCTTTAGATCTGAGAATCCATGGGATTAGGCCAAATATTGTCATGGTAACAGAAAGAAATGGAATCACTTAAAAACGGTTTCCAATAGCAAGATCCGTTAGCATTCAGTAAGTAGCCTTCAATAGACGTTGACATCTGCTATTCATTTGTTGTTTTTAGGATTGTCGAAAGCAGGATAATTGGAAGTAGTACAGTGTTCTGGGAACATATTGAGTGAAACAGCTCTTAGAGTTTTTCTTAAGCATTTCATATGTACCTGCTTTGTCCATTTAGAAACTGGACAAGCTAGTAGATTGAAAACTGTCTTATCTGAATGGTTTGCTAGTAAAGAAAACTCAAGGAACAGATCCTTGTATTCTTCTGGGGTCAAATACTCTTTAGCACTATTTTCACAGCACTTCCATTTACAAGTAAAATAATGAGAAACAAAATCTTCTTTATTTTAGAGCATACATTTTAAAACTATGTCTGACATATTGTATTCAGAGCTGCCAACTATATGTATATGGTACATTTTGAGCCTTCCAGACATACCTCTACTGTTTCCTGGCAAAATATTATTTTTTCTGATTTTGTCTTTCCATTTGAAGCTACCCATATTCCAAAGCCGTTTTCTATTTTGCGTTTACACAGTACTTTGAGGGCTGTTATCTATGGGACAAATATCAATTTCTAGTATTATTCTTTAATATTCTTTGCAATGTGCTGGGAAGCTTGAAAAAAAATTCAGTACAACTGAGAAAAAAACTCTGTTGCACATTTACAGCATTCACCTTAGGCCCCATGCACACGACCGTCAGGGGGACATATGTATGACTGCAAGCTGGCGCCTGTACATATATCCCCTATAGACGGCAATGGCCACACAGATTCATATGGTACTGCACACTTGTGGCACCGTACCGCTCCATACACAGGGAAAAGATAGGACATGTCCTATTTTTCCCCGTGTTATGCTGCTGTGCGCCATACATTGCTATGGAGAGGAGAGGGTTCCATCACGGCGAACGTATTCCCGGCCGGCTACGTCCCGGTAGGCATACGTACATGTGAATGTAGCCTTACAATTCAAGTTACACATTCATTGTGTCTGTATGATCATGTTGTCATCATCCAATTTATATACTTTTTAAAATTAATAATAGCTTTTTCATGTAAGGTGCAGTTTTGTGGAATGAGCGGGTGTTTTCAGTTTATTTTCTGTTCTAGGGAAAGGGGTGATTTTAGGCTTCAATTTTTTTTACATTTTTAAAAACTCTTTTTCTAGATCACAGCGAACTTTAGCAAAAGAGTTATTGCTGCATCATGGATTGTGTCTCAAAATTGAGGGTACCATGTGGATAGGTCCTAAAAAATAAATCAAAATACCTAAAAGCAAAATGCAAGATATCTAAACTTTAATTGCATTAAGTGCAAAATAAGTGTAAATGCTAAATCTTTATTAGTTCATCAATAATTAAATACATGGGGGTAGGATAATATAATACTATTTTGGCTAGCTTGTTGGCTGTCATTTTGTGAATTTTAGGTGCGCTGTACAGCCATTCTTTTTTGTATCTTGGGCCTTAAAAATTGCATCAAAGAGGCTTGTGCCTGAAAAGTCGTACATCAGTGACATGTGTCTAAAAAGGTCCAGGTCGCTGCCTTGCACCTGAAAAGTCGCAAAATGGTAAATTTCCATGGTTTATACCATTTAAAGAAGTGAATGTTTGCTCCATTTTGTCACATATGGACTTTTGTTATTCTTTCTGTGAGGATATAGATAAAAAACTGCAATTCAGATTGTCTGTTGAATAATCCAGTCATCTAGTAAAATTCTGCACTCTAAGAAGCAATAAAGACTTGCATAGTTTTGCGATACCATTAGTTAAAATTGCATATACCCTTGCGGTTTACCAACCAATTAACAGATAGGGGCACATTTACTAAGGGTCACGCGCTGCACTTTTGTCGAACTGTGCATGTTCTTCTGGGCTAAAACGACTTGCACAGGTGTTTAAAAAGTGTCTGCACTGCGATTGTGTTGATCTTTTTGTGGTGCAGCTGCGCTGACTTCCATGCGACAAAAGTGCCATCAGATCAGACGGTCTGATTGATTCAGACTAGGCGTCATATTTAACTTGCAAATTGTGTTGCACGCCGCATGTTACAGATGCATCACAAAAAAGATGGTGAACTCTGTTGGACCAGTGTGTGGAAGCGAGACATTTGCAACACCCTCGCCGATGCAATGGCGAGGGAGTGTTTGCGAATACGTCCCACCCGCATGTAATCACATTACACTACATGGTCCTGATAGGACATAGGGGTATTGCAGTGGTGAATCCTGCCTGGCAGGGCAGGAGTTAAGTGTTTTGTATGATGCAAGATGCTATTGTCCAATGATCTGTGTTACATCCTGTCCTTTGTAAGCTGAGATGTGATTGGAGGAGCAGCCACCACCTGACCAAAGGGAGGTAATAAAACCCCCTGGCCAGGAATGTTCTGGAGGAATTAGAGAGAAGTCTCTCAAGAGAGAGATTCCAGTGTAGGAGAATCCTAGAGATCAGTGAGTGAGTGAGTAATCTCAGTCTAGTCCATACCAGAGCAGGAAGAGCCTAGCCCCTGCCTCTGAAGAGTGGAGTCTAAGACTAGAGTTAGTATAGTGAGGAAAGGGGTATCATCTTACCTTTAAAGGTGATACCTGAAGCCCTACAGGACAAGCTGAAGCTTCCTACCAGGACACAGCTGCCTCCCAGCCTGCCCTCTACATCCAGGCTGGTGAACTATCTCCTGAGGCTCCCTCCAAAAGCATCTCAGCACTCCATCTACCTGTTAAAGGCACGTTGCTGCGGTTCCTGCCGGTTCAAATAAAGAACTGTAAGTTGTTTTCCTCAACTTCTGTCTCCGTCTGGTCCCTGCTAATACGGCTGCCTTCATCACTGGCACCCTGTCCATCACTCAGAGACTCACACTCGGGACATTAAGGGGTTGCCCCAGGGAGATCTGCTATAGCCGCCTCTCCCTCATCATTTCTTGCCAACACCACCCTGCTGGAGACCTGCCAGGCTGTAGGACAGCCCTCCGGTTCCCCCGTACCAAGCACCGTGACCATAGCGTGCTTAGGCCGCAACCGCCAGCCACTCCGGTATAGTGGGCCCCGGCTGTCTCCAGGCCTCACCTCAAAGGCTAGGCCCCGGTGGGGGATGTTGCACATTCATGATTTGTGGAGCACAACCTATGAATCGCCGCACACTGCATTATGGACAGACAATGCACTTTTAGTGAAATCGAGTGACCTTGTAAGTAAATGTGCACCATAGAGTGGAGGTCAGCAGATTTTGCCTTTCAGCAGCCAATGTGCCTAAACTTAAAACCTGAGAAAACAGGTGAGATTCACAGGGAGAGATGGACTGATTTGACAAGCTCTGCGTATCACTGCGTAATATGTGTGCACTATATGAATAAAGAAATTATTATTATGATAATTATTATAGGACATGTTCTATATTTTCCCTGTGTACAGAGTGGTGCGGTACCACAGTGTGTGTCATAGTATCACTGTGCGCCTATTGTCGTCTATGGGAGGTATGTATAGCTGCCAGCTTGTGGCTGTATATACGTCCCCCACACAGTAGCTTAAAGGTTTGTATGGGCAAAAATATCAGAAGTTTAGTGAAACAAAAAGGTAAAAGCAAGTAGAGCACTTCCAAAGTCAGTTAAATATACATTATTGTTGTCAAAACACACAAATATAATCTCTCCTGAAATCACTTTATATATAAAGAGAATTCAAGAATGCTATCATAAGCTTGCTCACAATTTCACACTCCAGCAATGGTGTAACAAAATGTATTGCCTAGAAAATTAAGTGTCGGATACATTAGTTTTTACAATAGGATATTGTAAAAACAATGTATACACATTCAGTTGTCTTTATCCAGTATACCTAATATATTAATAACAAACAACCACTGAAAACATATATATGAAATGCATAAAAGGGTCAATTTATTACAATGTCCCTACTCTGTCCCCATGGATAAAAAGAAAGAGAATGAAAGTTAAATATATTGAGAGAAGCTCCTGGCAACATCACAGGGCTGTGATTTTCCAAGGACATAACCACAATAGGGTTCCAAAAATGTTGATCACTGTCTTAGCTGTATGTTGACCCTGCGTCCCATGGACCACACACCTTGCATTATACCAAACTATGATGAGGAGACTTTCTATCTGCTGACCAGACGGCAGTTACAGTTGTGTATAACTGTTACTTTGGTACAACGCAAGGGCTCCTGTCCTGTGCAAGGTGTGTAGTCTATATGCCTCAAAAGATAGGGCAGGTCTTATTCCTGCCTGGATTTGCATTACAGCCCCTCAGCTACTTATGTAAAGGGAAGGGATTAGTAGCGCTCATTCCCGCTTCTCCGCCTGGCTTGTGGTCCACATTCAAACATGGATGTGTGAATGGAGCCTTAGACATAAAGACTGACTACTTATTAATATTCTTTATCTAACTTATGTTAAATAGATTTATAGACTATTTTCTACTTTTCCACAGCTTTATTGTACTCTTTAGGACTAGTTCTGTTTGCAAGCTGTGCTTACAATATGTCATTATTATATGTTATCATTCTGTAACTCTATTTAAACCATTATCTCTCCCATTCTATTGTTCCTTATACAACTCACATACTATATTGCTACAAGTGGTCCATTTGTGGAATACTGTAACTGAACTCCATATGCAGTCTTCAGCTGTGCATTCTGAAAATGTTTCCCTCATTTGTTTTGTTAATTTAATTTGCTAACTGAGGTTTGTGCCTTACGCTTATTAAACTTGAAAGCACATAGCTTGGATTAGTTTAATTTATGACTTGAACATTCTTATGTTTCATGAGTAAATTAAAACCAGAAAGCATAATGTCAAAACTATAAAGTGCTGCAGGTTTAAAATCAAATTTTCAGAACAGAAAGGTTGGAGAATTACATATATTATTTTGAAATATAAGCATGACATCATTTGTTTTCCATCCAGGTTTTTCTTGCTGTCCTGGCCAAATTTTAGAACTGTACAAACAGAACTTAAAATATTTCCATAACATCCAAAATTTAAAAAATAGCCATGATAGTCTTGCTATTAATATAGCAATGTAACCCTTCACTGCCTGACCTGTGTTTTGGAACCTGTAAACCACTGGCTTTAGACTTTAGACTATATCCATGAATTTAGGAATTTTATTAGTACACAGGGTTTCCTTCTTAGAGGTCTTTTCCAAATGTGGTTTAGTGTCCTAAGTTACTATTCACTGGGTTGGACCAGCAGCTTACCAGAAAACCCCTGGAGGATCAGGGAACAGGTAAAATTAAAACTCGTTTCTATGAGATTTTAGGTCATTGCAAAGAAGTCTGTTAAGATCACCACAGATTTCAACATTGATTCCACCTTAACAAAGTTTTATGTCAACAGCAACCCAATCCAGTGCAAATGTTACAGAGGAGATCTATTCAAGGCAGGTTTGCAACTAATATGTAAAAGTATTGACAATCCTTAGCCTAACATAAAGTCAATGTTTATTTATCACCAGGGATCACCTGCTGTTCCGATTTTTGTTAAAAAATCATTAAGTCATGCCATCCTAAAATTAACTTTGGTATGGAATTTAAGAGTAAGGGAAGCAGAGTTCTGTGATCACGCTATCACTAACCTTTTTCACTAACCCTTTATTACAAAAAAACACCTTTTAAGCAGCGGCCAATGTAAAATTATGTAAAGCGTATAGGAATGAGTTTATGGAGGTTACTCATGGACTGAACGCTCTCCATACAGGTTTTCCCTGTATTTTAAAGCAGGCACCTGCCACTAACTGCAGTGATGTTAAACTGTAAGGTGCTGCAGTTGAACCTGGCCTCAACACCTAATCAGCACAGGGGCATGGGCACCACCATATTGGACTATTGGTGCCCCTGTGACATCATTATAAGGCACCTATCACTTTCTATGACAGAAGCTCCCATAGCTGAAATGTAGCACAATATATTTCAGTCTGCCAAATATGAGCAGTATATTCACAAAATACTAAATTTCCGTTGTATTGCAGCATTTTGTGTAAGTAACCAAACCCCTTAAGGTTCAAAAAGCTATACAATACAGTTGGATTGCAGTATACTGTATAAGTGATCATACACCCTAGGGTTGAAGCACCCTAGGGGCACAAAATATAAAACAATAATTTATTAAAAAAATAAATAAATAAAAAGTCATTCAAAGGTTGTACTGCTCTCAAAATGGTATCTATGAAAACGTCATATCATCCTGCAAAAAAAATGACATCCTTCCCAGCTCAGCAGACCAAAGAGGCAAGACTTTCCTGTGCAGAGCTTTTGAATTTTTTAAAGGTATCGGGACATAACTAAACTTTATAAATTATTATTACAAATCAGCTTTGTGATTATGTTGACCCAAAGAATGATGAGAATGTGTCATTTGAATCACTATGTGAAAGCTGTAAAAACACAGACCATAAGAAAATGTAGCAACTGCATTCCGCCCCCTCCCACCACATCCAGAATTTTTTTCTAGCTTCCCAGTATCTGGCTAGTGGATATGGCTTGTGGAAGGTGGGGAGCAAAAAAGGGAAACTTAAAATCCTGTAAAAACCTGGTCTTAAAGTGATAAAGAAAATTACTTTATGTGTCAACATAATGTAAGAGCTTTAACATTTTTATCCCTTAATCAAAAGAGAATAATTATGGTTTATTTCTTAAGGTATGGTAAGATAACATGTTATTGGTACTATGGTGTACATACAACTTTTTAATTCCTTATTTTTACACTTTTTTTTAGATGATAGTTTGCAGACCTAAATCTTCATGACAGTATAAGGAAATATGAGGTACACTGAAGATTCTTCAATTATATTAGTAGATGTAGCAGATGTGTCCTCATTTGAGTAGCTTTTCTAGCAAACATATAGATGAAGCATGGAATGAATTTTGGCTTGTTAAGACCAATCAGCTACAACTAAATATTTGTTTACTCTGTGTTTTCCATCTCTTATACAATAGCTAAGGTAACGCAGACTACAGTACACCAGATACTTTCAATTTCCTCAGTAGCAGAAAATAGATCACACTTATTGGCCCTTACTTCTTCCAGTCCAAACAATTTGCAAAACCACAACCAGATCTGTTCGGGGATTGAAGGAATCCATAAATAGAGAACACTGTTCTGTGAATTCAGACATCAGCAGTCATGGCACAGTTCAAGGAGAATAGAGAAATTACAGGATAATTCAATCTGCTTTAAATTATAACAAGTGAAATCATTTGAAAACACTTAAGTTCATAGTCTAACTTGGTCCCATATCCTATGTTTTTTTAATAATCTATCTTAATCCTGACAAATTTGCTATTTTTACATGCTAACACAGTTTGCATATTTACAAAAATCTTGGAAAACAAGTCTTTAGCAATTAATGCTTTTCTTGAGAATTTTCACCAAGAATATTACAGACTGCAAAAAAACTTAAAGGCATTCCTTGTTTTCTTTCTTAGTTTTGATTTTAGAAGTATTTTTTTTAAAAAAACGAAGGTATTGGAATATACACACCAGTATTTTTATTTGAGAAATGAATAGAGTAGGTGATAATAATAAACTTTGTTATATGCTTAATTAACTAAAACAGCTTCTCTACCTGTTTTCCTGCTCCTTCTTTCTTCTGTATTGAGCATTTGGATAAGGAACCGAGGCTAATTATTAACTCTGATTAACAGGATGTTGGCTGTCTGAATCTAACCCAAGTGGATTTTAGCGAGAGAGAAATAGATCCCTTTTGGTAAAATGATTTCTTATCTTGTCTCTTTATAAATACAAAAATAGAAAAAAGATTGAGTTTACCCCGTAAATGTCCCACCATGACCCCATGCTTGTAAACTCAGTCTGGACCATGATGACTCTGTAGACTATTTTGTAGAAATACAAAATACTAAGGATGCATTACACTGATATTGAAGATTTTTACCGAAGTGTTATACAGTGTGTGATTTCCCCATTTTAAACAAACAGAACAATGCCCAATATTTTGCTGCTCACATTTTTCTTTCCAGAGTTATGGCATTCTCTGTTCTGAAACCACATGTCAAAAATCTTTCTGAGCAAGAGTGAAGTTGGTTAGAGACTAATCACTAGCTGTATCGGTCCTGAAGTTACTGTATATACTTGTGTTTAAGCAGAGTTTTTCAGCACAAAAAATGTGCTGAAAAACCTCATCATTATAAGGCTTATACACGAGTCAATAAAAAAATAAACTTGTATACTCAACCTCCGGTGCCCCGATGCTCGGCGCAGCTCCTCTTTGGTCTTTTCTCAGCTGTATTTGCCGGCAGAGATGCGTCCATGCGATCTGCCAGGCGGTGAGTGGATGCGTCTCTGATGGATAATACAACAGAGAGAAGACCAAAGAGGAGCAGCACAGAGGACCGGGAGCTGTGACGAGCATTGGGGCACCGGAGGATGACTGTGTAAGTTTTTTTTTATGTGCTTGGCAAACTGCAGACTGGCTTGCTGTATACTACATGAGACTGGCTTGCTGTATACTACATGGGGCTGGCTGAATACTACTTGGGGCTGGCTGTATACTACTTGGGGCTGACTGGCTGTATACTACTGGGGGCTGGCTGAATGTGTACTACTGGGGGTCTGACTGGCTATATTCTACTGGGGGCTGACTGGCTATATACTACAGGGGGCTGGCCGGCTATATACTACAGGGTTGCTGGCTGGCTATATACTACTGGGGGCTGGCTGACTATATACTACAGGGTTTCTGACTGGCTATATATTTAGAGACTGTGACCAATGCATTTCCCACCCTTGGCTTATACTTGAGTCAATAGGTGGGGGCTGGCTATATTCTACTGGGGGCTGGCTGGCTATATACTACTGGGGGCTGTCTGACTATATACTACTGGGGGCTGGCTGGCTATATACTACAGGGTTATATATATTTATTGGGAGACTGTGGCCAATGCATTTCCCACCCTTGGCTTATACTTGAGTAAATAAGATTTCCCAGTTTTTGGTGGTAAAATTAGGGGTCTCGGCTTATACTCAGGTCGGATTATACTCGAGTATATACGGGTAAGTCAAATTTAGGCTGCTCACATTTCCTTTAATTTCACATTCTCTTCTCTCATTAAGTAATTTATCAGTAAATTCTGTGATATTCCTACAAGTATATCTACTAAACACTCCATACAGGATCAATTACCGTATATTCCGGCGTATAAGACGACCTGGTGTATAAGACGACTCCCCTACTTTCCTGTTAAAATATAGAGCTTAAGATATATTCGCCCATATAAGACTACCCCTTTCCCAACGCATACAAAACACCGGTAAAAATAAAAAAAAGAACAGATTTGAATTTAACATGGTCCTTTTTTAATTTAAATTCTTATGACATGCAGGTATATAGCAGGAAAACTGTCGCTCATAAACATAAGGCATACAACAACAACATTACCATCGTCCATTTTACTGTAAATGTTAGCATATAGAGATGAGCGAACATACTCGTCCGAGCTTGATGCTGCTCGTTGCTCGGACGAATACTTCGCCCGCTCGAGAAAATGGCAGCTCCCGCCGTTTTGCTTTTTGGCGGCCAGAAACAGAGCCAATCACAAGCCAGGAGACTCTGCACTCCACCCAGAATGACGTGGTACCCTTACACGTCGATAGCAGTGGTTGGCTGGCCAGATCAGGTGACCCTGGGATAGACTAGCCGCTGCCCGCGCTGCTCGGATCATTCTGTGTCTGGATGCCGCTAGGGAGAGAGCTGCTGCTGGTCAGGGAAAGCGTTAGGGTGTTCTATTAGCTTACTGTTAGGCAGGAGTGATTCTCAAAGAACCCAACAGCCCTTCTTAGGGCTACAATAACGTTCTACTTTTTTTATTTTAATTTGCATCTTTTACCATTTTGTGAGGAATTAGCAGGGGGACTTGCTACCGTTGTGTTTAGCTCTTAGTGGCACACATATCCATAGCAAAGACCGAAGTGGGAAAATTCAGTAGGGGTTGGATTTCTATTAGGCAATAACTCAGTGTCATCTCATCTGGCATAGTACTGTGCTTCCTTTGATACTTGGCTAGAAAATAGCCATAGGAGAATACAAATTATGGAAACATTCTCTAAACACAACCATCAATGGTTATTTTAGGGTGCAAAAGCATCTAGACTAAATGGTCAATCGTTCGAATGAGTGGAATTGGTTCGGATGTCAGAAAACTTTGATTTCTCAGGATCCGAAGTTCCCGGTGATTCGTGAATAAAGCGTTTTTCCCTTTATTACCAAAATGAGTGGTGGCACAACGTGGTTACATGGGGGCCCAGAGAACTCGGGGAAGAAAAAGGAACACATACCCTTGATCACATTGCAGACCTGTAACCAAATCAATGATGTCACAACACAGCCTTATGGAAAACCAGACACCCATTTCCAATCGCAGCATTTCACACTAGTATGTGCTGCCGGTAGCGGCCAGCTCTTGCACTGTAACAGTGCTATGTGATTTCTGCTCCAATCCCAGGGTGTCCGTTTCAGGGATCTGTATACACCCCAAAGTGCATTCTCTTTGTTGCCGATTACTAAAATCCACATAGTTTTCCTGGATGATTTGATCATTCCAGGGGTTCCGTTTTGGGGGATCTGTATACCCACATGGCAGTTCTTTTTTTGGCAAATACGTAATATATTCAGGGAAATGGTAAATGAATAATGCCCTGTGGGGCGTCTCTCATCTTCGAAGGCACAGGTAAGAAAATTTCGTTTCAATTAATTCCAAACTTAAAGCTTTCAAACTTCGGTCATTGTGCCACACCTGGGCCTACAAGTGGCGTCACTAAAATTTGTCGTTGTGCACATGTGGGCGACCAGTTTTATTGCCACTCCGAATTGGTCATGGGGGGGCCACTCTCTGACCTCATGTTGCTGCTGCCACCTTTGCAGTTCTTTTTTTGGCCCCCCAGACAGAGGGGCAGATGGATCAAGTGCTGAAAGATCAGAATTTGTCCATTGCCCATGGCAACCAATCACAGCTCCCCTTTAAAATATTCTGAGCACTGAATTTCAGACGCTTGATAAATCTGCCCCTGTAGAGTGGTTGAGGGAATTGTAAGGAGTGGATGCAGGTGGCGTAGTCTACTCGTCAAAGTAAAGTAAAAATGCACGGCAAAGTCATTTCAAACTGCAAAGCAGGCAAACGTCGTCAGTGTGCCACACGTGGCCACCATGTGGCCGGGCCACCAAGAAAATGTGGGCATCAGGCCGCTCGTGAACGACAGTGCAAAACAGCAGGTGGGTGGGTAAGAAGGGCCGGCCCGGAATGCATTCCAAAAGAAGCGGAAATTGTGAGCAACACCGAGAAAACACGGTAAAAAAAGGGCATGTGCGAAAATACGGCCACAACAGGGAATTGGGGGTATGATGGCAACCAGTAGTGGCCCCTCCACCGAGCCCGGTCTAGGAACAGGTGCAAGTACCCCATAAGTAAGAAACAAAAATACAAGCTGAAGGGACAAACGGGGCTCACAAACAACAAAAGGGTCACATCACAGCATGAAAGCTAAAAGGCGTCGATATATCCAAATACAAAGGCCGGGAGGGGCCAAGTTACCGAATTCAGACTTGCATAGGGGAGTAGGGTGGCTATGCCCCCCGCTATTCGCCACCTCCGTGCTTCCTCAGGTAACGTGTGTTAGTAAATCAGCTATATATACAAGTATTTTCAGGCCCGTTAGCCAACGGGATGTCCCATCATTAACTGCACCGGCTATTGATGATGCCCTCCCCGCGAAAACCGCCCCACAACGGCCGCGCTTGCCCGCGCATCCGCTGCCCGCTATCGCAGGCCGCCCCCGCATGTCACCGCCCGGACCTCCACTCCATACTGAGGGTCTGCGCACCGCAGCCGCACATACATCTCGAGAGTTGTTCGCGGCCCATGCTAACAAGTTTAGTTGTGCGCGATACGTATCCATACTATGGCATGGAAGAAAGATGCTGGACTCTTTGGTCGTTTGGGAAAGGTTAACACAATGAAATATGGTAATACTATCTCGCATACAGGGGACTTATGTTTAGTGCATTTGCATAGCATAAGGACACTCTAAAGTTAGCCCCACAGAATAAACCTAGTGGGGTCCCTCATGCCATAAAATAATTTTTAATACAGATGATACCTTCGAGTAGTTTAGAAGCTTGAATCAGGCAAGATGTGTCTAAGTGACTATGTCATAAATAATAAGTCAATTTTTGGTATAATTGTGTCTCTTCTCTTCATTTCGGTGGTGAGAGTAAGGTTAATAGGATGTGTAAATGCCAGTGGCAAGAATCCCCCCGGGTGTTTTAAGATGGCCTGTAACATAAAAAACCAAAAAACAATACACTTCGAGGCGAAGAAAAAAGAAAAAATTGACGACCCATTAACAGAACTAACCAATTGTTATGTGCGTTTGTTAATGGGCAGTACGTTTATTTAGTGTGAGAGAGTAGCAGACTATCACATGCAGGTGCAATATCCACAAGCCACATTGCATGTAACACATACTTCAGAGATATAATTGATAAGATCCCTTCGTCTGATTTATGTTGTTGTCCTGTTTGATAAAATCCCGGAAAGAGGAACTCCTCTGATCCTCTGGGGATCAGGGAACCGGGGGTTGGGAAAGACCACTTGGTTTCCTTCTGTAAGCAAGGAGAATTGTACTCCCCCCTCAATGTTTGCTTTTTTCTTGGCCTCTTAGTGTATTGTTTTTGGTTTATCTTACAGGCATCTTAACACCCGGGGATCGGGCACACTGGCACTTTACACACATCTATAACGCCTACTAGCAACACAAAAACTGAAAAGAAACATTAATAGCATAAAGGCACTGTGATTATTTAGTAGCACTAGTCACTTTAACCTTCTTGCATGCTTAAGCTATATTACCACTATCGAATATCATCTGTATTAACAAATTCTGGTATTGAATTATGACTGCCCTAGGTTTTATTATGTTGGGCTAAACTTATATGGACTGTTGCATGCAGTGCCTAAACCATAAGTGCCCCTCCCTGTAATGCGGAGATAGATCTTCCCATATTCTCTTGGTGTAAATCAACCGTCTCCCCTAACTACCTCCAAAATCCACTCTTCGCATGCCATAGACTGGATACGTAATCCGCATACCACTGAAACTTTAAGCAGTGGCCGCGGGCACAACTCTCGCGAGTGTGCGCGCTTCGCGCGTGCGCGCCCCTCGGTATGGAGTGGAGGTCCGGGGCGGCGTGCGCATGCTGCGGGCACGCCGGCGGTGTGTGGGAAGGTTCGCGGCTGGGCAGCACAATCGCAGGTGCAGGTAAGGTCATGGGACATCCCATGGGCTAACGGGCTTGAAATACTTGTATATATCCTGCGGATTTACAACCCAAGTTACGCCCTGAGGAAGCCACGGAGTTGGCGATCCGCGTGGGGCCCTAGCCCCACTACTCCCCTATCAAGTCTGAATTGAGGTAATTTGGACCCGACGGGCATTTGTATAATGGATATATAAAGCTATTTACTTTCATGCATTGATTGATTGTGACATTTTGTTTGTTGGGTGAGGCCAGTTCGTACCTTCAAGATGTATGTCGGAGGGTGTACTTGCACAGGGCATATAGGGGCAGGGGTTAGGGAACCTACGTGCTCGGGCGCCAGATGTGCTCTTGTTTTGGCTATATCTGGCCTCAGACTAATACTTTAATACATAGCTGATGGGCGGCTGAGGGCGTTGCTGCTAGTCACGGATCACTGTCGATGAGCACACTGCATTCTGGCTATGTTCAGGACGCATTGCGCGGACCTTGGTCGAAAAGAGAAGAGCGTGGGAATGAGGGGACTGGCCTGCAGGGAGCCCGGGGTAAGTGACTATGTTTTGTTTTGTTTGTTTGCTGGGAGCACCTTCGACTGGGGTGCATGGGTGGTGTCTAACCTATCTCTTGGGGGGCAATGGCTGGGGCTTCTAGCTACTGGAGTATGTACTGTGGCCTACCTAAGCTACTGGGGTAGTGCGGTGGCTCCCATCTAATGGGGGTATGTGCTGGGCTAATTATGTATTGGGAGGCATGTGCTGTGACTACCTATCTCCTGGAAGCATGGTTGCTATGGCTACCATTATACTGAAATGGGGCAGTGCTGGGTACTGTGGACCATGTGCTATGGCTTACCTACTACTGGGATAGGTGCTGTGCTACTCCATCAAATACTGGGGGAATGTCTGGGCTACCTATGTTTGGGAGGCATGTGCTGTGACTACTATCTCCTGGGGGCATATGGGCTGTGGCTACCTATCTCCTGAGGGCCAGGTGCCGGTGGCTACCCTACCTATCGACTGGAGAATGTGCGGGGCTACCTATCGCCGGGGGGCATGTTGCTGTGGCTACCTATATACTGGGGGGGGCATGTGCTGTGGCTACCTATTTACTGGGATATGTGCTGTAAGCTACCTATCTATGGGGGTATATACTGGAAGCATGTTGGTGGGTGTCAGGATATGGAAAGTGACCCCCTGGACCACCGTGGCCAAAGATGTAAGCAGACAGCTAGGCCCGGCATTTTAAGTGCAACCCTAGTATTTCGTCAGAGCTGCGACGCAAATCAAGATGGTCTGTGCTGCAACGTGGTACCACCAGGTCGTTCCACATGCGCTACTTGTCTGCGGGGGAGCCAAGCGCAAGTACAGGATCTCTAGCCCAGTCTCGGTGGTCAGGCCTACCGTCAAGGCAGGCGGCAATGATTCCGGGTCGGGGATAGGCAGGAGATCGGGCCTGGCAAGCGAGGAAGGCAGAATCAGACAAACAGGGTCAACGGAATCACGATGGGAGTCAACCTTGGGGAAGGAACTCTGTGGAAAGCTAGCCTCATAGGCATGAAGCACTAAAATCCTGCGGGAATGCTGGGATCCCCGGTCTTGTTATGAACCCGGGGAAGTGAGCAAGCGCGCAATCAGCTCGTCACAGCTGGCCATTAAATATGAGAGTGCCGGCTCGCGCCTCGGGACCATCCGGGATGGGGCCGAAAAGGGTGATTTTGAGTGAACTCCTGAAAGGGCGCCACCATCAGAGGGACACGGTGTGTGCTGTAGATCGTAGATTTCTGGCTACCTATCTACTGAGGGGCAATGTGCATAGGGTACGGCTCTACGGAATAACAGTTTTAAAATATGGGTTGTTTCACGGCTCTCTCACGCCACCAGTTCCTGCTCTCCCTGAGATATGGGGTGTGGGGTGAAGAGGGGACAAATCACTGGTTGCAAAATCATAACCAATTTCCCTGTGGATTGGCACGTATGCTTACACGTGCATTTGTGTAAATGTCTTTACGGTGGGAGTCACTAACTTCAGATTATGTTGGAATGCATTTACGCATGACCTGGCTTTCAATTTACACACCACCCTGCGTTTTGAAGTTACGTACGTTGTGAGGGGTGGGCCGATGGGGAAAGACCAATGTGGGTTGAGCCTATGCTGAGTTGGCATATCAGGCCGCAGCTTGAACTCGGCGGAGGCCACCTCCACACTTTTGTCAGGGTGCGTAATGTGGGCCGACCATGGACTTACTTGGCAAACTCCGAATAGGTGATGGGTGTACCACTCTCTACCTTAGGCTGCTGCTGCCCACCATTCCACACGCATTGTTATTGGGCGACTATTTGCCTACCATTTGCTGCCAGGCTCAGAAATTATAGTGTGCCACTCTCTCTGACCTCATGCGCCTCAGGCTGCCAGCTCCAATTTTCATGTGCCACTCTCTGACGCTCATGCGGCTGCTGGCTGGCCACCTGGACAACCTTGTCATGTGCCACCTGTGGCCTACCATGTGCTGCCACCTCCATAAATTGTCATTGTTCCACTCTCGACCTCATCTGCTTATGCGGCCCCTCCACACTTTGTCATTGTGCCTCTGCACCCTACTCATGCAGCTCCAGAAGACAACTGACCGCTGCCCTGGACACTCGTGAAGTCATAATGGCTGTTTTTCACCCGCCACCACTCTATACATCGCCATTATGTTTGTTTCAATTCTTCGTTTCATCCGTCAGAAGAGTGAAAAGCTTCAGATTGAGCCAAGCAGGAGTGGATACAGAACAAATTTCCCATTTACTGGTCATCTCGTTTCTGGCTCAACTCCTGTTTAGTTTTTTGGCTGGATAACTGAGTGGATAGTGAGTGATTGAAAGGAGACACTGACAGATGAAATACGGGGCAAAATGAATCATGACGCATGCAAAATTGCTGCTAACCCACCCCCTCTCCACTCTTATATGGGGGGTTTCTTCTACTTGTATCACCATTTTAACAGAAAGGTTTCTGTCGTAATCTATCAATCTCTGATTCGTGTAAAAAGAGTGCACTCGTTTGATGTTAATAGGTGGATCTTGGCCCTTCAGCTCATCCTTTCATAAAAAAAGGAATTATTGACCACAACTCGCTGGATACATCTCTCTGCATTGATATACGTAAAAATGGCTTGGGATTTGTTTGCTATCATTAGCCACCTGTCTTTCATCATTTGTTTATTGGCTGTTTGATGTCGTTTTAACAGATTTGGTAAGTTTGCGTGGAAAGCATGAAAGCCCTCTCAGATGATAATGTGGGACTCCGCTTTGGGAGCATTAATTGCCCATACCACTTCCCGACGTGCGCTGTACTAGTAGGCGCATGCCGGGTCCCGGTGCATGGAGAAGGCTCGTGGGCCACCATCTCCATACCGGTAAGTCTTTGCTGCATATTGCTTTTATGGCGATTGCCACTCGCATGCAGCCGCGGCTTCCAAAAGATGGGCGCCGCCATCTTTCGGCTGATCGTCCACTCCCCGAGGACGTCACGGGGAGCGGAGATTCCGTTGGCCAGGACAAGCTTCGGTCCTCAACGAAGCCCTACTCTGTGTTTTACCCAGTCTTAAATGTGCTATCAGCACAATGTATGAATGAGAGTAAATCCCATATACTGCCAGATTGCAGTATGGCATTATATGGTAGGATCGATCAACAACAAAACCGCTAGGGGTTAAAGGGCCCTGGGAGTCTAAAAAATATAAAAGTAACAATTAAACTAAACTAAAGTTTAAATAAAAAATTTAATAATGTCTTTCACGTGCGTTTACCCCGTAACCGATAAATAGTTCCAAGTCAAAATTGCCTTTTTTTTTTTGCCATTTTGAGAAATATAAAAAAAATCATAAAAAAGATCAAAGGTCACACAGTGCCTAAAAATTATAGCAAGAAAACACATCAAAAAGTCCAAAAAGCGACACCACTCACAGCTCCATCACAAAGTATAGAAAGTTATGGGCGCCAGAAATGGCAAAATCCCCAAAATATTTTTGTACAGGAGGTGTTTAATTTTTTTAAATGTATGAAACCATTATAAAACCTCTACAATTTGGTATCCCGTATTGTCCAACCCAAAAATAAAGTAGACAGTCTTTGGTGTCCCTCACAGTGAAAACTGTAAACTCCAGCCCACAAGAAAATGGCGCAAATGTGTTGTTTCACCATTTTCACTGCATTTGGAATTTTTTTTTTCCTGCTTCCCATACAACACGGCATGGATAGTAAATACCCGTCACTACTAAGTGCAATTTATTAAACACAGAATAACCATTACAGAGCTCTTTATATGGGAAAAATAAAAAAGTCATAGAGTTTTGAAGGTGGTGATTGAAAAAGGAGTGAAAAAACCTAAAAAACGGCAAAGGTCGTTAGAGGGGGATTAACCATACTGTACTACGCAAGGTGTAATCTAGCCCGTTTATCTTGCTACCTATTGGAATAAATGTAGAAGTATAATGACACATGAGAATTTCAATTTCCCATTTAACATTAGTACAGCACATGACAGTATTTGATCCCGTTCCATATCCTGTAAGTGGACAGCCTAATTTCTGGAAATTAGCTTGCTGAAATCAACGTTTGCATTTTCCCCACCTGGTTCTGGCTTTTACAGTTTAGAGGAAAATAATTATGTTATGATCGCTGTTCAAAAGGATTTCCGGACTCTGACATTTGGACATCGGGCCTTGTTAGAATCACAATTCCACCTCTTGTGGGATCTTCTACAGACTGCACATTACATGATCCGGCAGAAAGGTGATAATATGTTTCTATCTCCTTCACATCTTGTGTACTCCCTTCACCTCATAGAATGTAAGCTCTGCGAGGCCGGGCCGCACTCCTTTGGTTCCACCATAATGGACTATTTGTACTCTGTATGTCTTTTTTTATATGCCCCTATGATTGGTACAGTGCTCCAGACTAGCTGGTGCTATATAATGAAGAGTATTAGACGAGCTAAAGACGCCCCTTTAAAGTGATTTCAACATTTGGAACAGTAGCAATGTTTACTAGGCAATGTGTTCAATTATAGAGTCCACTTTCGTACCACCGATCCACCACAGGGCAATACTGTACAAAAAAAAAAAACATAGACCCTTTGGAATAATTAACTGTTGCATTTCAACCCATGATTGACGAATTGACTTAATGAGTCAAGCAAAAACACTTCCTTTATTACTTGAGTCACATTGAATGATTCACATCAGCTAGGCTCCAACACATAGATTTTTACAAACAGTTGTAAAGTGGGTTAAAAAAAAATGACCCTTTTGTGTAGATTACACAATTATAGAAGTACAAAACCAATAAAAGATACCTATGCTTTTCAATCTATAAAATAACTGGTCCTGGTCCTCTTGACCCCCTTTTTGTCTACTTCCCCAGACATCTCGCATTTACCATGGCAGCCATAGGGGTCTTCACGGACATGTAAAAAATGTATAGATCAGCTGCGCGTTTGTATTTAGCGTTGGGGTTTAACAATGATGCTTAAATCATGAAGTCAATATTCACTGCAGGTCTTAAGGCCTACACAGGAAAGATTATATGACTCTGCAGAATGACCTGTAGTCAACTGATATTCCCTGTATCATATTAAAAATCAGAAAGCAAAAGTAACTGCTATTATAAACAAACCACGGCATTAGAAAAAAAATTAACAAGAAAAGTTCCCATTTGTCTGGTCCCAGGAAGGTTTCAGTACCCTGGGGTACAGCTGGCCGCTCCCTGAAGAAATTATTGGGAAAAACTTGACGGAAATTAAATGATAGATTAACGAATATAATTTAATATCTGACAAAATGCCACCTAACTGGTTAAATAAAATCGCTGCTGTAAAAGGAGACATTACCCTACTGTACAATATTATGATATGTATCCCCTTGAGATTCCCAAACAGACAGGATAAGATTCAAAAATATAAGTTGATAGATACATTTGGAAAAGTAAACACTAAACACGCCGGAAGAACTAGCGGGTGGGACATCCAAACATATCAAGATTTCAAGAACCACCTTGATGAACCAATAAAAAGCTTATGGCAAAATGTAGAAAGAGGAAAATGGACGACCATAGAGGAGACTGTCAAAACCAACGTCCCTGCAAAGTTTAATTGTTAGCTGCAACTGCTGGCTATAACACGCCTGGGCTATGCTTGACAGCACTAGGCTAGGCGATGATAACACATGGCTCATTTGTCGCAGCAAAAAAATGGAAAGCCGCATGCGGTTCCCCTCCCTGGCCGATCTCTACAAAGAAGAGATCCTCCAAATCTTTTGAGTGATGTCTGTAACACACATAGCAATCCCCCAAAGTGTGATTCTCAACGATCAACACTGGTGGTCATTCCTGCAATGAGTACAGGGAAATTGCACGCCAACATGTAAGGTAGACACCCTTCTATAAATTTTGGAGGGTAAATATAGATGGAAAGGTGGTATCTCATTGCAATGGTGATCTTGACTCCCCTCAGGCCCTCAAATACTAAATTACATACATGCAAAAATGGGAACCAGATTGGGGAAAACATTTTTTATTTGACGACTGGGCTCTCATCCTACAGAGTCCAAAATAGTTTAATATATGTTCTTAAACCAGTGAATGCTATCAAAAAATATTTAAGAGCACTTAGCACCAACAATTAGCAATATGTACAATAGCACATCAAACGCTGCTTGAGTGGGTGCGGTGAGCAGCAAAACTTCTTCATCTCTGGTGGCACTGTCCCCTTGTTACGATCTGGCACAGTGATCATGCGTTTCAGATACGGTGCAAGATTAACTCCCTGCTTCCCCAGATATATTTCGTCTCAATATTAGAGAGAAAATGTGTCTCTGGCTATGATGCCAAAGCAATATCCTCATTAGGCTATGCTCTACAGCAGCTAAGATTCAAAATAATGGAAACAAATTACTCACCACAGATAGAGAGAGTAATTTTGGGATGAACAATTAGAAAGTACCGAATTATGATGATGTATAGAAGGGGAGTCACCAGCAGACGTGTTTTTTTTTTTTTTCGTTGGATATATGGAATCTGTATAGATAGCAAATGGTATTTGGTAATATGATTGGGTACTCAATACAAAGGACTGGTACTTTTCATTTGTTTTCCCTGTTCTTTGTGAATAAAAAAAAAAAGACTCTGCAGGAATAACCCGTCTCTGGGCAGATCCAAATGGTTATGACTTGTCTAATTTGTATGTGTGAAATGGCACTAGAAAACTGTCTCATATTAAATTATATTGTAATAAATCAGCTGCTACAGTACTAATACAGAGCAAGTACTAGAGTTTATTGTAGCATTTAGGGACTCAAATCTGTCAAGTCCTTTTTTTTTCCCCTCGTCTTCTCAATGTTTTACAATCATCATTTACACCTCAGCTGCAATAGTTCATTCCACTATCCACTTTTGTACAGCTGTTCGCTACATAGAACAAGGCTGTGCAGGGTATAATAATTATTTATTTATATAGACACCCAGATTACCCAGCGGGCACTAGCATGCCACATAGGTCCTTGTCCCAGGGGCTCACATCTAAACAACCAACAGTATGTTTTGGAGTGTGGGGCCACCAGAGTACCCGGAGGAAACGCCACACAAACACGGAGAAACATACATACACTCTTGCATATGTTGACCTGGGTGATTAGAAACCCAGGACCCCAGTGCTGGCAAGGCAGAAGTGCTACCCACTCGCCACCGTGCCACCCTTAATAGGGACTGAAACAAAAAAAGTCCCTCAAAAGTAGTACGAAACCACACAACATGATAATAAACGTGGACCAGGACATGGCATGAGGGAAGAATCAGCATGGTCAAGGAAATGAAGCAGGAGTAGGGTGTTTCTTTAAACACCACTTTTTTATATAATAATAGTTTTAATAGAAAAACCTTTTTGGCTCCATGGTGTATCCTAACCAAGTTTCCTCAAAAATCTTTCTCTTTCTTTCTGGTTCGTCCGCATGGCACACAGGAATTTACGGCTCACCATACGGACTAATAATCCCTAACCTTACAACCAGTGATCGGCCCAAGTGTAAATTTCTGTGAGGGAAATTGAAATCAGCAAAGACCCAGAGCCGCAGCTTTTGTGAACACTTTTTTTTTTTCTTACCAACTCTTTAAAGTAAGGTAGACTTTAAAGAGCAGACATCTGCCAACTTCCACTGGTCTTTTTGTCCAACGGACAGAGTTCAAAACCCCAAGTGAGAAAGTCCCCAAGACTGAATAATCCAGCAACCTCTACCAGAATAGGCATCCCTTGATCCCGCCCCCGTCTGGCTCAACTTTTCCCATCATCAACAACAACTGAACACAAACTGACAAGAATGAACGCCCAGTTTCAGGAAGGTATCCCAAAAGGCAAACACTCTCAATGGCAGCCCCGGGTGTGTTACAAAACAACCTGAAAACTGATCCCGTTCAGAAGGCTTCAGGAGCATACGGAGTCCTGCGATTAGGTGTCATATAAAAAGGATGACTAGTGGAAAATAGAGTGAAAATGAATCTTGTAGCAAATTTAAAAAGATTTTGATGGAAACATGGATTTTTTTTGAGAACACAGAGTGGTTGGGAAAGGGAACACAATATGTTGATGTTCCCTGCCGAGAAAAAACTATACAAATAGATTTAAACTGGCTCTAACAGAAGGACTATTTCCTGGAGTTTTTTTTTTTTTCCCTCTAAAGCCGTGCTGTTCAGGTTCCACCAATACAGCCTACTCTGTGACTGACCACTTTTGTTTGTGACAACTGGAGGTGCTGGCTGGATTTCTTTTAATCTTGACCAAGCCCTTTACCCTACAATGGGAGTACTATATCAAAGGGGCTCACAACAAGTGACTAGCTGGTAACCACCTTGATAAACTTAACTCTCTTTTCTTCTAGTTCCCTTCATTAAGTCTATGTTGCTTGTTATGAGATATAATTAGCTATATTAGTCTTAGTCGCTATATACAAAAGGGGAGAGTGGGTTAGAGGGGAACAGATCACAAGCGTGTATATTTTTTCCCCCAGTGGGAGTGAAATGGGAGTGAAAGGGGGACTTTTTGGAGGAGGCAATGGAAAAAATGGACAATACAATGGACATGAGTTGGGAGGGATCATAAATGAAGGCATGGCGCGCTGCAAAAAGGATGCATAAGGTTGGGGGCCCACATAAGTTAGGGTATTATGTGTGTTTAAAAAAGCAGCCACATTCAGAGAGATGGGAAAGAATTAGAATACTGCTATGATCAGTCCTAGCGTGAGATTGGCAAAGGAGAGCGTTCCCGTCACGGCTCTCGAACTATGGGCTCATTATTACTTTGGCGCACGCGATCGATTTTGGAACATCGGTGCCGGCTTCACCCACGCACATAATCGGGGGATGTTCCGGCGGTTAGTAAATGTGCCCCATTATGTCAATTGGGCCAAGTGGGGCATGAATATGTTTATTTTCTCTTTTTGTCTTTTTTATCCCCCTTTTCTTTTTGTTCATTTTATCCCTAATATTATTGTTTGTCAGAGTGGTACTCACCTTCTGTACCCTCTCTGCTGCGTGTAACGCTGTGACTTTCCCCCCTTGTGGGACTAGTACAGATGATCTTTACTTACTTATCTTGCAGTGAACCAAGTTGTGCCTCTACGGAGCACCCTCAGCTCATTTGCATAGTCCCGTTCTGTCGACTAAAGGCAAGCCAGTCTAAAACTACTTAAAGAAGATTACAGCGATGGGATGGGAAGGGAGTGATATAAGGCATCGACCTTTAAATACCCCGATATAAAACAAGGACTAACACAAGGGACCTCACCATATTTACTGACGGTCTATACTAATCACCTCAGATCAGGACATAGTAATATAATTATAACTAACATAAAGTGTGATTGATATTGACTCACACACTTGTACATTAGGATACATTAAAGAGCTTGATCTTATTGCAAAAATGAACCATATGGCCACAGCTCATGCAGTTTCCTGATTCTATGCATGTGTTTGACATGGATCTACCTTTTAGTTTGAGACTATCAATTTACTGACGGTTGCCATAACAAACTTCTCCCACTGGATAATTTCATGAACCGAAAAAATTTTCTACCAGGCCGTTAATGCAAATTGTCTTGACATCCAAAAAAAGTGGGCTGTCTAAATCCGATTCAACATAGGTCCTTTTGAACTGTGCTTTTTGGCCCAATCTGTCAGCTGTTGAATTGGAGTGTGTCCACAAGCAGTTACACTTTTAAGATCAACCAATCCAAACTTGTTTCCAAACGCTAAAAATGAACAACATTTAATAAAATACCGAATTTGAAAAATAACAACTGGTCAACATTCCATTTTTATGGAACACCTTTGCTGTCAACACGTGTGTCCAAGATCATTATTTTTCGTGTTGTCACTGGCAAATGAAAATTTAGAAAGATAAACAGATGGTCAGAGTAAGACTTCCAGTATAATAACCCTGTTAATGACATTCTTTTTAATATAATGCTTCTGCCCTACACAGTGTTTCTTTAGATCGAGAACCCATGGATTATGCCAAATATTGTCCATGGTAAAGAAAGAATGGATACACTTAAAAACGTTTCCAATAGCAATCCTAGCATTCAATGTAGCCTTCATAACGTTACATCTGCTATTCATTTGTTGTTTTTAGATTGTCGAGCAGGATAATTGGAAGTCGTCCGTGTTCGGGGAACATATGAGTGAAACAGCTAAAGAGAGTTTTTCTGAAGCATTTTCAATAGGTACCGCTGCTTTGTCCATATTAGAAACTGGACAACGAGTATATTGAAAACTGTCTTATCTGAATGTTTTGCATAAAAGAAAAACTCAAGGAACAGATCTTGTATTCTCGGGGCAATCTCTTTAAGCCAGTTTTCACAAGCACTCCATTACATAAAATAATGAAAAACAAAATCTTCCTTTATTTTAAGAGCATACATTTTAAAAACTATGTGCTGACATATTTGTAATTTCAAGCTCCGCTATATGTTGGGTACATTTTTGGCCTTCCAGACATACCTCTACTGTTTCCTGTCAATTTATTTTTTTCTATTTGTCTTTCATTTGTGGAAGCTAAACCCATATTCCAAAGGCCGTTTTCCTATTTTGCCGGTTACAATTTCCTTTAGGGCTGTTATCTATGGACAAATATCAATTCCTAGTATCATTCTTAATATTCTTTGGCAATGTGCTGCGGGAAGCTTGAAAAAAAAAATTCAGTACAAACTGAGAAAAACTCTGTTGCACATATACGCATCACCTTATGCCCAATGCACACGACCGTCAGGGGACTATGTATGCTGCAAGCTTGCGCTGTACCTATATCCCCTATAGACGCACTGGCCACCATATTCATATGTACTTGCACACTTGTGGCACCGTACCGCTCCATACAAGGGAAAAGATATGACTGTCTATTTTCCCCGTGTTATCTGCTGTGCGGCCATACATGCTAGGGAGAGGAAAGGGTTCCATCAACGGCGACCGTATTCCCGCCGGCTACGTTCCCGGTATGCATCGTACCTGTGGATGTAGCCTTACAATCTCAAGTTAACATTCATTGTGGACTGTATGATCATGTTTCATAGCCAATTTATATCTTTTTAAATTAATAATAGCTTTTTCATGTAAGTGCAGTGTGGTGGAATGAGCGGCGGCGTGGTTTCAGGTTTTTCTGTTCTAGGAAAGGGGAGTGATTTTAGGCTATTTCCATTTTTTTTACATTTTTAAAAACTCGTTTGCTAGATCACAGCGAACATTTAAGCAAAAGAGTTATGGCGGCTTCATCATGGATGTTGTCTCAAAATTGAGGGTACCATGTGGAAGGTCCTAAAAAATAATCAAATGACCTAAAAGCAAATGCAAGATATCTAACTTTAATTGCATTAAGTGCAAATAGTGTAAATGCTATCTTTATTAGTTATCATATTAACTCATGGGGGTAGGATATATGATACTATTTGCTACTTGTTGCTGTCCTTTTGTGAACTTTTAGTGCGCATGTACAGGCCATTCCTTTTTTATCCTTGGCCTTAAAAATTGCATCAAAGGACTTGTGATTGAAAAGTCGGACATTCCAGTGACTGTGATCTAAAAGATCGAGGGCGCTGCCTTGCTTGCACCGGAAAAGTCCGCAATGGTAATTCCAGGTTTATTACCATTTAAAGAATGAATTTTGCTCCCTTTGGTCACATATGGACTTTTGGTAGTCCTTTCTCTGTGAGGACAGGAGAGAAAAACTGCATTCAGATTGGTCTGTGGAATACTCCAGTCATCTAGTAAATTCTGCCATCTAAGAAGCAATAAAGACGTTGCATAGTTGGGGGCGATGCCATTAGTTAAAGTGCTTATACCCTTGCGGTTTTTACAACCAATAAAAGAGAGGGGCCCATTTACTAAGGGTCACGCGCGGCACTTTGGTCGACTGTCATGGTCCTTCTGGCTAAAACGACGGCACAGGTGTTTAAAAAGTGTCTTCAGCCTGCGAGTTGGGTTGATCTTTTGTGGTGCAGCTGCGCTGGACTTCCCCAATGCCTTAAATTAGAGGGGGCATGCCATCCAGATCATACGTCTGATTATCAGACTAGGCGTCAATTTCTTGCAATTTGTTTGCACGCCGCGTGTCCAGAGCACACCAAAAATATGGTGAACTCTCTGTTGGACCAGTGTGGGAAGCGAGACTTCATGATTTGTGGAGCACAACCTAGAATCGCCGCACACTGCAGTATGACAGACACTGCACTTTTCGTGAATCGAGTGACCTTGTAAGTAATGTGCACCATAGATGGGAGTCACAGATTTTGCCTTTCAGCGCCATGTGCCTAAACTTAAAACTGAGAAAACAGTGAATTCATCACAGGGAGAATGGACTGACTTTTGGCAAGCTCTGCGTCTCACTGCTAATATGTGTGCACTATATTGAATAAAAGAATTATTATTATATTAATTAGTATAGGACATGTTCTATATTTCCCTGTGTACAGAGTGGTGGCGTACCACAGTGTGTGTCATAGTATCACTGTGCGCCTATTGTCGTCTATGGGAGTGTATAGCTGCCCAGCTTGGGCTGTATATACGTCCCCACACCGTAGCTTAACGGTTTTGGGTAATGGGCAAATATCAAAGTTTAGTGAAACAAAAGGTAAAGAGCAGTAGAGCCTTCCAAGTCAGGTAATAACCATTATCGTTGTCAAACCCACCAATCTAATCTCTCCTGAAATCACTTTAATATATAAGAGAATTCAAGAATGCGATCAAAGCTTGCTCACAATTTCAATTCATTCACACGCCAGCAATGGTGTCCAAAATGTTTGCCTAAAAATAAAAGTTCGGATACATTTAACACTACCATTCCTATTGTAAAAACAATGGATACAATTCATTTTTTCTTTATCAGTATACCTAATAGATTAATAACAAACAACCCCTGAAAACAGTATTATAAATGCTAAAAGGTCATTTATTACAATGTCCCCTACTCTGTCCCCCATGGAGTGTAAAGAAAGAGAATGACAGTTAAATATATTGAAGAAGCTCTGGCACAACCTCACAGGGCTGTGACTTTCCATAGACATAACCACAATATGGTTCCAAGAATGTTTGATCACGGTCTTAGCTGTATGTTGCACCCTGCTCCCTGGACCACACACCTTGCATTATACCAAACTATGATGAGGAACTTTTCTCTCTGCTTGACCAGACGGCATTACAGCTGTGTAACTGTTACTAACTTTGTAGCAACGCAAGGGCTCCGGTCCTGGGCAAGGTGTGTATCTATATGCCTCAAAGATAGGGCAGGTCTTCTTCCTGCCTGGATTTGCTTACAGCCCCTCAGCTACTTAATGTACAGGGAAGATTAGTATCGCGCATTCCCGCTCTCCGCCTGGCTGTGGGCCACAGTCAACGTGCTGTTGAATGGAAGCCGTAGAGACATAAAGAAGACTACTTATTATTTCGGGGCGACCGTATGTAACTGAGATTTATAGACTATTTTCGAACTTTTCCACAGCGTAATTACTCTTTAGACTAGTTCTGTTGCTAGCTGTGCTTACAAATTCATTATTATATTGGTTATCGTTCTGTAACTCTATATGTAAACCATTATCTCTCCCAGTTCTTGTTCGTTTATACAACTCACACTATATTGCTAACAAAGTGGTTGTCCAATTTGTGGAATACTGGAACTGAACTCCATAGCAATCGTTCAGGCTGTGCATGCTGAAATGTTTTCCCTCATGGTGTTTGTTGTAATTAAGTTCTACTGAGGTTTTGCCTTACGCTATTTAAACTGAAAGCACATAGCTTGGCTTAGTTTAATTTATGACTTGACATTCTTATGTTCACTGAGTAAATTAAAACCATGCAGTAATGTCAACACTATAAGTGCTGCAGTGTTAAATCAAATTTCAGAACAGAAAGGTTGAGATAATACATAATTTATTTTGAAATATAGCATGACATCATGTTGTTTTCCATCCAGGTTTTTCTTGCTGTCCGCCAAATTTTAGAACTGTACAACAGAACTTAAAATATTTCCATAACCCAAATTAAAAAATAGCCATGATATTCTTCTATTATATATGACAAATGTAACCACTTCACTATCCGACCTGTTTTTTGGAACCTGAAACCACTGTGCTTTAACTTATAACTACTATCCCTGAATTTAGGAATGTTCTTTGTACAACAGGGTTTTCTTCTTAGAGGTCTTTTTCCACATTGTTGTTTAGTGGTCCTATAAGCATTGTCTAAGTTCCTATTCACTGGGTTGGACGAGCACTTCCCAGAAAACCCCTGGAGGATCAGAGAAAAGTAAAATTAATCTCGTTCTTCTATGAGATTTATAGTCCTGCAAGAAGTCTTTTAAGAATCACCACAGATTTTCACATGATCATTCCCCTTAAAACAGTTATGGTCAACAGACCAAAGACAATCCATGTGCAATTGTTCAAGGAGATCTATTCAGTGCGCATGTTTGCAATAATGAAAAGTATGACAATCCTCAGCCTAACAAAGTCATGTTTAAAATTTTCACCAGGGATCTACTGCTGTTCCATTTTTGTTAAAAACATTCAAGTCATGCCATCCTAAAATAAACCTTGTATGGAATTTGATAAGGGAAGCAAGTTCTGTTGATCACGCTATCACTAACCTTTTTCACTAGCCCGTTTATTAACAAAAAACACTTTGTAACAGCGGCCAATGAAAATGTATGTAAAGCGTTATGGACTAGATTTAATGAGGTTTGCTCATGGACTGAGACGCGTCTGCCATACAGGTGTTCCGTAGGTTAAAAGGCACGCCACTGAACCATACTGGCAGTGATGTAACTGTAAGTGGCTGGTCATTTGAACCGGAAAAAAAAAAAAAACCTGCCACACCTAATCAGCACGGAAGGGCATGGGCACCACCATATTGGACGTAGGTTTGCCCCGTGTGACATCATCTAAGGCCCTCTCACGGTTCTATGACAGAACTCCCAAGCTGAAGATGTAGCACAATAAGGGGCAGCAGTGCCAAGATAGAGCAGGATAGTCACAAAACGTAATTTTCCTCGTGTTTGCCAGCGTTTGTGTAGTAACCACACCCCCTAAGGTTCAAAAACGCAGTACAATACCGAGTTGATGGCAGTAGTACGGTATCAGTGATCACACCCGTAGGGGAAGCACCCTAGGGCACAAAGAAAAAACAATAAGGGTTAGTAACAAAAATAAATAAATAAAAGTCAGCAAGGTTGTCGCTCGTCAAAAGGATCTTGAAAACGGCATACATCCTCAAAAAAAATGACATCCTCCGCGCTCAACAGGACCAAAGAGGCAAGACTTCCGGTGCAGAGCTTGTGAGAATGTCTTAAAGGTTATCGGGGACAGACTAAACGGGTAGAACTAAATGTTTAGTACAAAGCAGGCTTGGGTGATTATGTTTGACCCAAAGAAGTGATGAGAAGTGTCTGTGGAATCACTAAGTGAAGCGGTAAAAACCGAGACCATACGAATGAGCAACTGCATTCCCCGCCCCCCCCCTCCCACCACAATCCAGAAATTTGTGCTCTAGCTTCCATATCTGGCTAGTGGATAGCTTTGGAGAGGTGGGGACAAAAAGAGGAAACTTAAAACCTGTAAAAACCTGGGTCTGTAAAAATGAGAAAGAAAGGTACTTTATGTGGTCAACAGAATGTAAGACATTAACTAACATTAGTTTATTAAATCCCGTATATCAAAAAGAGAATAGTTATGGTTTTATTATTCTAAGGTATGGGAAGATAATAACATGTTATTGTACTATGGTGTACATACCACTTTTAATTCCGTTGGTGATTCACTGTTTTTTTGTAATGATCAGTTGTGCAGACCTAAATCTCATGACAGGTAGAAGGAAAGTGAAGACGAATTCGGTCCAATGAAGTTTAATATAGAGTGTAGTTTGATGTTCCGCATTTGAGTACTTCTAGCAAACATATAGATGAAGCATGGAATAATTTGGGCTTTGTAAGAACCAATCAGTACACGAAAGACATTGTGTACGCGTGTTTCCAGCCTGTAACAATAGCAGGTAACGCAGACCTACAGTACACCAATCGTTCAATTTCCTCAGTAGCAGAATAGATCACACTTATGTGGCCCTTACATCGTCCGTCTCAAACAATTTGGCACCAACAACCACAACCAGATCTGTTCGGGGGAGTTGAAAGGAATCCCTAAATAGAGACATCGTTTCTGTGAATTCAGAGACATCAGCATCATGGGGCACAGTTCAAAGGAGAATAGAGAACATGACAGGATAATCAGGCATCGCTTTAAAATTATACCAAGCTGAAATTCATTGAAAACACTTAGTTCACCATAGTCTAACTTGGGTCCATATCCTATGGTTTTCTTGAATAATCATCGTATCCCTTACAAAGTTGCGATTTGTTATCAATTGCACACAGTTGCATATTTACAAACTGTGGAGAAACACGTCCTTGAGCAGATAATGCTGTCTTGAAATTTTCACAACAATATTACAGACGTTTGCAAAAAAAACTTAAAGGCATTCCGTTGTTTTCTTCTAGTTTGCTTTAGAAAGTATGTTTGTTTTAAAAAACTAAGGTATTGGGAATATACACACCCGTATTTATTTTGAGAAATGAACATAGAGGTAGGTGATAATAATAAACCTTTGTTATAATGCTTAATTACTAAAACAGCTTCTCTATCCTGTGTAATACCCCTAAAAACACCTCTATATCGTCTCCCTTCTTTCTCTGTAATTGAAGGCATTGATACGAGGACCATGCTAATTATTTAACTTGATAACAGGAGTGTGCTGTCAATCTCACCAAGTGGATTTACGAGAGAAGAAATAGTCCCTTTTTGTACAATGATTCATCTTCTATCTTGTCTCTTATAAATACAAAATAGAAAAAAGATTGATTTAACCCCGTAATGTCCCACCATGCAGGACCCACTTGTAAACTCTCATTTGGACCATGATGCTCTGTAAGACTATTTTGGTAAAATACAAAATACTATAGGATGATTCAGACACTGATATTAGAAGATTGTTTACTCGAAGTGTTATAAACAGTGTGTGGATCGTCCTTCCCCTCATTTTTTAAACAAACAGAACAACCAATATTTTGCTGCTCACATTTTTCTTTTCCAGAGTTATGGGCTTCTCTGTTTCTGAACCACAGTGTCAAAAATCTTTTCTGAGTAATAGTTGAAGTTTGTTAAGACTAATACTACTGTAATCGGGCTGAATTCCTTTAACTGTATATACTTGTGGTTTAAGCAGAGTTTTTCAGCAAAAAATGTGCTGAAAAACCTCATCATTATAAGGCTTTACACATCAATAAAAAATAAACTTGTATACTCAACCTCCGGTGCCCCTCGATGCTCGGCGCAGCTCCTCTTTGGTCTCTTTTCTCGTCTGTCACTGTTTGCCGACAGAGATGCGTCCATGCGTATCTGCCAGGCGTGAGGGATCTTCTCTGATGGATAATACACAAGAGAAGACCAAAGAAGGAGCACGAAGGACCGGTAGCTGTGACACTTGGTGGCACCGGGATGACTGTTGTTTTAGTTTTTTTTTATGTGCTTGGCAAACTGCAGACTGGCTTGCTGGTAATACTATCATGAGACTTGGCTTGCGTAGTACTACATGGGGCTTGGGCTACTATACGTACTTGGGGCTGGCTGTATACTACTTGGTGTCTACTGGGCGCGTAGTATAACTACGGGGGCCTGGCTGAATGTGTACTACTGGGGTCGGACCTGGCTGATATTCTCCGGGGGCTGACTGCTATATACTACAGGGGGCTGGGCCGGCTAATATACTACAAAACAAGATGCTCGGGTCTGAGCTCTATATACCTACTGGGGGGCTGGCTGACTATATACTAACAACTGGTTTCTGACTGTCCGCTATTGTTTTAGAGAACTGTGACCAATGCATTTCTCCTTCCCACCCTTGTGGCTTATACCTTGAGTCAATAGGTGGGGGCTGCTATATTCTACTGTGGGCTGCTTTGCTAATATACTACTGGGGGCTGTCTGACTATATACTACTGGGGGCTGGCGGCTAGAACTACAGGGTTATATATTATTATTTGGAGACTGTGGCCAATGCATTTTCCCACCTTGGCTTATACTTGAGTAAATAAGAATTTCCCAGTTTTTGGTGTAAATAGGGGGTCTCGCTTTATACTCAGGTCGGATTATACTCGAGTATAACGGGTAAGTCAAGTAGGCGGCTCACCATTTCCTTGGTCACACTTCTTCTCTCATTAAGTAATTTCAGTAATTCCTGTGATATTCCACAAGTATAGTCACTAACACTCCATCAGGATCATTACCCGTATATTCCGCGGATAGAAGACGACCGGTGGTAAGACGACTCCCCTACTTTCCTGTTAAAAAAAATAGAGCTTAAGATATATCGCCCATATAAGACTACCCCTACCCAACGCCCTACAAACATACACCGGGTTAAAAAAAAAAAAAGAACAGAGTTTGAATTTAACATGGTCCTTTTTTAAAACTATGACATGCAGGTATATAGCAGGAAAAACGTCGCTCATAAACATAGGCCACAACAACATTATACCATCGTCCATTTTACTGTAAAGTTGCATATAGAGATGAGCGAACATACTCGTCCGAGCTTGATGCTGCTCGTGCTCGACGAATACTTCGCCCGCTCGAGAAAATGGCAGCTCCCGCCGTTTTTTGCTTTTTGGCGGCCAGAAACAGAGCCAATCACAAGCCAGAGACTCTGCACTCCACCCAGAATGACGTGGTACCCTTACCGTCGATAGCAGTGTTGGCTGGCCAGATCAGTGACCCTGGGATAGACTACCGCTGCTCCGCGCTGCTCGGATCATTCGGTGTCTGATGCCGCTAGGAGAGAGCTGCTGCTGGTCAGGGAACGTTAGGTGTTCTATTAGAATAGTGTAGGCAGGAGTGATTCAAACAAGAACCCACAGCCCTTCTTAGGGCACAATAACGTTTACTTTTTTTTTTTTTTGTTTGCTTGTGCTGGCTTCGGCACTAGTAGTGCAGCTAGTACCAATTTGAGAATTTGCAGAGGGGACTTGCTACCGTTGTGTTTAGCTCTTAGTGACACACATATCCACCTCAACACCAAAGTGGAAATTTAGTAGGGGTTTGATTTCAATTAGGCACAGTCTGCCATTTTCTTTTTTATTTAACGTTTATTTTTTCATAACTCCGCGTCATCTCATCAGTAGTGCTTTCATACTTGGCTAGAAAATAAGCCAAGAGAATCCAAACGGCTTACTTACGCCTACAATAGCGTTATATATTTTATTTTCTGGTTTCTGCTGGTGGCTGTCTTGCTGCTGCTTATACTACCAATTTGTGAGGAATTAGCAGGGGGACTTGCTACCGTTGTGTTTAGCTCTTAGTGACACACATATCCACCTCAAACACCAAAGTGGGAAAATTTATTAGGGGTTTGATTTCAATTAGGCACAGTCTGCCAGTTTCTTTTTATTTTACGTTTATTTTTTCATAACTCAGCGTCATCTCATCAGTGTGCTTTCATACTTGGCTAGAAAATAGCCAAAGGAGAATCCAAACGGCTTACTTACGCCTACAATAGCGTTATATATATTTTATTTCTGGTTGATCTGCTGGTGGCTGTCCTTGCTGCAGTGCATATACTAGCCAATTGTGAGGAATTTGGAGTGAGACTTGCGACCGCTGTGTTTAGCGCTTATTGACGCACCTATCCATCGCAAAGACCGAAGTGGTATAATTTATTAGGGGTTGGATTTCAATTAGGCACAGTCTGCCATTTCCTTTTTATTTTACGTTTATTTTTTCATAACTCAGCGTCATCTCATCTGGCATAGCAGTGTGCTTTCATACTTGGCTAGAAAATAGCCATAGCAATAGGATAGCATTGTTTGGTTTTAAAAACTAAAAAACACAAAAAAAACCTAAAAAACACAAAAAAACACAAAAAAAAGTTAAAAAAAAAATTAAAGTTATATAACTTTCATTTTCAAAATGTTTAACCCGAGGGCTAGGGGTAGAGGACGAGGACGAGGGCGGGGACGTGGGCGTCCATCTACTGCAGGGGTCAGAGGCCGTGGTCCTGGGTGGGGTGAGACACCACCTGCTGATGAGGGAGCAGGGGAACGCCGCAGAGCTACACTCCCTAGGTTCATCATGTCTCAAGTTACTGGGACTCGTGGTAGAGCACTGTTGAGGCCAGAACAGTGCGAACAGGTGATGTCGTGGATTACCGACAATGCTTCGAGCAATTTGTCCACCAGTCTTCCACGCAGTCCACCCATGTCACCGAAATCGGCACTCCTCCAGCTCCTGCACCTCAGCCTCCTCCCCCCCAGTCTGCCCCCTCCCAGGAAAATTTGGCATTTGAACCGGCATACTCTGAGGAACTGTTTTCTGGACCCTTCCCACAGTCACAAACCACTTGTCCGGTTGCTGCTGAGCAATTTTCCGATGCCCAGGTTTTCCACCAGTCGCAGTCTGTGGGTGATGATGACCTTCTTGACGTAGTGGAAGAAGTGTGTAAAGAGGTGTCCGACGATAGGGAGACACGGTTGTCAGACAGTGGTGAAGTTGTTGTCAGGGCAGGAAGTCCGAGGGGGGAGCAGACTGAGGGATCGGAGGATGATGAGGTGACAGACCCAAGCTGGGTTGAGAGGCCGGGTGAACACAGTGCTTCTGAGACGGAGGAGAGTCCTCAGCCTCAGAGGCATCCATGCATGCTGCCCCTGCTGTTTCCTGTCCATTTCCGTGGTGTTTCCATCCTTTTCTGAGGTTCCCAGGTGTTTGGCCAAGCTTCCCTGTGCAGAGCCTTGGTCCCCTTGAAAAATGCTCGAGTCTACCATTGACTTCAATGGGGCTCGTTATTCGAGACGAGCACTCGAGCATGGGGAAAAGTTCGTCTCGAATAACGAGTACCCGAGCATTTTAGTGCTCGCTCATCTCTATTAGCATACTGTACTATAATACTGCCCCCTATGTACAAGAATATAACTACTATGCCATATACCACCGCCAGCCCCCCCAGTATATATCTAGCCCTCCCCTGTATATAGCCAAATAACCACCCCAGTATACAGTCAGCCCCCCCTATATATTGCCAGCCAGTCCCCCCTGTATACAGCCAGCTCCCCCTGTATTTTGCCAGTCAGTCCCCCCAGTATACAGCCAACCCCCTGTATATAGCCAAACTGCCCTCCCCTAGTATACTGCCAGCCTGTAAAAGTATTCTGCTGAATTACCGTATATCTGTATACTGGGGGCTTGCTGGCCGCATGGCAAGTGGATCTCTAGAGCTTCTCACCTTTCCCGCGATCCACCAAAGCTCCACTGCTACACTCCGGCCGGCGGTGACAGCTCATTGAGCTCTGGCGGCTCACAGAATATGACGTCAGCCGCGTGCCGACGTCATATTCTCTGCGACGCTGGCACCCACGTAGCTGTCACCGGCGGCCGGAGTGTAGCAGCGGAGCTTCGGTGGATCGCGGGAAAGGTGAGAAACATTACCGGTGTATAAGACGACCCCAGACCAGACTGAAGATTTTTCAGTCTTCAAAAGTCGTCTTATACGCCGATATATACGGTAAGTCAGTAAAGAGTGAAGAAAGGAAAAATCTATCAGCAAAGTATCTTCTGCCAAACTATACAGGCAGTGGATGGCGCTAAAGCCTGAATGGGCATAGATGTAAATCTCTAATGCCAAGTCACATAAGCATAATCTTGATTTGTAAATTATTTGGTTTACCAGATTAATAATAACAGTTCATACGAATAATATGTGTTGCCTTTTCATTTATAATACATGCTTTGATGTTGAATGTCTGCGTTACAAGACTTGAACCAATGCCAATCCAAGCTGTCAATCTCTCTATATCCCTATGTAGTACTATTATTAATAAGGTTATTTTATCTTTTGAATTATTTATGTGGCCTCAAAGATTTTGGATCAATAGATATAAAAAATAATGTTAGTCAATGTCTGTCGTAGAGCGAGAGTAAGAGTGATTGATCAGGCTGGCAGACAACAAATTGACATGTTCTTCATATTACCAATTATATCAAGGGAAATATTTGTTAAGAAAAATATCAAATGATGTTACCACATATACTCAATGCAAACTTTTTTCTAAAGTGCAAGAAAATAATTATTGTGCCTTCAGAATCTTAACATATTTAAACATTGTTTAAGATAAATTTACTCCAATATCAATTAAGTTCAGTCTAAACTTTTACATATCTCTATTTAGATGATAATGCCCTTTAACAATTCAAAGTTGTCAAAAATCTTTCAGTTTTTTTGCTGCCCTCGTTTCAAAATGAGGGCAGGAGGGGGGAGGAGGGTGAGATACTGCGTTCCATAGGACTGCCAGGACAGCTAAGGGATGGCTCTGTAACAAGCATTTCAAGGTCCTGGAGTGGCCAAGTTACACTCTGGACCTGAACCCACTCAAAAATCTTTGGAAGATCTGGAGAATGTCTGAGGAATGGGCCAATCCCTGCTGCAGTGTCAAGAAACATCTGACCTCTATGATTGAAAACAAAGGTTTCTATACCAAATGTTAAGCTATAATTTTTTAGTAAAAAAATCAAATACTTATTTCATACAATAAAAATCAAATTAATTATCTAAAAGTCATGCAACAGGGTTTTCTAAATTTTCTGGCATGCCCATACTTTGTAGGTGTATAAACATTGGTCTTGTATCAAATACAGTGGGTATGAAAAGTATTGAGACCCCTTTTAATTTTTCACTCTTTGTTTCATTGCAGCCAATTGGTAAGATCAAAAAAACTTATTTAATTTTTTGCTCATTAATGTACAATCTGAACCACATCTCAAAAAACAGAAATGTAGACATGTTTGCTAATTTATTAAACAAGAAAAACTAAAATATCACATGGTGATAAGTATTCAGACCCATTGCCCAGTATTGAGTAGAAGCACCTTTTGACCTAGTACAGCCATGAGTCTTCTTCAGGATGATGAAACACATTTTTTAACACCTGGATTTGGGGATCCTCTGCCATTCTAACTTGCAGATCCTCTCTATTTCCCTCAGGTTGGATGGTGAACATTGGTGGACAGTCATTTTCAAGTCTCTCCCGAGATGCTTAATTGGGTTTAGGTGAGGGCTCTGACTGGGCCAGTCAGGAATGGTCACAGAGTTGTTATGAAGCCACTGCTGTTATTTTAGCTTAGGGTCATTGTCTTACTGGAAGGTAAACCTCCATACCAGTCTGTGGTCCAGAGGCCTGTGGAGAAGGTTTTCATCCAGGATATCTCTGTAATTAGCCACATTCATCTTTCCTTCAATTGCAACTAGTCGTCCTGTCCATGCTTCACAGTGTATTTGGCAGGTGATGAGCAGTGCCAGGCTTTCTCTGCACATACCACTTAACACCAAAATATTCGATTTTCATCCCACCAGACCAGAGAATCATATCTCTCATAGTCTGGGTGTCCTTCATGGGTTTTATTGCAAACTTTATGTGGGCTTTCATATATCTTGCATTGAAGCTTCCATAGCCACACTATGGCGCCATAAAGCTCCGACTGGTGGAGTGCTAAAGTGATTGTTGACTTTCTTATATCTCCCTACTATGGAGCTCAGCCACAGTGATCTTGGGGTTCTTCTTTACCTCTCTCACCAAGGCTCTTCTCCCATGATTGCTTAGTTCGGCTGTACTTCTGCCCAAAGTTTTTCCATTTAAAGATTATGGAGGCCACTATGCTCTCAGGAACCTTGGGTAATGCAGAAATTATTTTGTAACCATGGCCAGTTTTGTGCCTTGCCAAGATTCTATCTCTGAGCTCCTTGGGGAGTTCTTTAGACCTCATGACATGTAATTTAAACTATGAGGTCATATAAAGACAGTTATGTGCCTATCAGTGCAACAAGTGCACACAGCTGGACTTCAATGGACGAGTAGAACCATCTCAAGGATGATCAAAAGGAAGTGTACAACATGTGAGTTAAATAGGGTTCGGAGAGTACATTAATGAGCAAAAAAAGAACTTACCAACTTACCAACTGCAATGAAACAAAGAGTGGAAAATTTAAAGAAGTCTGAATACTTTCCATACCCACTGTACTTTTTTACCCACTGTAAATGTAAAAAATGCAAGATATACTGAATTCTTTCCCAAAGTTCTATATGTTAATATGCTTTGCTCCTCCTGTTCTATTTAGTCTAGTCATTGCAGAATACTATGAATAATCCCAAATACATTTTCCACCATTAATGAATTGTTCAGTAATTGACCAGTCATTATCATGAAAACAAGTCCAATGATGGAGATCCAAGCTGCAAAGTTCACAGAACCCCAGCAATTAATTCACAGTTCAGCTATTTATCATTATGACTTTTCTACAATCCCATTTTACCTTCTATTATTTGATATGTGAAAGTACTACTACAACATTTGTACACTGCACTCTTCTCATAGTTCTAAATTTATGTAGAAATTGACTTGTTTTAATTTAAATCCGTGTTGTCCCTGAAGAGATCAGGTCACAAGAGTAGTTATTATTGCTGTACAGTCAAGAAGATAAATCATATTTTTCATAAGTACAAGCCTAGAATCTGTCATCCTGTACAGCCAAAATTCTGTGCTTTACTCATGAGCACTGGATGAAGATATTAGCATAATAAGTATCTTTTTATATAAACTATTTTTTTTTTTAGACTGTTTTTCAGACTATAGGACAGTGATGGCGAACCTTTTGGAGACAGAGTGCCCAAACTACAACCAATATCCATTTACATGTCACAAAGTGCCAGCATGACAATGGAGAAATTTGGATTGTAGCTTCCCTCCAGGGTCCCCTGAAGAGAAAGAATCAGGGGAACCAGAGCAGGAGCTCCAAAGACAATCCATCTCTATCCACACCTTCTTGCTCCTCCTGTAGTTGTGGCAGCCAAGGATATTGCTTTAAAATGCCACTGAGGAGGAAGCTTTGAGTCTTGTCTGGCAAACTCTGTGTTGGCATTGAGACCTGGGTGCCCACAAAAAGGGCTCTAAGTGCCATAGGTTCGCCACCACTGCTATAGGAGGTGCAAAGCTGGAACACTATTATACTACACCTGATTAATCATTTAGCATCGGACACTTCTGATCAATCTGGCACAGTTTATGACTGTCTATGCTTAAGAAGCTTTTATAGTACTGGTATAGCACCATGCAGTGTGTGCAAATGACTGAATATACACTCACTGGCCACTTTATTAGGTACACCTGTCCTACTGCTCGTTAACACTTAATTTCTAATCAGCCAATCACATGGTGGCAACTCAGTGCATTTAGGCATGTAGACATGGTCAAGACAATCTCCTGCAGTTCAAACCAAGCATCAGTATGGGGAAGAAAGGTGATTTGAGTGCCTTTGAACGTGGCATGGTTGTTGGTGGCAGAAGGGCCAGTCTAATCTCACACACAGACTTGTGTACAATAAGTAGAGCGATGCTGTTCAATGAGCAGTACTATGCATGACACATTTACAGCTCAGCTCCTTGTAAGCCCCTGTAAACCGAGGAGAAACAACTGCTTCAAAGACCTGTGGAGATTCTGTTCCTTTAAAGGGAATGACCACAAAAAACAAAGTCTACCAGGGAAAATACAAACCATAATAGAACATAATACAACAACATTGTACTACATTTGGGACTTCCTGTGCTGTCCTGGGGGCTTCTAAACAAATCGGGGGGGGGGGGGGGGGGTAGATATTATTGAATGCAGGCTCCTTCTGAGAACCCCACTCCCATGTAAGTACTTTAAGGGAGTGCAGAGGTCCTTTGCACGCTCCTCCAAGCAGTGATGGCAGTGGTGTGGTGTGGCAGTGTACATTGCCCACAGACCTGCAACTCCAACTGGCAAAGGGGAAAGTCAGCTCTATAATGATCAAGTGGTCCACATTTTGAGTTCTATGGGAAAACATTCAGCTTTTCCACTTCACTACAGCCTTCGTTCTGAAATTCTCTTTTTCTGCAATTAATGTGATGCTAATACAACTAATTTGGCAGAGATTCGGATTTCTAATTTGCATGTGTATATGACCTTTAATGTTCTTTTTTTTAGAATTTTTACTCAGGACTCATTTTTTACTCAAGTCCTGACTTGAGTTATGCCCCTAACTTCGAGTCTGTCTAAGAGATAGAGATTCTGACAGCCTTCATTTTTATGGCTTTTAGAGGCTTGAATTCCTCCTTGTAAACAATAGGACAGAACAAAGATTTGCCAGTGTTCATATTAATCAACTTAAGAGGATAGAGCTGCTGTATTATTTTTATGATTTTTTTAAGGTAGAACACAGGGTTTCAAGGTCAACCAATGTGACAATGCATATTCGCAGTGGTGTAATGGTAGTGGTCACAGGGTGTGCAACCGCAACCAGTCCAGGCCCTGGTATGGGACAATATCTGTGTGAGGCAGGTGCGGGCCCAAGAGAGGGGATAGAGAATAAATTCTATGAGTTTTGTTGAGACACGCATAGCAATGATTCAGTAACACAGGCAGGCACGTCTACGCACTCTGCCTGCCTGTGTTCACTATATTGCACTGCTGTGATGACAGGGGAAGCGCCGGACCAGGCATACAAAGTAAGTAATACGTTTAACTTTTTTCATGGCTCTGTTTTTTTCATGGACAGTATATTTTTAGGTATGTGTGGTGTGGAGGAAACGACTAGACAGTATATTAATAGAGAGGTGGGGTTGTGGGAACTCCTGTGCAGTATATTATTAGGGAGGTATGGGGGTTGGTGTGGAAACTACTGGACAGTATTTTATTAGGGAGGGTGCATGTATATAATTAGGGAGGGTGTATGTGTGTGGAAACTGCTGTACAGTATATTATTAGGGAGGGGGGTTGTGGAAACTCTTATACAGTATATTATTAGGGAGGGGGTATATGGAAACTCCTGGACAGTATATTATTAGGGAGGAGGGGTGTGGAAACTCCTGGACAGTATATTATTTTGCAGCATAGTGGAAAATCCTGGCCATTATATCATTAGGAGGGGAGGGGGCAGGAACTCCTGGACAGTATATCATTAGGAGGGGATTCCAGGACAGTATATCATTGGAGATGGCTCCTAAACAGTATATCACTAGGAGGGGAGGGTGCAGGAACTCCTGGAAAGTATATCATTAGGAGGGGACTCCTGGACGGTATATTATTGGTGAGGACTCCTGGAAAGTATATCATTGGGTGGGACTCCTAGATAATATATCATTAGGGGCGGACATCTGGACAGTATATCATTAGGAGGGGAGGGGGCAGGAACTCCTGGACAGTATATCATTGGAGAGGACTCCTGGACAGTATATCATTGGGTGGGACTCCTAGACAGTATATCATTAGGGGGGACACTTGTACAGTATATCATGGGGGGTAATCCTGGACAGTATATCATTGAGGGGGGACTCCTTGACACTATATCATTAGGGGGGACTTTTGGACAGTATATCAATGGGGTGGAGGACTCCTGGATAGTATATTCATTGGGGGAACTCCTGGATAGTATATCATCTGGGGTGGGGACTCCTGGACAGTGTATTGTTGGGTTGGGGACTCCTAGATAGTATATTATCCAGGAGGGACAGTATATCATTAGGGGGGAGGGGAATAGGCCCCTGAATAGTATATTATCAATGGGGTGGGGAATGGTCCCTGTAAAGTATATAATAAAGGGGGCACTCCTAGACAGTATACTATAAGGGGGGCCTTCAATAGTATATTATAAGGGGGTCTCCTGGACCATATAGCAATAAAAGACAGCTGGACAATTGGAGCCTTCTAGCCACTATATTTATAACTGGGGGACTGCTGAATAGCAGATTTATTAGCTAAATTAACTGAATTAACTACTAAGAGGGGTTGATATGCTATATATTAATTACTAGGGCACTGCTGACTACATATGTATTGCTGAGGGAGTCTGCTCTGCTACTTAAATGCTGGGGTGTAGGGTTACAAATAAATTAACAGGGGTTCTGCTATGCTTAATATTAATGAATGAGAGTAAACATAAATTAATAAGAGGATGTAGTTGCTCTATAACAATTAGTGTGCATCGTATATAAATTAGGAGACAGATTTTTTTAATCTATGTGGCATTATACTGTAAGTGACTGTGGTTCTTTTAGGTGCACAGTTCTGTGCTGCACAAAGCTGAAGACGTCTTGTTGTAAATTCTGAAAGCAATAAATCACAGCTGGAGAAGTTATCAAAGCTCTGTAATTGATAGAGAATTGTCATCTGTAGTTGATCAGAAGTAGAAGGCTGGAGCTATGATTGATTTATACAACAAGTAATGTCTATATGTGCCTAATGGCGGACCTGGTGTGCAGTAATTTTTTTGGCACTGTATAGTAATATGCAGTATATTACCAACTGATATATTTATGTATGTGGTGTATTCTTACTGCAATATTATTAGAATTGTACAGGTATGTGGGTATTTGTGTTGGGATAAATATTTAGGTGCAACTGTATTTGAGTGTTTTTATATACCATATATAAAAACACTCAAATACACATGTGTACAGCATGTATGGTGCTGTGTTTATATGTGTATTATGCATATATAGTGTATGTGTGCATAAGTATGTGGAGTGTATATATGGTATACAGTATGTGTATTCTGAAATATAACGTGCTGGATGTAGCCGGCAGCGAGGGTTTAGGTGTATAGGGGTCCTGATTCTAAGTTCATACCAGGGCCCACTGGGGTCTTGCTACGCCACTTGATATTCCCCATCCTTTTCTATCCTTTTTCATTCTCCCCATAGCTATGTTATTTTAACTCTTATTGCCTCTCGGTTTATTAGAATATGTGGTACTGACGTTTTAAGTTGACCTGAATAAAAATAATAAAACAATCACTGAACAGCCAATATTATGTTTATAAACATCAAATAATGTATTGCTTAAATTATCTATAAAAATATATATAAGTAATCTTTGAGTATCTGATGTATCTATGTTTTTTTAAAAAATAGAAAAATTACTGTCAAGTTTATTTTCTTAACAAATTAAAAGCGTTAGGGATGTGGAACAACTTTGCCTATTATCCTGATTAACTATATCCAGCAGTTTATCTACTATCCTCTTCATTTTAGCCTGGCTCTTGCACTGGGTCCTCTCCTGGCCTTGCTAGTCTCCCTCCTTTAATCGTACATCTGTAAACAAGATATGGAGTAAAAGGGGGGAGGGGCTGCTGCTCCTGTTCACAGAAGAGGAAGGAGGGGGAGGTCATGTGACTTTGCGCTCTTTGTTTGTAGCCAAGTTGAATGTGTTCAGAGCTGTGGATGTTTCCTACACAGAAAAGTGAAGTACAAGATCTTCCCTGTTCTCCATCAGTCCCTCCATCCCAGTCTGTGATTCTACAGAACTTCCTCTGTCACTCTTTTTACCTCATGCTGAACCCCCTCCCCACCTAAACGATTACAGCAAGCAGATGAAGGGGTAAGTGCTGAGAACGCAACGGGAAGAGTGAGATGTGCTCCTGCACAGTGTAACAGACTGTGAAGCTGCAGCAGGGAGAGGCTTTTGTAATGTACCCCATAGTACTTTTAGCTCATTAGCATTTTAATCAAATTTTATAATTTTTAATATCTGCTCTACAGTATATTGGAGGCTGCAGAGTTTGTGATCATTGAGAAAAGGTTTCCCTGTTTTTTTAGCCTGTTTAGTAAAAGTTTTGAGTGATGTGTACAAAGGAGGACCAGAATATATAAAGCAATACCCATTACACTAATGCATAGCCATTCTTAGTCGTAGGTAAATCACTTGCACAGATAAATATGTCAAGCCAGTCACTGAGTTCCTGCTGGTGAAAGACTTTTTGTCTCTGTTTATATAAATGAACTCGTAATTCTCAGTTGGATTATTGCAATACACGAAGATGTACTTATAGGCAAGATGCTTTGATGCACTGTTACAAAGCACACGCATACACATGTACTTTTACCAATCATAAGATGTGTTTATGCACCAGTAACATAACATCTCATGTAAGAGCTGACAAAGGGGCTAGTATTACCCTGAAACTCTTAGTTCTTTTAACCTATGGGTGCCTAATCATGATCATTGACAATGATAGGAGCACATGTTCCCCTCTGAACATCAGCTCTCTAGATTAGTTCTCTGGGCTGAGAGGGGGAGAGCTTGGTGAAAAGCTGGGTGTTTCATTAACCTTTCCCTGGCTGGGGGTTGTCACATGTGCTAGTTGGATTGACAGAGGCCAAACCAATCCGTCTCAGTAGTGTGATCCAGGCACTCCATTTAAACTCACAGCAATGTAATTCATGGCCTATTAATGACTTATTCTGAACTGACCATTCTTCTGTTGTATGTTTCTGTACCATGCTGGCATCTTGGTTCAGACCTACTTTGTCTTGTCTCTTCATATGTCTGTCTACTATTCTGTACACATACTCAAAGTAGGGAAAGCTGACCATTTTCCACCTGCAAGTTAGCATAGGGCCAGCAAGTAGGCAGGTACAGAGACTTATTCACAAAGAATCTGTTAGGTATGATCCATGCAATTACATCATCATATAAAAAAAAAAAATGCTTGAGACACAAAGGTAGAATAAAAAAATACTGTAGTGTTTCTTCCAATCAAGTTCTCAAGTAATCAAGCACTTTTCTGTAGTGAACTTGACCAGATATATCATTGTGTCTGCACCAGTTTTTGTCTGTTGGCCTAAAAAGAAGGCCTTTTGAGCTTGCACATATATTTATGAAGTGGTTGTGCCATTTTTGTGACATGGGTTCAAACTTAAGAAAACTTTGCACCAAAAGGGGCATGGTAGTGTGTGACATTTATTACTGAGCTGTGTCACAATTCTGTCACAACTGCATGAAGCAAAGTTCACCAACTAAAAAAAGGTGGAACTATTTGGCCAGCCCGAAAACCAATTTATTAAGAGTGTGCACCACTATTGGATTGTCTGGTGCAAACTACACATTAGGGAGTCAAACTGCACTAGGACAGTTTTCATATATTTGGGCTGATTCTAGCCTTTTTTCTTGCCTGAGGCATATACTTGAGTATAAGCTGAGTGGGGCTTTTTCAGCATACAATGGGGCAGATTTACTTACCCGGTCCATTCGCGATCCAGTGGCCCTTTCTCTGTGCTGGATTCGGGTCCGGACGGGATTTATTGAGGTAGTTCCTCCGCCGTCCACCAGGTGGAGCTGCTGCGCTGAAAAGCATCGGAACGCACTGGAGTTCACCGACCCGGGCTGAGTGAAGGTAAGTGCAAGCTCCGTGACAGATTTTTTTTTTAAAATGCGGCGGTTTTTCCGAACCCGTCGGGTTTTTGTTCAGCCACGCCCCCCCCCCCCCGATTTCCATCGCGTGCATGCCAGCGCCGATGCGCCACAATCCGATCGCGTGCACCAAAATCCCGGGGCAATTCAGGGGAAATGGTCGCAAATCGGAAATATTCGGCTAACGCGTTGGGAAAACGTGAATCGGGCCCTTAGTAAATGACCCCCATTGTTCCTTATATATGAGTATATACGGTAGATTCAAATAAGTTAAAAATGTTATAAAACACAGACCTTAAAAGAAGCATTTTTGCAGAATTCCCAGCAGATGGAATGACAAAGGCTATGGTTAACTTGATCTGTCACTTTATAAGGTTTTGTGTTGGTGGTCAGCAGTGAGAAAGTTCCATCAGCACATGAACACTTGAGTTAATTTGCTGTCTTTGTCCTTGTTGATGGATAAGTAAACATGGCTATTTGTTTTGCTTACTAGTTTATATGAATGCCTGGCACCCTAAGCATTACTACATACTTAATGCTTTCCCATTCATTCATTTAGACACTCTGGATTCTGTTTATCATCACCGTGTTTAACTCCTAATACTTCACTGTCTTTATTAGGTCTTTCATTGTTCTGTGTTTCCTTAACTAATGGAGCCTTAAATTTGCAGATAAAAAAGGAACTTTTTTTCTAGTCCTTGGGAAATGAAGCATGTGTTTTAGGAATGTATCTTATTCCAGAATGTGAAGTAGTTTAATATATTGTTTGTTTAGTAAGAATGTCCACAAAAGACAAAGGGTCTGACAATGGGGTATTCTGTTACACTCTGTATTGCGTTAACGATAGGCACTCATCATGTTTGTTAGGAATTAGACGTCGACTTTCATTTAAATTTAATCACCCAGCGAAGTTTAACTTGCATTTGTTAGGGATGAAGCATTTAGACACAGTTTTATGGTTGAAAAATATCTAATGATTTTGGGGATGGAGCCAAAGGGTAACATCAGTCTCCATGATAATAGATCCCTTGTTGACATTTAAAATACTTTGGCTCAGATTATCTTCGGAGACCAAGCTTTTTCAGGGCGTGTTGGGACATAGCTGGTCATCTAATGCATAGTGATTGATAATGCACACCAAATCATTACTGAATTAAACATGTTGAATTGTACAGGAGTCTTTCATTTATAGCTACATTCATTGTACAGGATGTGTACATTATAGTAAAATGGTAAAACAATTTTAGCGTTAACTTTCTGATTATATGTTTGATTTGGGAGATGTAACTCTCTTTATGTTTCACTATTTCCCAAGAAAAATACATTGATTGGGTTTTTTTTCAGAATTAGTTTTGTTTTGTAAACATTGTATGTTGTAATACATTTTTTCATATATATTTGGTGATATTTGAGAACTTAATTTTTGGGGGTCATGCACATGGCTGTATCAAGGTTTTTTTTTGACCGAGCTTTCATATAGCTTTCATTAAGGTCTATCAGGCTTCTATTCTATGATTTTACATGAACCATAGGACTAAGTTTTTAAAGCAGTAAGAAACGTCATATGGATCTGTAATAAGGAGAAATGTGGCCTTTTTGCACTACTGTACAGGCTCTGGACATAGGGCTCTGGTAAATATGTAAGGTTAAGCCGGATATTGGGCCAAAGGAAAGGTATGGACAACTTTTAGTGGAAAATCCAACTCTGCATTATTGAAGATTTGGGTTTTGAGTGGGATGTTTACAGCTATTCCACAAATATAAAGATGGGTAGCAAACTTGAAAATCCAGCTCAAACATAGTTTTTCTTATTTTGGTGGATGAAAGAGCTTAATAATAATGATAAAATAATCTTTATTTATATAGTGCCATCATATTACATAGTACTTTACAGATTATGGGGAACATATACAGGCAGTCCCCGGGTTACATACAAGATAGGGTCTTTAGGTTTGTTCTTAAGTTGAATATGTATGTAAGTCGGAACCCTATATTTTATCATTGTAATGCCAGCCAGAACTTTTTTGGTCTCTGTGACAAATGAATTTTAAAAATGTTGGGTTGTCATAAGAATCAATATTAACACTAAAGCTTCATTACAGACACCTGTGATAACTGTTACAGCTGATCATTGTAGCCTATGACTAAAGTACAATAAATTACCAATATCCAGAGGTCCGTTTGTAACTAGAGGTCGTATGTAAGTCGAGTGTTCTTAAGTAGGGGACCGCCTGTATAAGTAAAATAAGACATTACAGAGTGATAACATTGTGTTATGAAACAACAGGATTTAGGAGCTTAAAGAGGACCTGTCACCCAGAAAATGACCCCCACCAAATGTGCTCCCCCCTCCCCCCATAATCCTCTCCCCAGCCCCTTTCTCCCCAGCCAGTTTAAAAAAAAATTATGTGTGGTAAATTGAGTTAAACCGGCGTATATATTGCATAATCGCTGCTGTTAGTGCAGCGCGGTCGGCCAGCAATGTGAAGAGGAAAGTTTGCGGCCGCTTTGCAGAGAGCCAGCAGCGTTCATGCAATATATGCGACGCTGCCGGCTTCTCGCTGACAGGGGTGGGCTGGGGGTGTGTCGGCTGGCCCCCTTATGAATAAGGCCGACCGACCGTACACAACATACGAGAATACGTCCTCTTATTTAGTAAGAGGTCAGATTGGTTTAAATCAACTTACCACACATAAATTTTTTAAAAACTGGTGGGAAGAAAGGGGCTGGGGAGAGGATTATGGGGGGGGGGGGAGCACATTTGGTGGGGGTAATTTTCTGGGTGACAGAAAGTTGTTCTGCCAAACTCTCAGAGAGATGGAGGTTCCAGAGTTGGATGGCTATAGCATATATGTCTATAGAATATCTTAAAGCTGATCTCTTACTTACTGCTGTCTTCTGCTACATGGGATAGCCACTCAATGCAAGTACTGACAAATATTTAATAAAGAAAGAAGTAATGTTTTGTGTTACCTAGGAGACCTAACCAGTAAATTATCTTTAAAATCACTAAAAAGGCTAACCTTTGATAGCTTTTCATGCAGTCTGTACTTCTGAATTGTGGAATTGCTTCCCCATAATTAAATGAGAAAGAATAAGTTGCAGCCCTGTGCACAAATTACTACCCAGTGCATGCAAAATAATGTATTATAAGTAGCAATTTATTCTATTTATTGTACAGATATTGATGTGCATTGGATTTACGCTATTTTTGAGTCAGCACCATGGTAACTGGTCTCTTGACAAAGGTCCCATGTCAGAGCTAGACAGAAATAGAATAAGTATAGCAGGCAGCTAGGAGAAAATTCATTCTAATTATTAATATTATTGTAGTTTACTTGTAAAGCACAAATAGTTTCCACAGTGCTGTATAAAAAGACACACATTCATTACGATGCTGAAATAAAAAAACAATTGTGCCAGAGATGAGGGGGGTCTTTTGAATTTAACTGCGCTACCAGAACCCATTAAAAACACCACAGTAAGTTGTACACTCTAATTATCGTACAGCAGGCAAACGCATCAGGTTCGGGACCAATTATGCTAGAACCAGTATATGTTTAGCAAATGGAAGGAATCTGTAGCACCCTGTGAAAATTAGGGTGGAAAACTTGAATGTTTAATACAGAAATGGAAAAACAAACATGGTATGCAAATACGTCTGACAGTTTCAGAACTAGATACTATGCTAGTGGACACAGGGTCCAATATCCAATAAAAAGAATCAAATTTGGGAATTTCTAAGATCTGTTTCCCAATAGTTGATGGTGATGGGCCCCCATAGCTGAACCACAGCCTGACATTTCATCAGAATGCAGAATGCATCTGACTGGACTTCAAGGGTAGAGTGTATTTATTTCAGTGGGTTGGTGAAGTGCCCTTTCTGGTAATAGTGCATCCTCCTGAACTCTGCTCTCAAGTCACAGAGTAGGCAGCAACATATTGGCCAATTGGTCAAGCATGACCAAACTGTTTACGCCCACACTGCTTTTGCTTAATTTCCCCCACAAGATCAGAATCCTAGGGGTTTTGTGGGGATCTAGTTGTTGTTATTACAGCCCTTGGGACTCAGCAAGGACCCCAGGGCTGCTGGACATCACTACCAGTTAGACCCTACCTTTGGCAGCATCTAACATAGTCAGTGGATGCTAGAGTGGTCTGACATCAGTATTGCAGTGTTTTTTCTTTTCTGAACAAGAGATCAGAAGATCACTTCAAATACAACTGTGTAAAAAAAATGAAATAGTAAAATAAAAATGTTACTTAATGAAAATAAATGTAAAAAAAAAAAAACAGCGGTAGTGCCGAAGAATCAACTTTACATATAAAAATCAAATAGTCAAAGTAATAAAACTAAATGGCTTTAGTTTTACATCTTGTCATTACGCTTCCTGAAAGTCATGCTCAATATTAAGGGTGCTGCCTTAAAAAGTACCTATAAGAGGCAATGTTTTCCTTTTCACATCCTGGAAATGTATTTGCATATTTTCCAGAATACACCAGTGGAGCATCAATGGCTATTCTCGACAGACCTGTAAGTCAGCCTTAATCGTCAAAGTTCCCATAAGGGCGTAAGGAGAACTCTTATTTCCCGACCCCAGCAAAAACCTCTCACTCAGCCAAACCAGTTCCCTACACTGTACTGATGAGATGCAAAGACAACGAAACAGGGCTGTCTTGTTGGGTTGGAGACCTGTTTGCTTTGGAATAGATATACTGGTTTGGCTTAAATCCTGCATTATGTAGGCTTATTGAAAGTCATTGAAAGAAAGTTTGCATGTGTGTGCTCACCCTTCAGTAAAATGGATGGAAATAGGTGCAAAGGGTCTGCCCTTGGTATCCAAGGGAAAACAGAGTGGTAGGATCTAAACGTTAGTCAACTATCACTGCAGTCGGTAGGGACTGGGAGGAGCAGGTGCGGCATGACGTAACACGCCGCTTCCGTGGAGCTGCCCCGCCCCCTTCAGGCCGATGACTGCCGGCTGCCGTGACTAGGCTCCCTCGGCGTTACCTGGGAGCGTCTCCCGCATGGCGCACGGAGGATAGAGGCGCCAACTCCTCGCTGCCGCGCACTGCCGTTGCCGCACACTGCTGCACACTGCCGTTGTCGGAGGCCGATACAATGAAACACTGATGCGACACAACTGATGCCGTGCGACACATGGAGGAATAAGGCGCTGACTCTGCGTTGGAGTTCATTGGTCGCTGGTTCACTGGTCACTGCCCGTAGCTGTACGCGCTCAGCGCTGCTGACATCTAAACCGCTGAGTAAAAGGAAAGTCGCAAGACAATCGCAACAGTGAGGCATCTGGATCCAAGGAGTGAAGCGTGTCTCTGAAAACAACAGCTCCCCTGCATATAGGAGAAGGACAGGAACGTGAGCCAATACCGTAGACCCGGACGGAGAGGTGTTTGGTAACGTTGAACAACCCTTTTTGCGTTTACTTTGCATTTATGTCTACGGCCTAGTCTATGGCCTAGTACTAACATTTGCTATTATTTAAGTGTTTGGATGGCTTGTGCCCTTGGACTTGCATTTTAGGATTCGTTATGACTTTTCACCACAGGCCCGGCACAGCCTGGCCCTATTGAAGCTGTTGGTGGTCGCTTGGGCGTTTACTAGCCCGATCCGGAAGCCGAGGTTGGCTACGAGTCAAAGACTTTTTTATCCTCAAGTATTGGACTGCATTAAGTCAGTTGCGTGGCATTGCTAATGTTTGTAGGGGGAGAGCTCCCTGATAGACCTGGAAACTGGTTCCCAGTGCAATCTGGGTCATCTATTGCATGTTATCAGTTGTAACTTACATACTACCGCTTTGTCCCCAATGTAGTGTATTTATTTAAGTACACTGTTTTTGGGGAGAAAAAAGGTGCAAAGTAATACCATCAGCCAATTATCCCTGAGTTTTTCTCAGTTCTGTACTTTGTACTATCTGCAGGCAAAATGCCCCCCAAAGGTGCCCGTAAGTCAACTGGCGTCAGCTCCCCCCGTGAAAAGACAGTAGCCACAAAACTAGATAAATATTTGAAATCTCCGCCAGGGAAATCGGCAAAAACAGCTAAAGAGGCTGAGGCCGGCTCAAGGTACTCTCCCCTTGAGACCGAGGGCGAGGAAACACATGAGAACAACCCCGCCATCTGGGAGGAAATTCTCCAAGCAGTTAAAAAAACAAATGTGTCAATGGAGGGGTTAAATGAGCAGATGGCAGTTACGAGAAGTGAGATCTCGGCTATTAGGGAAGATCTCAACCAAATGAGAGGTCAAACTAAAGAGCAGGGAGAGAGATTATCCAAAATTGAAGGGGAGTCACGAAAATTTCAAAAAACAATGTCCAAAATGGAGGTTGAGAATAAAGAGCTTCAAGCTAAAATAATCGACCTTGAAGATAGGTCCAGGAGGGGCAATATTCGTTTTGTAGGGTTCCCTGAAGGGGCCGAACAAAGAGATACCGGCCAGTTTATCCAGGACTGGTTGGTCGGCGTTATGGGTTCAGAGAGCATTACTCCTACATTTATAGTGGAAAGGGCTCACCGGGTCCCGGTCAACATGCTATGCTCCAAGGATAGAGACAAGGTCTTCAGGGTGCTACGTAATCTAGGGGAAACACTGTATGACGGGTCAAAAATCTCTGCATACCCGGACTATTCTAGGGCTACCATGATGAGAAGGAAGGAATTCAAGGAACTTAAGAAAAAACTAGCAGAGAAGGACCTTAAATACTCTTTAATATATCCAGCTAAACTGCGTGTAATTTTCCAGGAAAATACGTTCTTCTTTTCCTCTCCAGAAGAGGGCTTTAAATGGCTCGAGTCAAAGGGCCTATAAGGCGGTCACGATTGTTCCTTTGATATTAGATTTAACTAAATGGCCATGATTGGGGGACAGGACAGGCTCCAGGGGTTTTGCTAGGGAAGAAGAGTATCACAACTAATGTTGGGTACATGTAGAGGGGTGGGATCATGGTTGGGATGGAATGAGGGTGGGTTGGGTGGTCGGGCCTCTGCCGGGGTTGTCCTTTTTTTTTTTCTTTTTTTTCCTTCCTCTTCTCCTCTATCTCCCCTCCCCCTCCCACATATAAGCTATGATATCCATTATAACATGGAATGTTAGAGGTTTGGGAGAGAGGATCAAACGGTGTATTGTCTTTGATGTTATTCAAAGACACCTCCCAGCGATTGTGTGCTTACTTGAGACCCACCTTAGTTCCGACACGGTGAGAAGAATTGGCAGAAAATGGGCTATTAAAGAATATCACTCTGTGTTTTCCACATATGCTAGGGGTGTTAGCGTCTTTATCCATAGTGCCGTAAACTTTCAAATCATCTCCAACAAAGTGGATTCCGGGGGTAGATTTGTTTTCTTGCATGGGAAAATGAATGGACTGATATGTGTCATAGCCTTCGTGTATATACCCCCCCCCCCCCTTTTCCTCTCAGGTCCTGAAGGCTCTGCTGACCTTTATGGAGCAAAAAGATAACTGTCCGTTGTGGATCTGTGGAGACTTCAATTGTGTCATGAACCCATCTATAGATAGAGTTAGCAGTAGCAAGGATGGTAGTCCAAAGGTTATTGCCTCACCTCTCTCTAAGTTTTGTATGGAAACAGGGTTAAGAGACGTGTGGCGAATGAAATATGGGGATCACAAAGCTTTCTCCTGTTTCTCCAGCTCCTCCAGAGTGATGTCCCGAATTGACCTTATTTTGGCTTCTGATAAGGCCCTTCTCTGTACCAAAAAAAATGAAATATGAGAGGGCGAGTCATTCGGACCATGCTCTGGTGGCACTGGAAGTAGAGATGGGCGAGAGCCAGAGAGGGAAACCTCCTAAAATCAATCCACACTGGTTTTCTCTCCTCTCTAAAGATGAGGAAGTGCAGGAGGAAATTAATACTTTTTGGAGAGATAATATTGGCTCCACCCACATCGGAGTTGTATGGGACTCATTGAAAGTCCATATGAGAGCATGGTGGCAATATCAAATTCGGGGGAAAAAAAAAGTCTATCAGCACAAAGAGGAGACACTAAAGAATACAATGGAAAAAGCCCAAGCAGAATATAACAGATCCCCTCTAGAAGCTCAACTTAAGAGATTACAAACGTCCAAAGTAGAATATGAGGAGTATATGAGGGAAAAGGTACAACAGAAGGTTTTTTTCCAAGGTCAGAAATATTTTTGTGAGTCGGGTAGGCCAGGAAAATTCCTGGCCACAGTAGTCCGTAACCAAAAAGACAGCCAATAAATCCATCAAATACTGGACCAGAGAGGGGAGGTAGTGGAGTCCCCACAGGAAATCAATAAAGCTTTTGTGGAGTTTTTCTCGACCCTATACTCCTCAGACTTAAAATCCGACCGTTCTGAGCTGGATCAGTACTTATCTAGAGTTACTCTTCCCCAGCTATCGACCGCTCAGAGACAGTTGCTAAATCAACCCCTGACTCTGGAAGAAATTACAACAACCCTTACTACCATTTCAGGGAATACGAGTCCAGGGTCTGACGGGCTACCGTTCGAAGTTTACAGAAGGTATGGCAAAATTTTACTTCCTCTATTATTGGAAGTCCTTAATGCCAGCTTTGCGAAGGGGAACCTTTCAGACTCAATGATGGAGGCATTAATTGTCCTTATTCCCAAAAAAGGAAAAAACATTTTAGAAAGAGAATCATATCGCCCGATCTCTTTGCTAAACACGGATGTGAAAATCCTGGCCAAAACATTATCGTTGAGATTACGGGGGGTTGTTCAAGATCTCATTCACCCAGATCAGGCAGGCTTTATACCGGGCTGCAACATTAGAGATAATTTGGATAGGTTGTTTCTGGGTTTGCAGCTCGGGGCGGATGTGGGGGGCCGCTCCATCCTGTCTCTCGACGCAGCTAAAGCGTTTGACAGGGTGGAGTGGCCCTTCCTTTGGGCCGCTATGAGAAGGTTTGGTTTCGGGGAAGGATTTTTGTCCTGGGTCAAGTTATTATATAAAAACCCGATGGCCAGGGTTCTTACCAACGACTCGGTCTCAGAGAAATTCTCATTGGAAAGGGGCACCCGGCAGGGTTGCCCCTTATCTCCACTATTGTTTAATCTCTTCATTGAACCTTTGGCGACCTTGATAAGAGGGGACCCGGATATACTTGGATGTGGTTGTATGGGAGGTTCCGATAAAATACTATTATATGCCGATGATGTATTGTTATCTGTGGGTAACTCGGCTGTATCTATCCCAAAAGCGATTCAGTTGATTCGAGACTATGGGTCTTACTCTGGGCTTGAAATTAACTGGAATAAAACAGCGTTGCTTCCAATAGATGAGATTTCTACTGAAGGCTTTAGTAGCCTCCAAGTACTGGAACCACATGCAACCATAGAGTACCTGGGGCTCTCGATCTCCACGGACGTCAGGAGATATGTTGAGCTAAATATCCGACCACTGATAGCGAAAATTCGGTCAAAAATCTCCACCTGGGTTAAATTGCCTCTTACTAGGGCTGACAGAATAGGCTTATTAAAAATGATAATTCTCCCACAAGTGCTATATGCCCTTTCGGCATCTCTGGCTTATTGAAAGGCTCTGCAATGAGTTGATTTGGGGGAGGAAACGTGTACGAATTAAGATCTGTTACCTATATAAAAGTCAGAGAGAAGGTGGATTGGCAATCCCCAACTTTAAATTATATTTTCTGGCAGCTAAGGTTTGTTTTTTATCAAAGTGGCACAATTCAGGGCTGTTTCCACAAATACAGGGCAAGATTAAGGGAAACATGTCCTTTTGGGAGATCTGTGAATCGAGCCAACTGGCGAAGGGCGGGTTAAAACATCTTCCCGCCTGTAGATTAATAAATGAGAGTTGGAAATTCCTGAAGAGGATGGGCGAAGAGAAGGGCGCCCTACAGGTCTCCCCCTTGTGGTACAATACAAATCTGAAGGAATCTTGGAAAATGGTGGATGTTGAGGTTTGGATAGCACTAGGTGTAACTAGGGTATGTCACTTATTTCAAGATGGGATATTAATGACTTATAAGGATATTGAAAGAATTTATGGGTTAAGTAGGAATATGTATTTTCACTATTTACAGTCGAAAGATGCATTTAATATGACACAGGAAAAAAAAATATTTTTTGTGCACAGTAGTACACTGATAGATCACCTTTTTTTTAATTGGCAAGGGAGAAAGAGAGTTTCACGAATATATAATCTCTTACTTAGAGAATACACAAAGGATGTAAAATTCAAGGCTATCTCCCACTGGGATTCAGATGGGATATGTCTTTCACAGGGTCAATGGTGTGAGGTTTATCGGAATTTAGTCTTATGTTCACTAAATATGAATTACAGAATGATCCAATTTAACTGTATACACAGGATATATTACACTCCACTGTTACTTAAAAAAATGAAATTGTATAGAGACGATAGGTGCCCACGTTGTGAATGCATTAATGCAGATTTTCCACACTTGAGTTGGAGCTGCCCTGGTATCAAATCCTTCTGGCAAGGAATACATGTAAAGATCGAGGCTCAACTGGGGTTCCAAATACCCTTCTCTGCCGAGGTACTAATCTTGAATGAACTACAAAAGTGCGCAGGGTTGGGATATCTAAGAAACAAAAAACTATTATTTGTAGAATGTCTCTTACGGCAAAAGTTTTGTTGGCGAGGAACTGGATGAAGTCGCACCCACCGACTTTTAAACAATGGGAGGACTTGACACAGAAGATAAAGACGTATGAAAAAATGTATTTCGGAAATCGAAATCAGTTAGCACAATGGGAGGAGCTATGGGGAACAACGGAATAAATTTTCAATTCCCTTTTCTTTTTTTTTTTTCCTTTTTCTTTTCCCAGGCAGAGGGAGGGGGGGTGGTTTTGGGGGGTTGGGAAGGGGGAAATATTAAAGGTGGAGGGGGTAATGAAGGTTATACGGATGGAGGAACAACTTCATTTCATGCCTCAATCGTACTCACAATAGTACAATATTAAGTAGAGTCTGCATAAACCTAGGCAAAAAAAGGTCTACACTAGTACGAGTAGTGTTGTGGTATCCTAGTGAATGCCGGTACTCCACACTTACTCTGGTTTCTCGTGGGAGATAATCTGAGCAGGATAATACCATACTAGTTCTCCATCCTTAAATTACTGAATATACTCCGGAGCTTATCCCCTATGTCTAAGAGATTAATTCACTTTGACCGATAACTAAATGATACCTTATACAATGTTTCTGCTCTAAAAATCCTTAGCAACTGTTGAACATAGGCTCTACAGGAAATATTCTGTATTAATGTGATGACCGTTAATTACTATTTATGATTGTCTCCTTCTTGTCTTTTCTGTTTGTATACCGAAATTTTCCCCTAGGGAGAGGGAAGGGGGGGGGGGTGGCTTGGGGTTCTGGGGGGGGGCATAAAAGGTGGAAGGGGCAATGAAGGCTGTACGGACAGAGGAACAACCTCATACTATGGCTCTAGATGCATTTAAATTTCTATAAGATGCTAGGGGAGTATGTTAATTAAAAATTCTAGTACATACCATGGTGTCTATTTTCCACTTTTTAAAGAAAGTAAACTACTTTTATTGATAATGAAAAGATACGCCATACAATGATGTTGTTCCAAACTGTTTTAATAACTGCTGCGTACATGCTTATACAGGAAATTCCCTGCATTAGTGATTGTCTATCACCATTTTAAGTCTGCCTCTGGTTTTCTATGTCTGTATAAAAAGGAAAGAAAAATAAAAACTTTTTTGTTTAAAAAAAACAAAAAAAAAAAACTATCACTGCAGTCCTCCATCAGTTGGGGCTTTGCGGCAGAGTGTGCCAATGGAAACCTCTCCTCAGTGTAAGGCATATGAAAGCCTACATACAGTATGCAAAAAAAACACATGAAGAACGTCAAGACTATGAGAAGATAGTCTATGGTCTGATGAGACGAAGATTGAACTTATTAGTGTTAATTCTTAGTGGTATGTGTGGAGATAACCAAGCACTGCTCATCAACACAATCCCAAAATTGAAACATGGTGGTGGCAGTGTCAAGCTATGGGTGTTTTATTAGCTACAAAGACAAAATGACTAGTTGCAATTGAAGGAAAGATGAATGTGGCCAAGTAAAAAGATTTCCTGAGACTTCCTCTTCCAGAGTGCTCTGTACCTCAGACTGGGCCAAAGGTTCACCTTCCAACAAAACAATGACCCTAAGCACACAGCTAAAATAACAAATCAGTGGCTAAAGAACAACTCTGTGACCATTCTTGACTGCCTAGCCAGAGACCTGACCTAAACCCAATTAAGCATCTCTGGAGAGACTTAAAAATGGCTTCCACCAACATTCACCATCCAACCTAAGGGAACTAGAGAAGATCTGCAAGGAAGAATGGCAGAGGATCCCCAAATCCAGGTGTGAAAAACTTGTTGCATCATTCCCAAGAAGACTCATGGCTGTACTAGCTCAAAAGCTGCTTCTACTCAAGACTGCACAAAAGGGACTAAATACTTATGACCAAGAGATATTTTAGTTTTTCTTGTTTAATAAATTAGAAAAAATATCTATATTTCCTTTTTTCTAGGTCAAGATGGGGTGCATGGTGTACATTAATGAAAAAATAAATAACTTTTTAATCTTACCAATTGGCTGCAATGAAACAAAGAGTGAAAAATATAAAGACGTTTGAATACTTTCTGTATCCATTGTAAATTAGCTATTAGTATAAAATAAACAATCCTATCAGTGAAATAGTGAAAGCAAATTGCTTACTATACAATTTGAAAAATTCTGTAAATGGTGTAGCTTTTCAAAAAAGTAGGTTTTGGCAATTTTGAAAATGTAAAACAATTGCTTGTATAGTTACAAGCCTCCTAACACCTAAATAAGAAAGGAATGCTCAATTATGTCAACTTTAAGCAGAAATATTATAAATGTTTGTTATTGAGTAATTTATATGGTATAAGTAATCTATATCATAAAGTACAATTTATCATGAAAAAGATACACATGTAAGAGTTGAAAAAAAGGGCTAAGTTTATTAAGGTCATTCAAGTAAATATTTTGATAAGATTTCAGGAGATATGTACTGGTAGACGGGCTTGCTATATACTACAGGGTCTGGCTATGTATACTAGGGGTGCAGGGGCTGACAGGCTATACACTGGGGGACAGGGACTGGCAGGCTAAACACTGTATTTTCCACCCTACTCGAGTCAATAGGTTTTCCCAATTTTTTTGTGTTAAAATTATGTACCTTGGCTTATACTCAGCTTGGCTTATACTCAGGTATATATGGTAGTTTGCCCCAAAATGTTTTGCTAAAAGATTAACTGTAAAAGTTTTTTTTTCCAGTCAGTCAATACCCTTTTTTGTTTAAAATAAGACACCCCTGAAAAATAGGATCTAGTGCAATTTTTTTCAACCTTAAGGCCCAAGGCCTACCCTGAAAATAAGACCTAGCAGCAGTCATTGATACGTCTCTCCCCACACCGTGCATTAGGATTAGTAGATCATTAAGATGTTGTGACATGGAAGAATACATGGGATAAAATTACTGACTGTTGCATTGCAAATGCACTACAAGCAGCTACACGAACAAAAAGGGCTTATGAAAGCAAATAGTTAAACATGAGAAATTAAGGGCCAATAGAAACAAAGCCACATGAAATTCAGCATGAGAGTTTGGAGATTTCTAAGGATGTTGGATAAGTTGTTGTTTTTTTGTTCATGGAAAAAATAAGACACCCCAACGAAAATAAGACCTAGTGCCTTTTTTTCAGAGCAAAAAATAATATAAGACACTGTAGGTTCCATGCTCTTCTATGTCATGAATGCTGCCAGGCTAGTCACCATAAACATCCAGTATGTGCACTGTGCAGTGTCCAGTGGATTTCTTTGAGAGAGAACACAAGGCATCATGGGATCTGTGAGCAAGCTAACTGGCCTCAACTTGAGGGCATAGACAGACAGTCATAAGTCTCTGCCTACTAAGAAAGATTGTTGTCAAGCACTTTTTGTCAAAGTAGGCATTGTTCTGGTTGTTTTTAAAGGGGGAATCACATATAATAATTTGGTAAAATCATAACTTTATGCTTTAAGCCATGTCACCTTTCGTCTAAAACCATGTTTACCAACGGGAAAATCTTAGGGCATATTGTAATGGCAATCAGTGATCGTGAACCTGTTAACCCCTTAACCCCAGTGATCGGGAACCTGTTAACCCCTTAATGCATTATAATGCCATTGAGGATGTATGAGGAGTGTCACAGTTCGGAGGGGATGAGCTGTCTGAGAGTCTCTTTGGAAAGAGTCTGGGGACCCGGACCCTCTGGACCACCACGGGAGGTGATGGAGCTATCCGCAACCCGGGACCGGAGTCTAAGTGGCACCTGTTCTCCGCCAGAACCCGCCGCAAAGCGCAATGGCGGGTGCCACCAGGTCGTTCCACGGGTGCGACTAGGCCCGTGTGGCAGCCAAGGTAGTACGGCAGGAAATGCAGGAAAAAGTCCAAACCTGAGATGACAGCAGGAAACATGGAGGAACACTAGTAACGCTGAGCCTTCAAATCTTGAAGAGCCAGCGCGCACTCACGCTAGTCAGTAAACAGGAGCACAGCCAGGAGCGTGGAGAGGTGAGTCCTGGCCGGGGAGCAGGACAGCAGGAGCGGGGACTGCGGCAACGAGAGGGACATGGGTGTGCCCACGATCCGTGGCATGGATCGCAGGGACACCCGTAACAAGGAGGGCTCATGAGCTGCATTATGCTGGCACCCATCATGGGTGTTAACCATTTCCCTGTCGCCTCCAGCTTTGCTGCCATCTTGGATTGGGTTGTAGTTCCCCTTAGCATATTTAATATTCTATGCTGTGTCCTGGGAACCTGGAACAAAATTCCGAATTTTGAGGTGATATTAACAAAAAAGTATATTTGCAACATTTTCTTGTGTGCTTTTTTTAATGGCTTTTACTGTGTTTTCCAAATCACACCATCCTTTTATTCCTTGGGTTGTTACGATCATGGAGATACCAAAGTTTTATATATTTTATTATGTTTTCATAGATTTTTAAAAATTTTAATCTTTTGTACAGCCATATTCTGACTCCAATAACATTTTCATATTTTATGGACCTGTGTCATTTTTTGTAAGACAGGCTGACATTTTCATTACTGTCTATTTGTGGATTGTACTACCTTTTGATCAAATTTTTTTAAAATTTTTATGTGTTGGAAAAAAAAGTGGCAATTCAGACAATTGGACAGTAATTTCCGTCACTGGGTTGCCCAACGGGAATAATTGATTTTAAATTTTAAAAGATTGGACATTTTGGGACATGGTGATGCCTAACATGTTTATGTTTTATTTGTTTTTTTTGGTTTTTATAAAATTTTTATATCTTTTTTACTATTTTACTGTATTTTAAACTCTCAAGTTTCTTTGACCCTAGAGGTTTGATCATTCATACCATATGCAACATTACTGTATTGCAGTATATTTTGCTTGTGATCTGTAATGGTTCACATTTTGAAAGATTTAAGAGCATCCAAGACCTATCCAAGGGGTAAGTTCTGGATTGCCAGGGTTCTCTGACATAAGGGGAATTACGACTGTTAACACTGATAGTTAACTGAAGTCAATAAATCATTAAGCTCTTTCAATGTATGTTCATATCAGATTCATGTAGTTGCCAGGTGCCTTAAGTCCAGCTACAATCCTGCAATATAAATGTGTTTTTCACAGTCTTGCTGCTACTTACAATGTATAGAAATGCATAGTCACATAGCTTTCATCTGCCACCTAACCATATCTGCAGTTTTGTATGGTCAAAGTAGATAATGGATTCACTTTAAAACACATGCATTCTAAAAAAAATATTAACTAGTAAGGTGGAAAGCACAGGTGTAATTTTTGAAGGAGGGCTCAGAACACCCAAGATAAACTGATGCTTAAATGCCCCAAAATGTTATAAGCTTCATAATTCTGTTGTTTTCATACACATACGATGCCCATAATATATACAATAAAGATTAACATTGTTGAATTGTCTATCTGCAACTGGAAAGGATTTCATAAAACTGACTTGGTTGCTATATATATATAAAAACAAGTATAGAAAAATAATTTAACCCATCCAGGGGAGTCTGTTTACAAAACTATATGTGGACTTGTTATCTGCGAGGCACTGTCAGAGAATGGCTTACAGGCTCCCAACTTTTATGGCAACGATTGGTGACCTCTTATGACAGTGATGGCTAACCTATGGCACTGGTGCCAGAGGTGGCACTCAGAGCCCTTTCTGTGGGCACCCAGGCCATCACCAGAGATGACTCCAGGTATCTTCCTGCAGTCCCAGACAGCCCAGGACTTGCTGTGCACAGAGCTATTTTAAAGTGACAGCTCTACCTGGGACTATTTTCTGCTTTATTGGTGTCCTCAGGATGCTGGTATCAATGAAAACTGTGACAGAGAAGGGAGTATAAATCACAAATTAAATTTCTGTGTTGGCACCTTGCGATAAATAAGTGGGTCTTTGTTGTAGTTTGGGCACTCGGTCTCTAAAAGGTTTGCCATCACTGTCTTATGATATCACAGGGGTTGCTGATTGTCAGGTTATCTGCTGGCAGTGTTTGCAGCAGTTACAGACAGGTGGCAGCTGTATGATACAAAAAACTCTCAGGACTCCTGTTTATTTTTACTTTTTTAAATATTTTAAAATGTATGTTAGTTAAATTTTATTCACACCTTTAAATAGTCTAGGATTGTGGAATCTATATATTCGTATACTGTCAGCGTCAGACTACCATGATTGGGGGAAAATCCTCTGGGTGGCTCAGGCTTTAACACATTATAATGGGGCCAAACGATCTAACAGAAGAGAAACCCATTTGGAACTGAGTGGAGCAATCATATGGTCCATATATTATGGATTATTACATTTATTGATAACACATCCTACATAGGGATTTTCTATATAGAGGGTGGGTCCCAAGAGCAACATCAACAATAGACTCATTATATCTGAGTCCGATAATGTATACTGTTGTTTAACCGATACTGAAATACATGAGATCCATATTAAGCAAGAGGATGTGCACCTTCTAATAGTTTACACAAATCAAATCTATTTTATTTATTAAGTGTAAGCAATCAGTATCAGACTGGGATTCCTTAGGTCCTCTTTTTGATAAATTGATTTTTAGAGATTACCCTACATCGACCTCTTCAGAAGATTTGGTGCCCTGTAGCCTGGGCCTCTTGGGACTATTATTGTATTGGAGCCTGGGCTCATTTGAGGATCCACTAGTGCTATGGTTGCCCAATCTGACCTTTTAAGCGGCTCATACCCACCATTATCCATAAATGTTAGATTGTTGATTAGTCATTTCACAAAATGGTAATCTGTTCTGAAAAATGCATGTCAAAACCTGTTACTCTCTTTGTCATCTCTTGATGATAGGATATTTTGTATTCATTTTTGATTTGTATCCATTTTTGTATTGTACACAGATACATTTAAATATAAAGAAATTGAACTGATTGTTTTGGCTCCTATATGGATAGTCATTAGCTGAAAGTAACTCATACCTTGAGATCCCTAAAGGATTATGATACACAGGTGAATTCTATGGAGTCTTCTCTGCTTGCAATGGGACTTTGTAACATGAAAACCATATTGCCTATTGCATATTGCCACTATAATTGCTTTCAAACAGAAATTTGAGAATCTGTTATGCTGCCAAGCTTCCAAAAAAGACAACCCATTGGAAAAAATGTACTACACTCTTATTATTTTGCACAAGGAACCAGACATAGCTTGTGATTTTTTTTTTTCAACCTGAGGTTTCCCATCCAATATGTGACTGCTTTAAACCATTGTATATATATATATATAAGCTTTTTGTATAATTTTTCTTTATTGACAGGTGAGAGAGTGGCAGGTGTGCTTCTGAAATGGTGGGAAAAGTTCCGAAATACAAACATTCTTTTGACTATGGCAATGGAATGTTTTAAAAGTATGCCTTTTGTAAAGTGAAGGTATGAATAAAAATATGTTCTCATCAGGTCTTGCAAATGGTGGTCATCAAAGGGAATGTTTAACCAGTTTTCACCATGTAAATCTTAAGTAGCCTGCATGTAGCCCAGATATCTGTGTAACCATACCTCCAAGCCCAGGTACGAGCAAAGACTGTTAATTCAGTTATCCACAGTGTTGCTGCTACTACTAACAGCTCACACATAAGTGTAACTCAACAGCTCTCCACGGCTGCTTTGTATATCAAAAATACTAGCAGATTCGCTTTAAGGGGTTAACTATAGTTGCAATGGTAGATAAAGATTATAATAGGTTTATTTTAGAGTTCATCCATTTACTTCATATTGTGGCTAAACATTATTAGACAGGTTCTGACAAACCATAAACATACATTGTTACTGCACATGTTTTGAGTCAATTGTAAAGAATTAGTTAAAAAAAATCACTTCATGTAAACGGAAGGGTTCGGCTTTAACAAAAAGGATTGGTCTAAAATTGTAAATAATACATTTAATTCTAGAATGAATTAAAAATGCAAAAAGTAAATTATTCCTTTATTAAAGTTTCCTTCTTATGGGCACATTGGGCAGTAAAAGAGCAAGGCCTAGTGGCCAAACCGCCAACTAACTGAGATTTTGGTTTATAAATATTGCGATACTTAAAGGCAATCTGGGCAATCACATTTAATTTCATTCATTTGCCATATGTAAACATTTCTTTGGATGTTATTAAATAAATGTTTCTGTGTGAAGATAATTTCTTATAAATGTAGCCATGTTGTCCCTTAGTAACGAGAAAGCTTCCTCAGATACGACCACCTCACATTTTGGCAGCAGTGGCCAGACATGTACTATTGAGCCCTTGCCTGGATTCAGCGTTCATTACCACAGGACGGCTGGAGGATATGCAGTAACTCCCGGACATTTCATATTCAGAAACCTTTTGTTTCTCTGTACAATCTCTCCAGCAGAGGTGGTCGTAACCAAGTACACAGTCTTATAACCATATAACTACATTTATGAGAAATTATCTTCACACAGGGACATTTTTTTAAATAACATCTAATTAAAAAAAATGTATATATATGGCAGATTAATGAAGCAGAATGCGAATGCCCAGATAAGAATATTCCTTTAAAGCCAACCGGTTTGGCTGCACACATTGAAATTTTTTTCCCCATCTTAGTCCTTGGTGTGGCATAGTATCAAGAACCTGCTTTAGTTTCGAAACATAAGGACTCATACATTTTGTCTTATTCTCATTAATCTCCATTCACGTTGCCAAATGGGTGAAATTCTTTTTGTACACCGACAGTTTGCTTACTTGAGTTTTACATTCATTCTGTACTTAACATTTTGTAGTATGGAGGGATTGTGTTCATACACAACAAACCAACTAAGCAAACATTGCAGCAGTGCAAAGTATGAGAGGAGGTTTTCAGGTTTCGCATGGCTGTGACAGATATTTAGAAGGGGATTGTGTCGCACACAATCAGGGGGCGGGCCATCGGGTGATTCGACTGATTCGGACTGAGTGCAGGATTTAATATTCAAATTGTGTTGCAACCAATGCACCCGGAAAAAGATGGTGAACTCCAGCGGACCTGAGCGGGGAGCGACACATGCAGGATATCGGGCGCACGTTCATAGTGAATAGGGACACAATCCATGATCGTCGGACATTCCGGAACGGGGATCGGGACATGGACAGATAAGTAAATGGGCCCCATTATCTTTAAAGGAAAAAGAAAAGCATTTGCAGAAAGAAAATATTTATTTGCCATTTTCTGACACCTGTTACCTTTCACCTTGAAGAGCTGCATAAGCTTGTGGGTTGAGCTGATGTTTTAATTGATCCCATTAGTGGAACTATGCATGTTTCTGATTATTTGATTATTTGTATTTCCATTCTAGGAAAAGAGGAGAATTTACAATTTTTATTCATCTTTTTTTTATTGTTTTAATTTATTAAAAAATATATTTTTATTTTACTGTTGTTTAGTTGGTAGTCTGTGATAGACTACCAAATATCACAAGGATATCACATGATTTTGCCTAATAGAAGGTTTAGTAGCCTCTGATTGGCGCCTATTTGTCATGGCAACCAATTTGCCCTCCATAAATGTACCATGTGCAATATACAGGCTACAAACATCGGGTTGTGTGTTGTTTTTTCCAGCCCAGCTCACATGGGAGGGGTAAGCTCCACTCACCATTCACATTAAAAACGACTAAAGGATATCTACTACCAGGATCAAGGATGGTAAACCAAGCACACTGACATACAGGTGTGTGTTTTCTCTGGCAGGATCCTCTTTAGTTTACACTCTTATGCCCTTTTGTTAAGACTAAAATGCTTTAAAAATGATGCAAATAAGCCTGAGAGATTCCAGGATCCAATAAAATCTCTAAAGCCTGGAGCCCCTCACGCTCATTTGCATAATTTTACAATCCTTTTTTGTAAAAATTAGGGAAAAGGTAGCTAAAACATGGTTTACAATCTTAGATCCTGGTGGTAGTGTACTTTGATAGCATGGTGAGACACAGCAGCCTCACTGCACTGTGACCCGCATAATAAAAGTCATTGTGGGTTTTGAGCTAGTGGCAATTTGTACGCCTAGCTCTTGGCCCAAATACATTTGTGTGCATGCAGCCTGTGCTGTAAATGATGTGACCACTTCAAAGTAAACCCTAGTTCACTGTTTAGCTACCATGCCTAACAATAGGCTTAGTAAAAATTGCAAGACTTAGTACTTTGCTACTTGTTGCAGGTAACATTGCATGTTCAATGTGACAGACTCTATGTAAATTAAAAAAGGAGACACCAGGGGCAAAGTATTCATTACTGTATATGTATTCTTTAAACAAATGCTTTACATTAATCTGAAATCTCCTGCTAGGATAGTGGAAGTGGAAGCTGCCAACTCCAATCTATAATAGATTGGAAGAATATAATCATACTTTTTATGGACCTTTGTCTTCCATATATTTTTGTTTGTTCTTCACTTAAAAATATTTTCTTCAACAATATTTTTTTGCAACATTATAGATCCATGGGTTTGTTATTATACAACGTAAATGCTCATTCAATCAAGATAATAAACAATCACCATTTCTCATGAAAATCCAGGGAAACTGATGTTTAGCATTAAAAGGCAGAGATTTATTTGTAGAATCCCAATGTATGTATCCTGTACATCTCAGTGTCTAAGTTGAGATTTACTGTAGGTGTAGAGAAAATGGAACTATAGCAGAACTTTTTTATAGGCAAGTGCTTGAGAATGGAGAACATTCATGTACGCTCCACAGTTTTCTGTTTTTATCACAAGCAGTACATATTGCCTGTTCCATCTTAACTAAGCAAATAGGCACACGCTTTTGTTTTTTTTTACTGCAAACGGGTGTGAAAAAGTATACATAGTAAATCAAGAGTTGAAGTTCAAACAATGTACCAAAGCAATAGCACAAATCACATCTGTACAAGTATCATTGTTTCACTTTTATAATTTGCTCGAAAACCTTGATAGAGATGTGTTACAATCATTAGTAGACCCCAAGAGATGAGATTAATTTATTTACTAATGCCTCAATTACTGAGGCTAATACTCATATACTTTTCTCTTAACTCTCAAATATATTTTACAATTACCAGTTTGAAGTCAACATACTGCATTTATTTACATTTACCTATACAAATGGTAGATTCCGTTACTGTGCTACTACATTCTTCAAATACTAACCCCCACAGAGAGGAATGCACGGCGTTACAATAGGGCCTCGCCTGTTCTCTCAAAAGTTATTCTCTACACTATGGTTAATGTGACTGTGATACAGGGTTCATCCCTGTACTGTATGTGTACTGGGGAACAACTCTCAATATCTTTGCATTGGACACATCATGCCAGTAACATATATAAGCATGCGCTGCCTCCAAGTTTAACATCACATACATTTGTAGAAATGCTGCCACATTTTTTTTTTGTCTTTACAATGTAATATAGAGAAATATAAACTTCAATCCGGAGCCCACGGATGAGAAACTATTAATAAAAAAGAAAGAACTAAGGTAGCCACCAACCGTTGAATGTGCACCATCAACATCTTTTGGTTGTGACATTGCCTACTGACTCTGTTACCAGAACAGAATACAAGCAGCAGCCCTCCTCGGAGGCTCTTATTCCTCCACAATAACATTACATGTGTTGAGCTTTCCTTATCGCATCAGTCCATCTCCATACAATATAACCCACACTTTTCTCTGAGCTCTTGGCCTCCACTCATCATGTGTATTCTTTTTTTTAATCTTATATCGAACAACTTTGTAAACTGGTCAATGACAGAGATTGTCTGTTGGACATTGTATCAGATAAATTCAGCATCACATTGTGATGATTTCAGTCTTTTATAACGGATGATCCAGCTTCTAACAATGGTTTACTGTACAAAGAAAAATAATGAAGACAAGTATGGCAGCTTACTGAAAAGCAAGCGACATGTTACTTTCTACCATGGAGTATGTGGTTAAAAAGAACTAGCTACATACAAAGCAGGGCGGATATATTCTCTTCAGAATAGTATGCATTGATTGTGTTTCTTCACATTTTGTTTTAGGTAGATGGTTAAATGTCTTCCCATTGCAATGTCTTCTTACTGCCAGAAACTCTGCAAATACTCCATCCTGATGGTGGGAAATTATCTGTCATAAGTGCACATAGCCAGAAACATAGAAGTGAGCAACAGTCATTCGAAAGTCTACATGTATGTACAGCAGAAGTCGTTTACTTTGTGTCATACAATATTTTCCCTTTTTTTCATCCACATCAAAGGCAGGAATACAAGAAGGCATTGTTAGATGTGGTGGACAGACATGCGAGCCTGCTGATTAACAGATACGGTTTTAAGGCCTTTGTCTATGTATGCTGAGTTACATAAAGGCAGAAGCACGGAGTAGGAAAGACAGTGAGAGACAACCAAACATAGACAAAAGAAGAAAGGAAGAAGTAAAAGAAGAGATAGGCTCAGGATAAAAAGATACAACTTGGTTAATGTATTGTTATTTATAGTGTGTTTTGTACAGATGGAGAAGTTTGTGTTGCTTGCCCTTTGATAGCTTCTCAGTATCTTTGTTAATAATACTGTCAGAGGTTATAACACATTTCATGGAGTTCAGCGGCCGTTCACCACATTCATTCATCCAGCCCATACAGGAAACACCGTCAACGTCTAGCCAAGAATGTCAAGGTAAACGGGGGATGCCTTGGACAAGTTCTGAAGGAGGCTGTGGATTTCTTTGATGTTCAGCCTCATGTGAGGCTCTCTCTGCCAGCAGCCTAGCATTAGATCGTAGACTTCCTTCGGACAAGTGCGAGGTCGTTGCAAGACTCGGCCTTGAGTTATACACTCAATCACCTGCAAACGTAAAGAATAAAATATTAAGATCACTCTTACCATAAGTTTTGAATAATGAAATAAAGGGGGGTGCACACACTAGATATATCAGGAGGCTCTGGCTTCTTGATTTATCAGGCTGGTGGCTGCCTGGCATAGAATTGCCCTATAGCCTCTGCCTGAAAAGGTGTAGGGTATAGATAGTGGGCAGTTTGTCCCCCTTACAGCACCTCCCTGCCAAGTTAGCATGGTGCAACTGGAAAGTGGCGATTTCCCCCTCTGCACCCGGGAATGGCCCCCATCACATCATTTCATGCCCACTGGGCAAGGATTTTACATAAGGAGGAAAAACAGTAGGAAACAACCAATCAAAGAGAAAAGAAGAAATGGAGAAATGAAAAAAGAAGAGACAGGCTCAGGATTAAAAGATTGACAAGGAGGTGACAAATTGGGGAAAAGGGAGCAAACTGGTGTGCCTTGATGAGACTAGTAACTGTCTGTGGTGGGTATATGAATGATGAACCTGATGTAAAGAGACCACTTGTATATGAATTTGGGGGTAAACGATGTTTCTGAAAATCCCCTTTCACAAAGCAACATTAGGGAACACTATACCTAAAATGTATAGTTTTGTAAATTCTATTGATGTCAACGGAGAATTGTCTAATTTCCTCAAAGCCATATACGCATGCAATTTTTTCTGTTTCCAAAAATCTTCATTGGTTAAACACTATATTAAATCATTTGGCTGCATCAGCAGTAAAGTCACACATCTCACTAAGTGGATGTGATATTGTGAAATTTCGTCAATTAGCGGTAGAATAAGATCTGCCACAAATATGTGCAGAAATATACCTCTATGGCAATATTTACACGACCGTATGGGGGCGTATATATACGGCCGACGTATATATACACCGTATTTACGTCCCCCGTAGATGGCAATGGGCGTCCTGTAGCTGGGAGTAAGATAGGATATGTCCTATCTTTCTCTGGAATATGGCGCAGATACATAAAATATTCCTACAAACCTCATTATTTGATAGTTGGTACCATGGTTGCTTTCCATAAGTGAAAATCTCCCATAACACCACTCCTAGACTCCAGACATCGCTTTCTGTTGTGAATTTTCTATACATGATACTCTCAGGAGGCATCCAACGGATAGGCAGCATAGTATGTCCTCCAACCTAAAGACAAATGAGGATATGTTACACCAATATTTATATTGTACCAATAGGAATGATTTTAAAAAAATAGTTAAAAAGCTGAAGTGACTCAAAAAGTGACTTCACCTGTAACTTTCTATACCAATATCCACAGTTTTGAGGAGAATACCCTTGAGCTGATTATTATTGTGCATCATTCTTATTTTTCATACTGCCTAGGCATAAAGGTTGCAATATTTCAATGGATGTATAGAAGATTCAACCACAAGGACAGACCGTAGAGAATATTAGATGCTCACCATGTACTATTCAAAAAAGCAACAACATATACTAAATGTGCTATTGTATGCCCATCTGGTATAATTATTCTTTATTTTGAATATTATGGAGTTATATATTTCTTTATTAATATTATCAAACTCCAGTTATTTTTCAGACAATTTCTGCTTCTTCTCTTTTTGTATTTCTTCTTTGTATTATATCTTTACATATTTATGTGTTTATTTAATTGTTATATGTACTGTATACTGTGATAAATCTGAAGCAACCCTGTTAGACTGTATAGAGTGAATTTGTCATGGCAAAAACTGCTCAGTGGTGACTGGCCATAGTAAAAGCGACAGCTGTGATATGAAAAAAGGACCCACGTGTTTTTTTTTTCTTTGTAAGATTTGCTGCTACTGCATAAAGCAGTAGATTAGTTACTTTCATGTCTTCTGCATGTAATCTACTGTAAATATGTCCCATCTGGATCCAGTCAAAGTCATGCTATTAGAAGTCATGCTATCACGTTATTAGAGTTTCTTAGCAAATGCAAAAATAATTGATTTTGATGTAATATTTTATATAGGAAGAATCAATTAGAGATTAGTAATTATATCAGTTATTCAAAGGTTTTCATAACAGATGACTTTTTACAGTTTTCTCCAATTGGTGTCAAATTTAATTTAAAAGATGCTATGGATTGTGAGTTTTATAAGTTTCTAAAATGTATAGTCACATAAGGACTAAAACACTTAGCAGAGCATTAGCCCAGGCTCTGACTTCTGTCATACACAATAGTGAGGCTAAGTAGTAACCTAACACATGGCAGGACATCTGATACTCTTATGAGCCATAGACCTTCCTGAGTCTGACATATTCTATATAAATTGTACGTTATTATAATCTTGGCTCCATTCTGGCATAAACAAGATTCTATTTATTTACAGGACTTCCTTTGGATCCAAGACCGAATATATAACTGCACACTTTGTATATATGAACATTTAACCTCTTTTTAAAGTTATGTTCTTGCAGTCATTGCAATTTATTTATATGTATGGAGTAAATATAGTGATTTTATATGTTTTTTGGTTTTCATTTATTATTAAAAAAGGGATAGTCCTGACTTTTGGACTGCTTTTTGGCAATATTTCAGTTCTTTTGCCTAAGGCAAAATAAGTAAGCAATTCCATTTATCCTTATAGTTAACTTTTTTCCTTTGATTTCAATGGCTTTTTCATGTTATATAGAGTTATTATGTATTCTTAGTTTAAGGATGGCTGCGTCTGTATCACATGCTCAGAGTTGTCAATGTACCAAAATTATCTCAATTGAAAATTGCATGTTATATTCTAAAGTCCCAGTGTTTAATGTGTTCATTTATAGACGTATAAACATCCCTTTAAGAAAAACCCACAAAGATAATAATGTTGGATAATGTGGTAAGCCACACAGTACAATTAATTATTTTTCTTGTGATTCAACACATAATAACAGTTGACTTAAAAACATAAATATTGTAATTGAAACCATTAGAAATGACAGTAGGAAGACAGTGAAAGTCAGTTAATGTGCCTAAAAGCCCAAGACACTCAATACACATCACCTTGGCCATCCATCACAGCTTTCTTTATTGATACTGCTTCCTGTTATGTCTCCATCATCTGCTCAATAAAGCTTAACTCACTTCAATACATTACTGTGACAGACAACTTTACAAAAAAAAACACACCACAAGATTCCCCTGCGGATCACATCATTAATGGTCGGGTTGTAGAATGACCAGAACCGCAACAGTTACAAATTCATAAATATTTTGTGGTTTTCTAATCCGTTATATTCCTAAAGAAACAGCTCAGAGGGTAATTGTCTGACCACAAAATAGGGAATAAATAAATAGTATTATATAAGTATTACAAGCACTAGTATTTAGTGACGCAACTTGAAGCTGCTGGGTCCTCCTAACGCAACATCTATCCTAATCTATAATGTAATAATCTCTATAGTTCTATTTTTTATGTCTTGGGAAAGACATAAATCTCAAGGACAGAGATACAACTGCACCCTTGTCATACCCTAAAATTATGTCCCCACCAGCATCCTCTATAGTCTATACTATTCTCATTGACCAATTGTTATAGAAATTTCAAACATTAGATGGATTTATGAGTAACTGTCCCTGGTTTATCATGATAGTGGATTTCCTTTAATCACTTTTCCTCGCACTGCTTATGTGTACATCCACACAACATGACCTCAGCAGTGCACTGCACAAAACTAAGAAATATAAGTCCTGAGTGGCACCACTGGAGCATAGCAGTGGCAAAAGGGTTCATATATTTTGTCTTGCTATTTTAAAGGAAATCTACCAGCAGGATCCAGTATTGTAAACCAAGCAAACTGACATGCAGGTGTGTGCTCCCTCTGGCAGGATCCACTTTTCTTTAGCTTCTTGTGCCCTTGTTTTAAGGAATAAAGGGTTTTAAAAACTATGCAAATGAATCTAAGGAACTTATTTGCATAAATGTAAAACCCTTTTTGTGAAAAAAACAGGAAATTAGAAGCTTACAGAAGAGCAGATCCTGCCAGAGGAGGCCAGTACACCAGTATGTCAGTGTGCTTGGTTTACAATCTTTGATCCTGGTGGTAGATGACCCTTAACTATTTCCCACAATTAAAGATTTTTTTTATAAGTTGGACAACCCCTTTTAGCCAATTTATAAGGGACTGAAATATATTAGGTCACTTTTTGAGTTTATTGTAGGGCAGCCATGATGGTTTTGTTACACTTTAGGTCTTGACTAATAAATTATCAAGTATAGTTAATGTGGGCAATCTTTTTCATAGTAACTTGGCTAATGACATTATGTCAACTTCCTCACAGAAGAACAGGATTAAAGGTATCCCAAAAGGCCATGAGTAACCACCATTCACTATGAAAATATGCAATAGCCACACGGGACTTTATTGCATTAATTCATTACGAAAAAAATGAGATCATGACATGTAGCCTACTCTCAACATCTTGATCTCTCTATGGTTATGGATTTACACAGATTTGGAGGGGGGCGCTGAGTCTACCCTGTCAGCTTAAAAGTCACCTGTGATGCTTTTCTCTTCATGTGCATCAAATCTTAACTTACTTATAGTAATTTAGCTATTTAGATAATCTAATGTACAATAATTATTTTAATTTAATAACGATATAATTGCTTAGAATTTTACACAGTTGTGTGCCTAAGTATTAACCCACGGCTAATACAATTCCCTGTGTGTTAAAATAGAATAATAGAAATAGCATTCATATATTCAAATATAGAAAATACACTGTCATAGGAAATACAAGGAACATAGAGCCATATTGATAGCAAATACAAAACAGTCATTTGGCAGCTACTTTTTAAAGAGTTTTAACTTTAATAACATAATACTATTATGAATAGTGTTACGCAAGAAAGTACAGTTGAAACATTTAAGAATTTTAGAGAATTAGAAAAACTGCATTACAGACTGTAGCGTCAGTAAATTATCCACAAGAGGGCACTAAAGGGAAAAGATTGCACAGATCACACTGCAAAAAAAATATACTGTATAGTGAGGTAAATTTAGCTTTTCGTCCTTAAATATTGACAGATTAAACCTTCTCCACTCACTCACTGACTCACACACCTTTTCCCAAAAATAATCTGTGAATAGTTTGATTGAAGGTAATGATTTACAGCACATTGGTCTGATAGTGTCTGTACTGAATGTCCACTGAAATTAACAGGGTCTTAAAATTTTCTTTCAAAATCAACATTGCAAACCTCACATAAAAAGTTCTATACTGTTTTTTATTACCATTTGTGTAAACTAAGGATTTTCCTGACAAAATATTTTCTGAATATAGGAAATGAAATCCATTGGGGCAGATTAACTTACCCGGTCCTGTCGCGATCCCGTGGTGCGTTGTCCGACGAGGTTTCGGGTCTGCCGCGATTCACTAAGCTCGCACGCCTGAGTTCCTGCTTCTGTCCCTTCTGCACCGAGGTCCGCCAGAGTTTACCTGCCTCTTCCCGGTGCTTGTAAATGTATGTGTTGCGACACAATTCTAAATGTTAAATTCTGTGGTTTGTTCGAATCCGTCGGGCTGTCTGATGGCCACGCCCCCCCAATTCTGTTGCGTGCAAGCCGGCGTCGATGCGCCAAAATCCGATCATGTGCACCAAAATCCCAGGGCAATTCGGCGCTAAACGGAAATCGCCAGGAAACCCAACGAAACTGCATTTGCTACATTCCAGCTGCCCTTTTCAATACAATTGAAAAAAACAACAAGTAGTTAATACTATGTCAAAGCAAAGATTGATACAATATTGGGGCTAATAATCCAAAGGCAAAATATGTCCTTTGGGGAGTAAATCTGGGAGAGTCCCTTGTTGAGAAGGACCTGGGGGTACTAGTAGATCATAAATTGAGTAACAGCATGCAATGTCAATCAGCTGCCTCTAAAGCCAGTAGGATCTTGTCATGTATCAAAAGTGGTATGGACTCTCGTGATAGGGATGTAATATTACCACTGTACAAGGCATTGGTGCGGCCTCACCTGGAATTTGCGGTCCAGTTCTGGGCACCGTTCCAAAAAAAGGATGCCCTGGAGCTGGGGAGAGTACAACGAAGAGCCACAAAAATGATAAGGGGTATGGAGGGTCTCAGTTATGAGGAAAGATTAAAACAACTAGATTTATTTAGTCTGGACAAGAGACGATTACGAGGGGACATGATTAATTTATTTAAATATATGAATGGTCCATACAAAGAATATGGTGGAATGTTGTTTCAGATTAAATCGAATCAAAAGATGAGGCGGCACCATCTCCGTCTGGAGAAAACAACTTACATCTGGAGAAAACATAATTCTTATGTTATATAGAATTGTTTCCCCCAAATCCCTTCCTCGTCCAATCCCTTCCCTTCCTTGGTTGAACTTGATGGACATGTGCCTTTCTTCAAACGTATAAACTATGATACTATGAATGTAACTGCTCTTTTCCCTGTAAATGTAACTCTAGTGGAAGGATATTTCAGGATAAGAGTTAATGTCTATGTAAGCATTTACTAATGCCAAACCACAGCTTTTACCCACAATTTATTACATGTCAAATGTGAAATGTGTTGACTTCTAATCTCGATGGGACTGACAAAAAGTTACCAGACTCCAGCAACATTTGCAATGCTGGTTCAATAACCCGCCATAAATAGCAGAGAGCATTGTGGTCAGTGATTTTCTATTAGTAAAGATCATTTATTGCATTTTGCATGTCTGACTATATTTGGATACATATGCAGGTGGCCCTCGACTTCAGAACACCCAACTTACAAAAGACGCCAAGTTACATAGTTACAAACGGACCTCTGGATATTGGTAATTTACTGTACTTTAGCCCTAGGCTACAATAATCAGCTATAACGGTTATCAAAGGCTCTGCAATTAAGCTTTATTGTTAATCCTGGTTCTTATGACAACCCAAAATTTTTAAAATCCAGTTGTCACAGAGATCAAAATAATTTTGGCTGGGGTTACAATTATAAAATATACAGTTCCGACTTACATACAAATTCAACTTCAGAACAAACCTACAGAACCTATCTTGTACGTAAACCGGGTACTACTTGTAAAGATGAAGGCAGAAAACGAAACAAAGTATACATATTTATTTTGCAGATATGTTAACAACCATGTCTTCTTTGTTAACATAGATATATTTTGTGCAATGCTTTAGTATTTCTAAGGCCACATTTTCTCTCCCTACATTTATGTTTAAAAATACTCCTGCAAAAATTTGGGGGCATCTCTTCTTATTCATATCAGATCCTTTACTCCTTAATGGTGTGCACTGTAATAGTATGGTGTATTGTCATGAAGGCTGTATTAGAGAGAGCTCACACAGGTCAAGTGTCTACTGTATTTAACCTTTTAAGTGTTCAAACCTGACGGCAGCACTCAACAAAGGTGGTGATAGGATGATGACAAGAGGATGGAAATTTGTTTTGATAACAGCCTGGCGCCAAGAAGTGATCCCTATTACACCCTGGCTGATCAGTATGATAAGACCCATAGAGTAAAAAAAAAAAAAAAGCAATTCCTGTATCCCTAAAATCTATCAAAATATAAAAATTGATATATTTACCCCTTAATGACTTGTAATAGTATGTCATAAGTCCATTTAGGGAGTAACCCCCACCTATTTGCCCCTGTAAACTCCTCCCTCCCTCACTGATGTCAGCTTAACACAGGGAGAGCTCCGTCCCTCTGTAAGTGAAGGAGCATGAGGGAGGAGTTGTACAGGAGCACAAAGGTGGTGGTTAAGAGCCGAGGAGTGATTGGGCAGCGCAGACAAGTCACATGTTATTTTAAAATTCAGCCAAACTAATCACATAAAATATGGGGGTGATCAAATTAAGTTTTGGGGCCAAAATGTCAGAAAATAGATTTTTGCAATATTCACATGTGGGTTGGTAAACAGGCATATTTATAACGTCAAGTAGAAGTCTACCCAATTTGTGAAATTTGACATACATCACGCCAAAATCACAAATATTGTTGCACATCAATTTCCCCAGCAGGTGGCATAAAGAGTAACATTTCAGAAAAGAAATGTTAGGAAATAATACACCAATTTTATTGTGCCACATCATGCAAAATTTGTTAAATCTGGTGTATCGCAACTTAGAAATAAGCAAGCTCAATTTAAAGAATTCTGTCTGCTTAAATCTCTCATTATGCTTTTTGTGTGACGTGGTTTGACCTTACATCCCCATTCAATTATAACTATTTGGTAATAACAGAAAAAAAAGATACCAGCGGCGAGTAGCAGGTCCAGTAGCAATCCAGATTCCAAACATACAAGACCTATGGAGACATAACTTGGTAGTCTCTAGTCCATAAGACTTTCATGGGGTCTCTGTCGTGGTTAAATAATGGAGTTTATTAATGCTCATGCCACAATATTATTAATATTTTCCTACAGGTTATAATAATCACAGCTCATTTTTAACCGCACCATGATTTAAGAACCTTGCTCACCAATGTTAGCCCCATCTGCTGCAAAAAATGTGTAGTACAATACAATGCAGGGTTTCTTTAACAATTTTTTCAACAGCCAGACCTGTCACCAGATTTTGACCACCCTGACTACCTGCTGACAAAAGTTTACAAGCCTCCCCCATATCACCTACAATTAGCTGCCAATGGGGCACTGTGCCTTAATTACAGACATTTTTCTGATATGCAAATTAGCTTTGTGACTTTTGTCTGGTATCGTGACTCTTCTGTCTCTCAGGCTGGCAGTGAACCACGCCCCATTATTCTGACTGACAGCTCTGTGTCTCTTCAAATTCCTGCCCTGCCTTCTTGTTCTTAGGTACTGTCTGCCAATATTCAACTACAGACATATAAAGTTCTATGTACAGATGGGAAATATTGTGTAAATTTTCTTTACACGGTGCCTTGTGTTACATACATGACATGTGACCAGATCGACATCATCGCAGGTCCTTTACCCTTCTAATAATAGTAAACTGTATGCCATGTCTGTGATTACATGAAATCACAGCAGCTTCCATGGAGGATGGAGAGGAGTAGAAGTCCATGGAGCTGCTGTGACTTCATATGGTCAGTTACATGCATGGGGTACAGTTTACTATTGTTAAGAGGCTAAAGGACCTGAAATGATGTCACTCTGGTCACATACCATAAACTGTGACTAGTAAGGAGGCATAAGGCATGGGAATTATTAGATGGGAGGGACCAGATGAGCAGTACTGGCCCTCATTAATGCCAGATAATATAAGATAAAAGGTGATTTATGGGGATATAAGCGAAACAATTTTTAGCTAAAAGAAGGGTGTCAGTCAGGTAGTAAATAGGGGTCTATATGCACCTGTCACTGGCTGTATATGTGCAAATGTAGTGACAGGTTCCCTTTAAGATCTCAACCCCTCTGTCCCCAATGATAACAATAAAGATGTGGCCAATTTAACCCTTTCATTGATATTCCCTTTTGTCAATGATTAATATACTACGCAGTATCAATCTACCTCGATGATGCAATATACATTTCTCTGCAGCCACATTAGAACCAGAGGCCAGCAAAGCTTCCTGCATACATTATACTGCGGGTTTATTATGTAACTGCTATAACGCTCTTCATCCTCATCTTACCACCTCTCCCATAGGCACTGATGCTCACACACAGCTTGATAAAACAACCGTTACCTGTTGGAATATGTAAAAATAATACATATGTGGCATGAAAGCAAACTGGAGTAATGGCGCTGCATACTAATTGAAAAACTAATGACTTCTTCCCAGCTCTACCTTCCTTGTTCTGAATTGCCTATTTCAAGCAGAGCAGGTCGGCTGCCATGGAAACTGAGCCCGGGAATGCACAGGACCCATACAATCCACCAGCGCTCTGCGGCTCTGAAGCTCACACTTTAACTCTTTCCTTAAGACTGCCGATAGCAGAAGGGTTAAATTAAAATGCAACAAGGAAGCAGGAAGCATTATCTTAATATGATTATGTTTATTAACAGGCGGAGGATATTGCAGTTAATGCTACAATCAGGTGACTTTGCCAACCACAGATTAAATTACTGCCTTAATAATGCATTAGTATTAATGGGAAGTAACCATCACTAAGGTAACTTCTGCAACTTAAGCACCGCTCCACCTTTTCAATTATTAAATGAGCAATTTAATGTACGTTACAGTTGGGTGCCAGATCTATTTTTCTTGGCAAAGGTTATCCTTGCATGTAAAATGCTAGTCCTCATGGCAGTATAAACATTTCACTCCTTAAGAATAGTATGCCTCAAAGGCGCTGGAGCCAATGGCGGATTATAGTATGGACAATTACCAAGGGTAGCAGAGGGGCTATGTCAGAGGGCAGTGGCATAACTAGGAGCTGGTGGGCCAAAGTGCAAAGTCTGTGCCAGGCCCCCGACTATAATGTATGGTTTATACTAATAGTCTTCTCATATGGGAAAGTGACACCATAAGGGCCCCCTAAACCTCTTGGGCCCTGGTGCGACCCCAACCTCTGCACCCCCTCAAGTTACGCCCCTGTTAGAGGGGCACAGGTCAGGAGCAGCCTTTGGTAGCCACAGTTTAGCTGCAGCAGGCTAAAGAGATGCACAGAACATGAAAGCTTTTCTCTGCTACTATGAAACAAGCTCCTTTCTGCACCTGGTACTGATCCATAGTTGTACTGGGTGTGTGACAAAGCAGTAAGAAGTGAGACGAGGATGGGCAGTGTCTATAGTTTTCTTCTAGGGAAGCCTAGCCCCTGTCTTTCAGCCGTTGCTGAAGAGGTGGTGCAGGGGGCACTGTACTAGATGGGGCACCAGGTGAAAAACTGGAAGCTGTGAGACTTTGTGCTGTGTCCTCCTCATCTGATCCCCTTCATTGTTTGTGAATATTGTCGTATTCTGTGCTAGATATATCATACTGGGTGAGTTATTTGGAGTACTTTACGATTGTGGAGTCTACGTTAGACCAGCTTTTAGTTGGTACTGTTTACAAATGAATTTTCTTGTGCACTGGAGCACTGACTAAGCCAAGTCCCTTTTCATGAGGACGCCCATGTCCCTTTTCATGAGGGCCTTCAGACTAGTTTGAAAACTGCCTGAAAATGGTCTAAAACCCTTAATAACTGTAGCTGAGGTATTTTTAGGTGCAAATTACTACAGAAATCTGGTCTAGACACAGATACATTTCTCCCATTATGTTTGTTTTAGGATTATTTGGAAGACTATATTCCAATTAAATCAAGTATTCCTTCACATAAGGATAGGAGATAACTTGCTGATCAGTGGAGGCTGAATTGCTTGGACCCCCATCAATCATAGGAACAGGAGACCCTTATACCGCCAAATTAGTTGGTGGTTGCACCATTAATTCTCCATGGCACTAACAAAGATAATTGACCATTTTGTCAATACTGATGGTACAAGGGCGCCTACAACATGTGATCACTGTGGCGATTAATCAGAGATAACTTGAAAAAACTGGAATACCTCTCTTCATAATAAATCTGGAGCTATACGTATCTGTCCATGCTCAACTTTCGTTTTGGATTAAGATTTTTGCATATACACCCATCCGACAAATCAGTGTGTTATTTATTATTGAAGAAGCATTTGGAAACCCTGTTTAACTGCAAATGCCAGAATGCCCTGCATTCAAGACACTGGGGCTTATTTACTAAGGGTCCACTGAACGCACTTTTGTCGGATTTTTGGGATTTGTGCTGCTATGACAGGTATTTAGAAGGAGATTGTGCTGTACGCGATCGGATTTTGGGGCAGCGGCGCCAGCTTTCATGCAACAGAAATCGCGGGAAGGGGGGGGGGGGGGGGCTGACTGATTTGGACTGAGCGCGGGATTTAACATTCAAATTGTCATAACCAATGCACTTACATACACCGAGAAGAAGAAGGTGAACTCATGCAGGAAATCAGGCGCCCGATCTTAATGAATCGCGGCACAGTGCATTGTCGTTGGACAATGCACTGCTGTTGAACTCCGTCAGCCGGGTAAGTAAATGTGCCCCACTGTATTGGAGGTGTGGTTTCTGATCTTTAGATATAGTCTGGGAGACTAAACAAACAGGATAAGAGATCACCCTGAAGTTCTAGTCCGCTTGCAGACAAAATGTCTTCCTGTTAGACCAAGCGGTGAAGGAGATTTTATTGAGCGATTGTGGATACAAGATTCAGCAAAAGAAATTGAGGATGGATACAGGCAAGAGGTAATAAATGTTTCACCAATCAGAGCTATTCTTTTTAGATTAATGAAAAGAAAGTTTGAAAATTCCTCTTAATCAGTAGCCGTAATATAGTTATAAGGAGGCCCAATTAAGAAATTTCCTGTGCCCCCTAATGCTTTTAGGTAAATCAAATAGTTGATAGGTGAGGAGGAGGGGTATGTTGCTGCAGCTCCTACATGGTAATATTAGTGTCTGGAATTAGGTAAAAACATGAAAAAAGCAAAGAAAGTAATTGTAAGTGAATATATTGCAGGAAAAGGACCCAACATATGTATGTTACAGCTATGCTATGCAGAATGAATATTATATGATAGGTATGAATAAAGTGGACTGTGTAGATTCTATTGTATATATTATCACTGCAAGTATCAGGTAACTGAGCATGACTAAGATATGGGTGCGCTCACCTAGGTCACCTTATGCAGAAGTAGCTACGGTTAGACAATGACCTTATGGTTTAGTCTCTCGATATTTCCATATTATTTATGTTATGTATGTGCCTATAATAACCAGTAGACATAGGAGTGTAACTATGGCCTCTCTACTACATGATAAGTTACCTGAAATTTTGTATATAGCCAGTGAAATATCTGTAAACTCACATAAAATCAATGCTTCGTTGTGAGCTTGCTTGCATTAACCCTTTAGAAACCACGTTACACTTATACAGCAGAGGAAGGTTTCCTAGCAACCTCTGAATAGTATCTCTTGTGTTGTTCGCAGATGAAGTGCTTGAGATCTGAATTAATTGGCTACTAGGCAACAGTTCGGGAGTACAACAGACATGATCCTGAAATATGTGCACGATTCATGGGTTAATGCGCACAAGGCAAGGAATTCAGCAGTATTTCTTGATCTGTAAATTCTCTGGATGGAACATAATGGGCTGATCGTGCCTGAAATTCTGATGATGTAAATTCTTTTTTGTTGCCCAGAATTAAATAGCGGTAAGAAATAAATATTAACGCCACACCATGTGCATACCTGTCCAGTAATGCTGGTCTATTATTGTTGCCTGGATACCTTGTAAATTTGGTAAAAAAAAAAATGAAGCCGAAATTCAAAAGGTGTTGAGGGTGACATGGTGACGTAGTGGGAAAGGACTGGTTTAGAATATCATATGTATTACTTTAAGATCTCTAGAACAGATGGGAAACTGAAAGTTCTGGTATCGTCCTCCAATAACTGTCGCCTGTGTGTCTCTTGCTTATTTTTTCTATGGATTTGTAACCTGGGAAACCTGAAAGTGTATTCTGAGAAGAATTGCTTAGAAGTGATGAATCCTTACATGCAATATACATATTGATAGAATTTTACATAATTCTTACCTATAAGTAGAAATCATTATCTTAATAATAGACATGCATCTGTATATCATTATGTTTTGTCCATGCCTTTTCCTTTAAAACTATGGATTACAGGAATTGTAGTAGTCCTAAGCAGCATCAGTACTGTGAAAAATAGATTTCTATTCTAGTGCTTGCTTGCTTCTCCTCACACTGCTTTGCTCTTAGCTCTCTGATTGAACTGCCCCATAGCTCCTCATCTCTTTACTGAGGGAATTATGTAATATTCAACTAGAATCCTGCTGCAGCTTCTACTCAGAGCAGAGAGGAGAGGTTGTAAGGAAGTGTGGAGAACGGTTGGAGAACACACTTCAATGCATGTGGAAAAACTACAATCCTTGAATATAAATCCATCACAGTCCTGCTGCTACTAAAACGGTACACAAAGGGAAATAGCTCACAATAGCTCACGCAGAGTGAAACTCTACAATAATGCTTATTCAATATGTATATAAAATCTGAAATATACTCATAAATCAATTATGCTGGGGCTGACAACTGATAACATTTTGGTGGACCAGTTATACCTATCCAGCTTCCCTAGAGAGCATATATGTGGAAAGTAAATCAGGACTCACCAAATTTATATTTCTATCTTAAAGTTAGATCCAGTATTAAAAGATTTTCTGCACCACACCAGAGGACAACTGAAAGGTGCCCCTTGAGATTCAGAAGACCATGGATCCATTATATGATTATGTGCATAAGAGTAAATTGTCATAGGGATGTAACAACAACTGTCAACTGTAGTTCTCTACATGTGCCCTTTGTGTTTGTAGTATAATAACATATTGGGTAACTTTGTGGTAACATAGTATCTGGAAATCACGTTTTTGTGATATATTCTTTATTTTTATCTTATTGTTATGTAAATGTTTTGGGAGACCATTAGGAATGACGCAATACTGTTTTTCAAATGCTGCCAGTTCTCCAACTAACTATGTCATGATCTCATCCGTGTTCCTTTTTCCTGCATGTATCTCATTACAATCATCCCCATGAAGTAATTAATGTGGACATGAAAGATGTTGCTTAATCCCATTATTATTGAAATGACTGCGACAATCATCTTACCCTGTAGTAATCAGTGCTATAGACATCTCTAGACATTCCAAAGTCTCCAATCTTCACTAAGAGGTTTTCTCCCACCAGACAGTTCCTTGTGGCCAGATCTCGGTGGACAAAGTGCTGAGAGGCCAGGTACACCATACCTGCTGCAATCTGCTGAGCTATGTGGAGCATCTGGGATTGAGTAAGCTCTGCTGGACGGTTTCCTTCTGCCATAAGAACAGCATCTGGTCCATGAGCCCTAAAAGAATAGTAAAGATGAGTTTATATACTGAAACCTTTAGTTTCTTATACAGAAGGAATGTAGACCAGCTTATTTTCTAGTTCTGGCCTTAGTACCAAGTGCCCAAACAGCAAACCAAAACCCACTTACTCCCTGCATTGCCATACCTTTCAATGGTATCAGCATCATGAGGACACAGATGATGCTGAAAGAAGAAGCAGAAATCTGGAATATCTTTGTAGTTTTTCCTCCAGGGCATTGTTCCTGGAGTTCCTGGCAGCAGGAGGAGGCCTCTGGTGAACTCTGTGCCATAAGTCTGCCGCCACTGTGGCAGTATCATGTTATTCATTTCTTATTGTAGAAAAGTAGAAACCTAATCCGCCACATTTAGACCCCCACAATGCCAATGCAAACTGTGCACTTAATACGGTCACTAACCATTAGGCATGAGTAGCAAAGCATTACCATTTTATTGCCATGTTTTTGTAAATGTAACCTTCTTAATAGAGAAAGTTTTAATCTAATCTTTAAGGTGGCCAGCCATACAGTAGACCTACATTTGTCCAGTAGACCTCTGACCGCTCTTAAATTCTAGTGATAACCACATGCACCCAGATGTTTGCTCTAAACAATCCTGTGAAACTTTTTTAAATGATGAACATAATAATATCAGTCTCTAGCGATAGTGATTTATGTGAATAGGTCATGTTACCTGTGTAAAGAAAGCTATGTGAAAGCCATCACAAGCATTTCTCATACGCTTATATATCAACACTGTCTTCTAGATACAGAAAACAGATAAGCAGAGGGTACATCAAACATAAATCACATCACATAGCCAAAGCTTAATAGGTTGTAATGTAAAAATGTGACAAATATAAGATAAATGATGGCTACCCTTGTTTTAATGTGTAATAACTCATGAACAACACTGCTTTGAATGACATCACATGTTTATGGATCTGTTTGTCCCAAAATGGCACAAATATCAGAAGATGTGGTTGTAGAGTGTTCGTATATGTCTCACTAATATTTACCTCAGGATACCAGTAGTTTCACCATTGGCTGCTACGCTCATCTTAGGGAACCACCAGTGGTCGGATGGTGGTACCTCCGGGATAGGGCCTAACTTGTTTTGTGGGAAAACCCCTTTAAGACTATCACTCTTACAGCCATGAGCAACAGAGAAGTGCAGAGTCATATCCTGGGTCATAGTCACATCTAAAGGTGGTACAGTATATAATGGAATAATTGATATCCTGTCCCCCCAAATGTAAACTGCTGTACAGATCCGATTTGTGTTTCCTGCCTGATGACAAACAGAAAAAACTGAAATTTATATACTGAAATTTTCAATAGCTGGAGTCCTCGGGCAGCACAACTTCTCACCTGCATGATCATTTTCGCTGCTACAAATAAAACAAGGATCATATGATCTGCTAGGCCTGATATAGGAGGTTCAATAATGATGGATGGTTATTACTGCTAATTAACCTGTCTCTTGTTCAGAGGCAGGAAGAGCTTGACTTCAGTGTTAAACTCTCTGCCTCCCTGACTTTATACATCTTACTAATATTTCAGGGGTGATTTAATTACCAAATCCACCCCTGGGTGTGTGAACACAATGGCCAGATGAATTAGATTCCCCTCGGAAAAGTTATAGCATAATGTCAATACAAAGTGGGTGAAGAGTAGTGAGCTTGTGGATGAAAGAAATTTGAATACACATAAAAGAAGTAAAGCCATAGCATTAGGGCGATATTCCACTTTACCTATATGATAAACATACAGGGTTATACAAACAATTCTATCGACATATGACCCACCACATGGTTTGGGGCAACTGCTTTCTGTGTCTTATTTATGCATAAAAATAGCATCCTTTTTATTTCCTCTGATGCATTCAGTCTGCGTTGCTTATCGCAGCATCCTTCCTGCGTTCATAAAATCAAGATCTCCCACTGAGCGCAGATGTAAAAGCCACAACAATTTTAACTGTGTTTCCTATACTCCCCCGAATCATTCTCCCTACAGTGAACTCTGCGCTCAGACATTGCTTGACCTTCAACATGTGGTCTGGTGTCTGAAACATGAAGCTATGCTGCAGGAAATGCTGATGTTAAAATTCATTGTGGTCCCAATTACATTTCCCTAAGACAACCTCTAGGGGCACTAGAGGTCAACAATTTGTCTGACAGCAAGTTATTTTCAGCAGCATTTATCTGCATTGAGCAGACAAGGCAGACAGTGCGAAAAAGAAGGCATATGACTGTATGGCTTAATTATTGCATTTTCAACAGTAAATTATATCTTTTTTTCTAAACGTAATCTTAAAATAACCATTGCAACTCTGTAAAATACTTTTACACCTGGGGCACGTTTTAAAAAGGAAACAAAATTATTTTCAGTCAAAGAGCAATGAAGACTAAAGAGGTTCAGTTTACATGCTAAAACTGAATATTCTCATCCACATGAGAATACTGGAATACTCAAGTAAACAATACTCTTATTGTTTTATATGACAATGTTATTGCTCTGAAATGTCTCATTTTCTTTGTGTATATACCTCGTGATCTGTAAAACACTGAAGAATAAAATGGCGCAATATAACTAAAGATGTATCATTTACTATCATCGTTATAATAAATAGCAATAATAATATTCATAATTATTTAACTCAACCTTTATGTTCAAATTATAATGTTGTTCCCTTGTAACCAGAATCCTAATATTGTTATGCTTCCTGGATTCTGTTATCTCTGCTAGCAGCAGCAATGTGGCCTTCATTGGCCTTAAAAGGGTTTGCCCATGAAAGACAGTTCTCAAATTGTAATCCCCTAGTGATATTTACACAATAAAGATCATTTTTAACCCCTTACAGTTTGTAGGCGGGGACTTTCTAAGCAGATTCCGCTAGTGGTGTGAGATGCTTTGTGCTTACAGTGTACTTAGATTATCACGGTACAGGTTTATCTACACTTCCATTTAGCTTCTGAACATTCACTAGAATCTGACACTTATAAAGAGATGAGACAGATCAGGCATGAGGGAGAAGATGAGATTCATGAGATGTATATAAAACCCAATGACACTTTCAGCTCAATGATGCATCTCAGCTATAACACGCGCAGACAGTCATGCTATACCTTCTTCCCCTTGCTTTAAAGACTGTATCTTATCTGTAGCTAGTATAATCTCTACACCCTGCTTGCCCGCAGGAAGTGTCTGTGTCTGAGCTAGTCTTGTAAGCAGGGGCAGGAGGCAGAGAGCACTGTAGCCATGCAGACAAGAGAAGCTATTCAGAAGCTGACCATAGTCAGAAGACTTACAGTTGGATCCCGAGGCAACCAAAATTTCATACACCAGCACTGATAGAGATATGTTGGAATTATATCTGTGGAATGTTGTATTTTTGGTAATAACAGTGAATTGGAGAATGTGTTATTTTGTTATTCTGAGTATATTTAAGAATCTTGTCTTCATAGGAATACCCCTTAAATGCAATGTATATCATTTTTGAATTTTTGCAATTTTAGCCCGTTGTATTCACCTGGGGCATGATTGTGTTTTATTTGACACATGGAGCTATGAATAAATGACTTGTCAGGTATGTAACATGATTTGTTCTTTGTACAAATATGACCACCATAATATTTTTTAAAATGTACATATGATTTGTATGTCATTCTGGCCAATTATTTGAACATGTTTCGAATTGCGGGGTGTAAATATATTGGTGGTTATTTATCAGGGTTTCTAGCCCACAAATATGGCGTAGAAGCCCTGAAATAATCACAAACGGAGACTCTAGATTCCAGGGGCTGTGCCGGGGGGGGGGGGGATTGAGAAGGCATAACAATACTATACCCTGGCAATAAATGACCCCCATTGTGTGTGTGTTTTTGTGTACATATTATCAAATCATATGCATGTTGAGGTATATCTGCAAGTATTAAAAGTAATGTAAAATCTAAAAAATATTTAGTGAATTTTTCACCATTGATATAGAGTTGTTAATGAAAAATACTTACACTAAAATAATACGTTATACACTATGTTCAACTAAAGAACAGTGAAGAACACACTTTCACTGGTTATTTATGAAGCTATGCGTGGCACTTGTTATTTTAGAAATGTTTCAATGTATATCATACTATTTTGGACCCCTAGCTGCTTTGCTAGCCGTTGTGCTATGACTACATGGTTTATATCTGGCCATGTTTTATTTTGTCTTCATACAGAACAGATATAGTGGTGCTGATGAGCTGCTTAATGCAGATATCTTGTGCTAAACCTATTTTAACCTTTAACTGTAGTGTTCTGCAGCAAATACTGTAGTGTTTAATAAATGTTAGAACATGTACTGAGATGAGCCTGTTCTTTAAAAACAAATCTGTTATGAGAATATTGTGGATAAGACTATGCAACTTTAGCATTTTAGTTGCTAAATATTCAATATTGTCTGACTGCCCTATAAGAATTATATTGCAAACCTATTACTCTGTTAGATCTCCTTGAAACGTGCTTGTATGTCCACAGTCCATAACGCCTAAGCTCTGTGTTTTCATATGTTAGCTGATCCTGACATTTTTCTCTACTTTTGCATGTGTCATTTAATTATTTAGAGAATCCTTCTTGCAGGAACCATGGACCACATAGCAAAAATGGGAAACTTATTGCCACAAAGCGCACAGCAAAAAAATGTAGCCATATGAAAAGCTTAAACTTTCATATCCCCTAAGCAGAATGTGTTACTTTTTGGACCCCTAGTCTCTTTTGGAATTTATTAATACAGCATCCAAGTGTTAGTGCCAAGAATTGGGACTTCTTCCCTTCTTATGCCATGTCTAACACCAGGGTAAATAGGGTTTAGGCGTGCTGACCATTGGGTGGCTGGGTACTCAGAAAGTTAGATAGCATCACACAAAAAATTGTCCATTTGGACATCTATACCCATTTGCCACTAAAACTTAACTTTTATTTATTATGATTAGAAGGTGGGCCAACCAAAATTAACAAATGTTTAAAATTTCTCAAACAGTTTGAAAAGGTTGTTGTGGCAAGCAGTATACTCGGGGGCATATAATTCTGCAACTATGTCCCACAGTTGTGTTTGTTTAGGTTTTGTTGATGATCGTGCTCATAAGTAGTGGTTTACACACGTAGTGGTTGAGGTGACCACAAACTTGAATTATTGCTTTAGAAGTCAGGGGACCCCGTCTCATACCACCTCAACACCCTTAATATTCGCACTGCACATAGTCAACTTGAGCGCACATATTCTCTAACTTAAAGACTGAGCGTGCTAAGGGGAGGAGGGGGATAGGGGAAGGGAGGATTCCTTTACACTTGCCCTATTATCTAAGCACTCAATAAAGGCACACAATCACACAACTAGTTTCCTCATTACTCTGCCATTTCTAACTGTTGATTCTAAAAACATTCACACAGTAGCCCCCCCGACATGTTTCGCCACGTGGAGTGGCATCCTCAGGGGTACCGGGGCTATAATGCGGCACATCGCGTTAAAGTCTAACCTTTATAGACTCTTTGATCTGACGTGGTGACGGGGGCAGTGCCCACTGTTCAATCACCAGAGAGGAGGCTTGGCTCTATCTGCCAATCCTCAAGGAGTGAAAAAAAAAAAAACTTGAACTTTTACTACGTTTTAACTAGCCCTATGTGTCACATAAAAAATGCCCTCAAAAAAATTTCAAGGTAGCAAATGGAAAAAAAAACGTTTTGGCCCTATAAACCGCCACGTATGAAAATTTGTAAAATGCCCTGGCAATATAAAGCCTTTCAGTCATTAAGGGGTAAAAGGTTGTACACAGAGAGATATGTGACGACTGATGATGCTAGAGAACCAGGTGTTATGTTTTATAATCAATGTTAAACATTCATTTATTTTCACTGACATGAAAAAAAATTGAACAATAGAAGCATAAAAAATGTTTATAAAAATGGATGCGGAGAAAAAATGAAAAAGTAACCGAGACAACATACAACTGATGCGCTATAGACATGCAACACACACACAGTGTAAATCCTCCCTAAGGGTCAAGAAAAGTATAATCAAATGTGGGTATGGGAATCAATGCCTATAGAATTAGGGCTTAATAAGAAAAACAAATCTAAAAACTAAACTAAATCTAAAACTAAATAAAAAAAAAAATCTTTAAACTTTTACTACGTTTTAACTAGCCCTATGTGTCACATAAAAAATGCCTCAAAAAAATTTCAAGGTAGCAAATGGAAAAAAATACGTTTTGGCCCTTAAACCGCCACGTATGAAAATTTGCTAAAAATGCCCTGGTCAATAAAGCCTTTTCAGTCACTAAGGGGTTAAAAGGTTTAACAGAAAACTAGAATACAGGTGCAGAGTGAGGAATTAAGTACACCCGAATATCTCCCATGGGAATTAAGAGGGTAAATAGAGGCCTGAAGTAGCTAATCGAATAACCACAAATAACTGAAAATCAGCAAGTGAGACCTCCTCTTTATTAGCTACTTGTTTAGTTTTTGAGTTACGGTTTTTGAGTTACGGTTTTTGTTCAACTGTGGATGGAGTGATGTAAATCCAAACCAGTCAGGAGCTGGGGGCGGCATCCAGGAACTCTTTTACATATCTGCCCAGTTACAGGTTGCTGGTTATTTTAGTTTCCCGACACTTGTTATCCATTTCCCTTTGCCTATTGCTATTGTTATTCCGTTGCTATTCTGTGTATCTGACCTCTGCTTTGTTTATGTGGCAATCCCTTGCCTCTTGATTTTGTGCTTCACTGCCATCTTGGTTTTGTACCCGGTACTGCCTTACTTTGTTTGTCTGTTTTCGCAATTGTTTTGTCTATCTGCAAGTTATATTTATGTTTAAGACATTATTCCTCTGATAACAATGTGCAAAGGGTGGGCATAATTATTTGTCCTTTGGGTGGGGATCCTCTGGAGTGGGCATTTTCTCCACAATCTCCTGAGTTGTTATCTGTAGATTTATTTTTTTCTGCTTTGCATCTGCTATATGAGGAACCTGACAAGGCTGCCCTGTAGAAAGTCAGTTAAAATCTTCAGCGTCCAGCTGAGTTTAGGAAGTGGTGTGTTCCCTCTGGTTGGAATGATTGTGCTCTTATAACTCAGTTTAGAGTATATCTGTCCGATACCTTGAGAGACCTTCTTGTACGCTCAGGGAACGCAACTGAGGACATTCTCTTACCACTTCCCCTCAGTCTCTTCTGTCTTTTTCTTCTACACCTTCGACTCCTGATTTGGTGATCACTTGGAGTCATGTGAAACCATGGAAATAGCTGTGAATGTGCCCACGCAAGTTGACGTGGGAGCTATGTCAGCAATGCAGAGATTTCTGTAAGAAGTACTGTGTACTGGTCATTTCATCCAGTCCTGTTCTACCATATCTCTGTTTAAAAAGCATCAGCACCTAAGTGATAATCGAGGAGGTCACTTGGGTCCCCAGGTTTTTCTGGAACCTCAAATGAAGTCACCAGTTGTTTGTTCTTTGACTGAGAATAAGGTGTGTGAAAAGGCGATTGTGGACTTAAACGCATGGCCGGCACCAGCACCCGGCTTACCCAGGCAAGTGCCGGGGCCCCAGAGGTCCCAGAGGGGCCCACGGCACAAACTGGCAACATAAGTAAACACAATTAGATCGGCATACTTGTCGCCGATGTAATTGAGAGAAGCGCCGCACTCACAGTGCAGGCGCGGCTGACAAGGGGCGGCACCACAAGCGGGCCCGCACATACCATAGTAACATCGACGTGGCCGATGTATTTCTGCCGGGGAGCGTCTTATACTGTGCTGTATTACTGTATTCTGGCTGGGAGGGGATATTAATTAATGGAGCCTGGGGGACTGTATATTAACGGAGCATGGGGGGCTGTATATTAATATTGGTATCTTAAGGTTTTGCGTTTTTCAGGTAAGCCACTGTGACCTCACAAGTAGGTTTGCAGGCAGGTAAGCCACTGTGACATTACTCGTAGGATTCAGTATTCCCATTTCCGAAAACAAATGTTATTGTTTGTGTGATGAAAAGTTTTACAATATTCCAAAATACTTTCTGTATCAATTACTAACAGCTTTCTAGATATCTGCGTGTTGTCCTTCTATAGAAAGCTTCATTGTTTATTTCCAGTGGACAGAAATCTGACCATGGTCACACAGGTGCACGGCTCATTATATCACGCGGCTCCGAATATTCTCAACGAGAATCCCAACGAGCCGTGCACTTGTGTGACCATGGTCTGATTTCTGTCAACTGGTAATAAACAATGAAGCTTCCTATCGATTGACAACAAGCAGAGATCTAGAAAACAGTGAGGAATTGATATAGAAAGTATATAGGAAAATTGTCGGCTTCAGTCAATCAATCCTGTGTGACCTCACATGTAGGATTCAGTCCGGTAAACTGCTGTGGCCTCACAAACAGGTTTAATAATAATAATTTGTTCATTTATATAGTGTACACAGATTATGCAGAACTGCACAGAGCTTGCCAAATTGGTCTGTTCAAACAGGCAAGCTGCTGTGACCTCACACATAGGTGTCAGTCAATTAATCCTGTGTGACATAACAAGTAGGTTTCAGTCGGGCGAGCTGTTTTGACATCACACGTAGATTTCAGTCAGGTAATCCTGTGCGACCTCACAAGTATGTTTCAGTCAGGTAGGCCGAAGTGACCTCACAAATAGGTTTCAGTCAGGTAAGCTGCTTTGACATCACACGTAGATTTCAGTCAGGTAATCCTGTGTGACCTCACAGGTATGTTTCAAAAAGGTAGGCTGATGTGACCTCACAAATAGGTTTCAGTCAGGTAAGCCGCTGTGAGCTCACATGTAGGGTTTAGTCAGGTGAGCCAGTGTGACCTCAAAGGTAGGATTCAGTAAGGTAAGACGATATGACCTCACAAGTAGTATTTAGTCAGGTAAGCTGCTGTCACCTCACAAGTAGGTTTCAGTCAGGTAATCCTGTGACCTCAACAGTAGGATTCAGAAAGGTAAGCCGAAGAGTACTCACAAGAACGATTCAGTCAAGTAAGATGCTGTGACCTCACACATAGGTATCAGTCAGATAATACTGTGTGACCTCCCAAGTAGGGTTCAGTCAGGTAAGCTGCTGTGACCTAACAAATAGTATTTAGTCAGGTAAGCCGATGTGACATCCACTGTAAGATACATACCAGAGGTACACGTTTGATAGATGCCAAATACTGCAGGAGGCCTTTGGTGTGGTAAATTGTAGGATGCAAATCTGCATTAGGGTTTTGCCACTGCCGGTTTAGATCCTCTCCACTTAAAGAACAACGATGGCTGGAAAGAGAAGGATAGAAAACAAACAAAATATTAAGAAGCCTTATAACTACTATACATATATTTAAAGGGAACCTGTCACTACATTTTTCACAAATACAGCTGGTGGCAGGTTCCCACAGAGTCCTATAACTAACTGACACCCTTCTTTTAGCTAAAAATTGTTTCAATCAGATCCCCATATATTAATCTTTATAATTTTACCGAGTATGAACAGTTGTCGCGATTCGAGGTCGGCGTGGCCTCCTCGGGCTCAATCCAGCAGCTTAACCCTTATGCTTTCTCAGCATGCAGCAGTAATGTTATATGACCACGGTGACATCACAGGTCCTTTAGCCTTCTAACATTGCCAAACTGTACACCATCTGTACACTGTACACATATCTGAGCATATGCAACCACATCAGCATGCATGGAGAGGTTTAGAAGTCCATGTAGGCATGCAGTGATTTTATGTGGTCAAACATATGCATGGTGTATATTTTACTATAGTTGAGGTCACCCATGTCACATGACATTAGTCCATGCCTCCAACTGGCTCTAGATACCCCTAGATATCAGGTTAGTTTATACCTTTAATTTTATGACAATTTTTAGCTGAAGGAAGGGTGTCAATTAACCTGTCACTAGCTGTATTTATGAAAAATGTGGGGACAGGTTCCCTTTAAGTTATTGATGAGTGATACTTACTTTCCATTGATGACACCATCAGGGTTAAGCATAGGAACTATTTTAAAAATGTAGGATTCCCGGAGGGTCTGTGCAGTTGGACTGTTCCCCATAAGAAATTCCAGAGTGCCTTTCATTACCCAGCTAGCATTCGTCTCTCCTGGGTGAACTCTTGAGGTTAGGAAGACATAGGGACGGTTTCCTGTATGCAAATATGGATAGATAAAATCCTTACTTTTTCTATACATTATGATATGATAAGAGTGACCATTATAAATGTTTTGCAATTTGCACATTGTAATAGATGATGTGGAAAATCCCCATGTACTGCCATACTGTAGGATCAATCAGAAAAACTATGGTTAAAGTACCCATGCTGTCTGCAAAATAGTTAAAAAAAATATAATAAAAATTCAAATTACCCCCCCTTTCCCTGGAAGTAATATAAATCTGAACAGTAAGAATCATAAACATGTCAAATATTGAAGCGTCCCAAAGTTTCCTATCAAAATACAATAATGGTTATTCCCTATGTTTAACCCCATAACGGAAAATAGCGCCCAAAGTCAAAAATGCCACTTTTTTGCCATTTTGAAAAATATTAAAAAATTCAATAAAAAGTAGTCAAAAAGCCGTACAGTCCTCAAATTGGTAGCATTGAAAACATATCAAAAGTTGCAAAAACTGACACCACCCAAAGCTCAGTTCACTGAAGTATGAAAAAGTTATTAGCACCAGAAGATGGCAAAATAAAGAATCAAGAAAATGGCAAAAGCATTTTTTCACCAATTTTACTGCATTTGGTTTTTTTTTCCACTTCCCAGTACAAGGCATGGAATATTAAATACCGTCACTATGAATTGCGACTTGTTACACAGAAAACAACCCCTCACACAGCTCTTAACATGGAAAGATAAAAAAGTTATGATTTTTGAAGAAGGGGAGTGAAAAATGAAAACCCAAAAACGAAAAAGGGCCTTGTTGTTAAGGGGTTGGAGTAACTACCGTAAAATGTGTTTGATCTTTCTAATGAAAATTAATGAAAGCCTTGCATGATTTAACACTGCAGTACATACATAATTATAATGACAATCGTACTGGCTTGCACTGGACCATTTTGAGTTGTAAGGTTTTCTTTAGAAGGCATCTCATAAGTTTGTCAATATGAGCTAAATTTATTTAAATATGCTTATAGACTGAACACCACTGAACAAGTACATGATGGCCAGGCTAGATGTCTTTAATCACTACATGGATGTTTACTATGTTTGACAGGTGGGTCAGGTAAATTCTTCTGACAAGATACTTCTGCAAGTCAACTATTATGACATATCAACTCAGATTTAGTCAGAAGTGTTAAGATATCACAAGACTGTTCCCATGATGTAAGCTGTTGCCACATTAAGAGATTGTAATGTTACATCGAAGTACGTGAAATCCGATTGCTTCAGTTAGGTTTACCCTGATGACATCACGACTGTTTTCAGTGAAGTAGGACCAGAAGTAAACATGCTATATTTACTGCCATGTTTTTGAAATAACTAGATGTATGCATTCCTAGCACTATTAGTTTAATAGAAAAGTTTCCTAAAATATAAGTTGGCTAGAAATATGACTATATGACATCCTGGCTCACTGTAACGAAACTCCAGAAACCAGACAGCGTCAGGTCTGATGAAGACCTGAGGCTATCATGGCAACTGATTGCTGCTCCCTGTTGACATTCCAGGTAGCGACAATTGAAACAAAGATGGCGGCGCCCAAACACGCCACCACCTTTTGAATGACGCCATCAACATTAGCATGGTTAATACCGGCGATCGGTGCAAGCACCGACCGCAGGTATTGGCGGTGAATGTTTGCTGCAAAATGCATCAAACCCCACCTCTGTATGAAGAGGGCTCAGCCTGTGAACCCTCTTCACCAGTACATGTATGGCGCAGAGCATGAAAGGGTTAATCTCAATCTACCTCATTCTTGTGTAAGAATCTAATAAACATTGGACATCCCTGTAAGAAAGAACTCACTAGAGTGACATAATATATTAAAATTCAATTAAAAGACCCGTTATGAGTAAAGTGAAATGGTACTCATCACCAGCTAAGAAGATCTGAGGCACATAGAATATTATTCATAGCTGAAAGCTGATCCTTTAAATGATTGATGAATACATTATTTTAGGAGACAATTTCAACTCACGAAACTGATAGACATGCTCGTAATAATTGGACTCGGGCATAGCAGTTATGGTGACTACTGGGCATCCATTTCCAGATAGTGTTTCACATAATACTTCATGGCGAAAATAGATCTGCTGGGGATTATGTAGAGACTCCAGTTTTTGAAGGTGCATCTGAAAAGATAAACATCACATTTAGTTTACAAGGAAACATACACTGATATTCAATGCAAAGAAAACATAACCTTAGAAAGGGGGAATTTTAAGACGAGTGGATGAGTGTTTTGGTCTGTTCCTGCCATGCTTTGCAAAGTGGCTGTGCTTTCTATTGCAGCTCAGTCCCATTGATTTGAATGAGACTTATCTGCACAGGCAATGTGACAAATGAACCTGACGTTACAGGCCTGGACGAGGCCGATTAACAGGGTGCTGGGTGTCAGACACCCTCTGATCTGATATTAATATCCATTCTAAAGGATAGGTTATCAACATAGAAATGTCCATTAATCTAGGACAGTGATGGCGAACCTTTTGGGGACTGAGTGCTGAAACTACAAGCAAAATCCACATATTTTTCACAAAGTGCCAAAAGCCAATTTAAAGTAACTCACAGGTTTCAAACAAATTTACGTCCTGAGGACACCAATACAGTAGAAAGAAGGAGAAATTCAGATTATTATTGTAGTTTCCCTCTAAAGTCCCTCAACAGGATGAATCACACAACCGGAGAAGGGTCTACAATGATAATCCAGCTCTGTCAGCACCTCCTTGCTCCTCCTGCAGTTCTAGTCATTTTAAAATAGCGCTGAACGTGGCACATACTGGGCTGCCTCTGACTGCAGGAGAAGGTATTGAGTCCTAAATAGTGACCTGGGTGATGGTCTGGGTGCCCACATAGAGGGCTCCGAGTGCCACCTCAGGCACCCGTGGCATAGGTTCGCCACCACTGACCTAGGATGTCCTTACAGAGATACATTGTGTATATCTACCCTTGGGAAACTGCACCTTCATGTGTCCTTTTCAAATATATGAAAACGCAGATCACCGGTTTAGCGACGTCCCCTGCTCCTCTACAGCCACTCCTAGGGGACCAGTGCCCAGTCACAGAGCACATGGCATTAAAAGGTACTATATAACATATCTTTTTTCTGTAAAACCTAACTTTTCCAAGAATGATAAAAACCATTACTGAAAATATAGTATGTGAAAATGAATAGTACTACCTTTAATGTGGAATATGTGAAGGGATAGTGATATGCAAAATAGCAGACATCATCTTTGTGTAGAAAGCTGACAGTGAATGTCAGGGTATAGTAGGACTTTCCTTTGTGTCCTCCAGTAGCTATCGAACTCCTAGAGAAATGGTTCCTATGAGGGGAAAGACATTTTTTAGAACAAGGCAAAGCTTACATCATACATGTTAAACTGTACAGTAATTCTTTCATTTATTCCTTTTTTATATTAGTTCCGATTGTTATTTAATGTATTATTATGGCGTCATATTGTTACTTGAGTTTCTCATACCTTTTTACTTAGTATACAACAACTAACCATTGTGTAATACTTTTCAGTCTTTTGTCTTTATGCAGAAACAAATATTTTGTACACCAATACAGGAGTTGAAAAGGATGATTATAATAACAAAATAGAAAAGACTTACTTATAATAACATATATCTGTTCCAACGCGGATCCACCAAGGCCGGGATGCCAATGCCTCCTGCACAGAATACATGAGGGGCTGCATACCTTTTGTAGAAAATACAAAAACTCTATATTATTTTTCTAAATGTTTACTTCTTTAAAAAAAAAAAAAAACACAAGAAGCTCACATATTAGGTGCATGCACAAAACTGACCGAAATGTTTTTTGTAACACTTTCAACAAAATACTGTCTATGAGCTTTGTCAAGTGTGCTGTGCATCAGTTAGTTCTAGCCTAAACTGGTGGAACACAACAGGTGCAGATCTTTCCTTTACACCCCGTCTCTATGGTTTTGCCTTGCAATCACTGTTCCAAAACTGATGAAAAGGGCGAAAATGTATATTCTAGCATTCTATATTTTTTTAAGCCTTACCATAATTAAACTGACTGTTGGACTTTTCACAATTGATGATGTTGAAGCGGTAAGCAGTCCCGGGCTTCATCCCACTTACTTCAAAGTAAAACCACTGATGGTAATGATTGCTGTTTATGTCAGAGTTTAGGATGAGATCATATTCATGCCTAAAATATAAATCACATCTGTAGTTTGTGTCCTTTAAAAACCTAATTCCAAGGAGGAAGAAACAAGAGGATGTCTTACTTTCTTATCTGAATAACCTTCCGCAGGTTTCCAGACTCAAATTTTGAGTTGAACTTGAGGACCTCGCTCTCATCCGGTAAGGAGCAGCTGCATTACATTAATAAGAAGGAAAGAAGATGTTAATTCTCAGTAGCTCCAAATATTCTTTCCTGCATGCTACATGTTATTTCCCAGGACAAGTCAAGATTAATGTGAAGGGTGTGACCCAAGCCTGTAACATTAACTTTAAACAGAAAAATGTGGGATAAGGTGACACTATAGTCTGTCACCAAGACCAATGTATGGTCAATTTTTACCCAAAAGACTAAATATTACTTATCCAGCTGCATAAGATTTCTTTGTAAATATTGGACTTTGCAAGTAAATTAACCCTTTATGTATAGCAGAGGACACATTGGGGAATATTGCATGGGCTTAGAAACAGAGAGACAAATATCCACTGTATTGTATGGCCGACAACCTCAGCAGTCTCAGCGACTAAAGGCAATTACAGAAATTTACTTCTTATCAATAGCAACCAGGGCATCTGAGACTAGTATCCAACTATATGCTTTTTGTCCGGGAGCAAAGACTTTAGGGTCTACCTTATTAAGATCCCTACTGAGCCAGTTCTATGACTATTCCTTTATCTAAACAATAAAACACCACAAATCTATCAACATGGCAAGAAAACAAGTGCAGATAGCACATGAGCCGTTACACTAAACAGTGGGTGGGAAGTTGTCTCTACTTCACTACTTGCCGATGTGAGGATGACAGCATATATAGAAATATAACATTTGTCACACCTGTGAATTTCACATTAGTAGCAATTAAGCATCATTTACAGTGTATTTATATCTACATAACACAACAACTTACCTAGGATTATCAAGGTCAAATATAACCCGGTCTATTATGTCATTGGGATGAATCATTCTTTCAATATCTTGAGCTATTTTTGTCCTGTGATAAATATTAGAAAATGAAATGATGAGACCTGAAGAATGAAGAGCATTAACTAAACAAGTGGAAGATTTCCCCCACCCCAGACAAAATTAAAAATTAGCTCAAAAAGTGGATGTGGTCTTGCAGTCCCAGTGACATATGAACCAAATAATATATAGCAAATTAGAGGTATAAATATATTAGATCAACAACAAAGATCAAACGGGCCCATATTCACCATACAGGCACTGCTTCACCATTACTGCAGGCACACCCATTTAGTTTTTCAGTGAAATGGAACCTGCCATGTAAATTAACCAAAAATTAAGTAAAATAAACACTTCATTGAAAAAACTATGATTAAAATGCATTGTCTGTATTCCTAAATGGTTTCTTTCCATGGCTGCAATGTTAAAGAAAAACAGTTTGTAAACCTATATGCAACTCAACTGAGGTGTATCCAACCACAGTCATATATATGGTTCCATGCCCTGCCTCCCTGTTCCTGATTGACAGGTCTTATTGCTTTCCCCATGTTGCTGGTATGGAACTAGTGCTTACAGACGGTCTGCCAATATTAACCTACAGACATATACACTTTCTCATGGACTGTTATCAGAGTTAGGCAATACTACACAATGCCTTGCTGGAAACTTGAAAGAGAGGCTGAAGAGAATTCCTGAGGATGGGGTAAGGAGCAGGTGAGAAAGAGACTTGGCTATGCTACATGATTAAACACTCCCTCAGGAAGGAGGGGTAAAAGTAACCATGCTCCCCATCCCTCCCTTAGGAATTCTCTTCAACCTGGTTAACAGTGTGAATTTCAGTAAGGAGGGTGTAGCTTGACTGTATACTATCACTCGCCACCTCCATGACAGAGGACATCAGTAAAAGTCCTTTTTGAAGAATGGTGGCTATAATCATATTGATCAGTGGAACATGTATAAAGACATGTAAAAGGTGCTGTGTACTTTATGAACTCACCTTTGCACACCATATGGTCTCTCTAATATAGGCTCTTTAAAGTAGGGTGGTACATGACCAAAGTAATCTGGATATGCCACTTCTGTGTATTCAGGGACTGATTTTGTATTTTTTACAATTTCAATGTAAAGATCTGGATCATGAAGAGGCAATAAGTTTTCAGTGTCTTGCACACTCTGCAAACCTTGTTCACCCAAAGGACTTGCATCTTCATCACCATCATCATTAGGAAAAATTCCAGAGCAACACAAAGGTCCTAAATTCACAGAATGTTTTTCAAACAAGTTGTTACCACATGACATATTCTGAGCAGTCTTACTACAAGAGTTAGATAAGACATTGGACTTGTCTTTAGCTGATACACATCCATTTTTGCAGTGGTCGTGGGATGAGGACTTCTGTGATGAAATTTTGTCAAGATCATTACTCAAGAACAAGCATGTGGACCTGTTGATTTCACCCTGAGTCTGCAGAAAGGAGTTGTTGTGGTCTTTTTTATAGTCTTTCTTTGACACATCTAAAAATGTTGGTCTTTTATTACATTCATCTTCTAAGGAAATGCTACTAGTTTTCCTAGATAGTTCCTTCATGATATGTCTTGGGTCATATGGCATTTCCTCTCCCGCTGTTGGAACAACAATTGGGCCACCGTGGTTTGCTCCAGGCACAGGTTCATTTGAAAGTAGGTCAAAGTCCTTGAACAAAGATGGAAAACAATGTCAAAAATCTATATTTTTGTTCAACACCTTTCTACCCAAAATAAACAGTCAACCGGAAGTCATATCTAACCCAAAAAAAAAATCACCAAAAAAAAAAATAGCTAAAAAAAGGCAATTTAACAAAATGATGTTTTGGGGATAATGGGGCTTATTTACTAAGGGTTGCGGATCGCACTTTTGTCGGACTGTTCGCTGTTTTTATGGATTGCACGGCTTTGACAGCTATTTAACAGGTGTCTGCACTGGCATTGTGTTGCACGCGATTGTTTTTTGGCGCAGCTGCGCTGGCTTCTATGCGACACTAATTGGGGGGCATGCCGTCAGACGATCTGACTGATTTGGACTGAGCGCGGGAAGCGACACATACAGGATAACGGGGGCAAGATCTTAGTGAATCGCGGCATAGTGCATTATCGTTGGACAATGCACTTTCGGTGAACTCTGCAGACCAAGTAAGTAAATGTGCCCCAGTACCTTTTTATAAATAGCCCTATACATACATGACACAAAGCATAGTTAATGCTCTCCCTATCCATAACCCTGCACTATAGGCAGTGGTAGTCAGCTGGGAAGTACTTGGCTGTAGCTCCCACAATTTAGGAAAGTAAACCAGTACACTGAAGATTTATAATTTTAATTCTTTAAAAAATTTAATTTACGCCTTTCTGACTTTACCCCTCTTTTCATGAAGGTCCATCATAGTTCCAACATGAGCAGGCTGAGCATCATGTCCACAGACAAATACACTCCAGTATGTTAGCACTGCAGAGTTTCCATTAGGAATAAAAGGATCCTATAAACTCTATTTTAATGCCAGGAGAGTAGTGAACCGACGCTCAATATAACTTTATCTTACCTGAAAATCATCAGATAGCTCTGGAAATAAACGTTCATACATCCTCAGGTCTTCTATTGACCTTCCAATTTCTTGTACAGGCTTGAGCTTACGGATATCTGTCTCTATGTCATCATTCTAGGGAAAAATATAAATTGGATATATTATAAAAGCATTAAGAAATCTGTGAACTGAATATTCTGTAATCATTACAATTTTCTGAGAAAAAGAGATACAACTAAGGCTACATGCATACAAATTTATTTTTCAACCAAGTGTGGAAAAATAAATGAAATTTTGTAAATATGAGTGCTTCGCCCATTAACTTGAATGGATACATGAAAGGAATGGAGCACACAAGGTGAATTTCTGGCAGAATTCAGCCACAGTGGTGCGCAGTATCTGAAAACACTCAACCGACTTTTTGATAACTTTTTGAAGAACTCCTCATTTCATTGAGATTCCAGGTAAATGGTTTCTAACATGGATCCCTCATATTCAGTAGGCTTATTCTATAATTTTCAATGATCATGTCAATATCGTCATGTTAAAACATATTTCAAGACCACTGAGCACAAACATGTAACAAACCTTAAATAGTTGATCTTTATCATCTTCATTTTCAGCTTCTGCTTCAACATCTGCCTCAGTGTCATCGTTGTCGTCACTTTCATCCACTACGTCATCCACTAAAACGACAACATTTTTGCTAAAAAGTGTAATGTATAAAATGCATGACTCTGATAACCTCATTACGATGTCATTGGATAAGATGAATAGGGTAGCAAGTGAACAGTATGATGTGTAGGAATAGCAAAGATGGTCAAAGTTGCTTAAATTCCTACATTTGCCTGAGATCAGGATGTGATAGTGATAGATAGGTCCAGTCACTGTCACAAGGGCATCATGATCACTTTGGGAAGGAGAAACGCTAGCAGAGGCATTTATTTTAATTTTTACCACCTACCTAAAATTTTCAAAGGCCAAGCACAGTCCTACACTGCAGCAATATTCCCACACCTGACATAAAAGGTGCTGAGAGGTCTCCAAACATGGTGGCTACGGGCTAAATTATGTCACATTTATTTATTTTAAAAGCCACCTGTCAGCTAATTAAAACCAACGAGCTGCACATACTAATGAAAGCATATCCCTAGCCCCCTACAGTTATGTCACTTTAACGGAACATACTCTAAAGCTCTGTGCCACGTATCCGTACGATCAATTGACCCATCTTCCAGCGGTCCGGCTTATTTATGAGGGGGCGGTCCAGGACCTCCCTTCTCTTCTGCTTTTCCTACCGACCACCACAGATTCCGTGGGTGACTGTCAGGCAATTATCGACCTCTCCATGAATACACCGCGCCTCTGAAAGATAGGCCCGTTGATCGGACCTCTATGTGCCAAAGTGTGGCAGAGCTTTAGGGTATGTTCCGCTAAACATAGGCTTTTCACAATAACAGAATTGGAAGAGGGATAGGGATATTATTTAATTAGTATGAGACACTTGTTTAATTAGCTGACAGGTGTCCTTTAAAGAGGATTGGAAAAATGTGTATAGGAAGATGTACAATATTGCTTGTACAATACACTATAAAATAGTATGCAGTATATTGTAGTTTTTAGCCTATACCTAAATAAGACTGGGGCTAGTTATGGAACATGGCTGCCTGTGACGGGAGCAAAGGGGGACAGAGGAGATCACAGAAACATATTATTACATGGTGTAATCACATGTCTCAGTATGATGCAGAAGGATAACAAGCTCTTTCATAACATTTTACTATGAGGACTAATGTATCTATAACTTATGAGATACTTTCCAGTATATAGTCAGTCTAAAGTTGTTTCTATTTACCTTCAGGAGGCATGCTGTAGATCTGAGCCACAGGCCCACTGGTAGGTATGACCGGCAATTGAAACTGAAAAGCACTTTTGATGGTTGGCAAAGGAAGACGGTTCTTAGGAAAGCATTTTCTCATTATTAGGCTTGATGTATTCACAAGAGGATCTAAGGTTCTCACAGCCTGGCAATCCTATAAAAGGTAAGCAGTGCTAGATAATCTTCATACGTCCTTATTGAAAGTGCACATTATAGTTCTAGAACCCAGAATACTTATACTCATAAAAAATTTTTGAAATGATTTAAATAAAAAAATAAAATTAAAAAAAAGATTTAGTGGGGCATATTTATCAAAATTGTCCGAGAGCAAGGTCTTATGCACACAAACATGTGACTGCCCCCTGCTGCAAGAAGGGCAGGAATAGGACCTGCCCTAACTCTTGCCGCACATTGACAGCACAGTGATGCACAGTGCATGTACCACACCCTGAATGTGCAGGACCAATAATTAGTTTTAGTTTGTGCGGTTAGCTCAGGTGAAAGCCCCCACTTGTGCACATGAGGCCTAAGTACACAGTTAGACTGCCAACCAAGGTGCCAAAAGGGGCATGGTTTTCCATGTCCAATCCTGGGAAACTTATTTGCATATTTCCCAGAATCCACTAGAGGAGTACCAATGGCTATAAGTCTCCACATGCCTGCAAGGCCGCCTTTATTGGCAAAGTCTTTGTAAAAAGAACTGTTAATCCCTGACACCGTTAGACAAGATAATTATACTGCAGCAGATTTATCAATGTCTGATGCTAACTCATAAATCCATATTATAAGTCTAACACTGCATTTCCTATTAGTAGGCTTAAGAAAATCTGTGCACAAAATGACAAAATTTCTAATGCAACAGATTGATAATATGTGCCTATATTTATGTCCTATTGAAATACATCCATCTCCAATAGTAACAGGAGACAGACATTTCTGTAAAATGTTTTTTTATTTAGACCAACCTCATCATACAAGCATCAACTTTCTGGATAAAAGCATAAAATACTTTACTTGTAAAACCTATTGAATTGTACAACCGTTTTTCCACAGATCACACTTTTTTTTTAATACCCAATATCTACCATACGATTTCCCCAGTACTGTAATACCAGCAAATATGGGCATTTATGAAGAAATAGAAAAATTATACACAAAACATGTTTGTAAGTATTATGAAATACTTACTTGTGAGGTGTTGTATAAAATCTTCATACCATTAGCATCTATGAAAGCTTTTCTCCCCAACTTGATGTTAGTAATGCTTTTAAGACACAGCAGAATGCCTTTCCGGATCAGCATGTGCCTGTGCCGAGTGTCATGGCGATGCCAGTCTAGATAATTTGTTAACAGCCCTTGTATGTATCCACGGTCCACTGCCTTTCTGGCATTTGTCTCTAAAGTGAAGGATTAAAAGAGGGAAATGAATGGTAGAAGGAAGAGGGTTGGTATCTTAACAACACAAAATAATTGTTCCAAAGCCACCAAAAAGACAAAATAATCAAAGAGTCAACTTATCTTCACTCTACTTCCCAATTGCAAGTTAGGCACAAACAGACATTGGTGCCACACTGGGTGGGACAGTTGCCACTCCCAGGAAGTCTGAAATACAGATGCTACTAGGACTTGTATGGATGATATGGATGACTGTTGCTGTACCACCCAGCATACTATCTGCATACCTCCACAGCCAATGGAAGGTTTGGTGGAAAAGCAAAGTTGAAAAGAAACTTGTATACATAGTGAGATTATGACTTTACAATATACTATATCACGATAGAAGTCAGAAGAAAAGAAGCACAATTCTACCTTACCAAGAATAGCAGCAAAATCAGGAATTCAATAGGAAGATGGAATAAAGGAATGTTGGTGGTACTAATAAACAAGTAGTCCATGATACAAATATGTTGTGAATATAGAAGAGCCTAGGGACAGACACCCTACACATTCCCTTAAAGTTTGGTTTACCACATGGAATGAGAGTGCCAAGTTTTCTATATTATATCACATTCAGATGTTGTTTCCTGATCACACAGGACAAAGTTGTAAGCCATTTCTGAAATATGATGAGATATATAGTATGAGTACAAAATGATTGGCGGAGTCCAATGTCATATCCATATGATGTGCAGGCGCGGCTAAGCTGCAATACTGGACATGGTCAGAAGCATAAGTGGCAGCGTCGGGTTCATCTCTGATCCTTACAGCAGTTTACTTATTTTTTTCTTATATGTGTGGTCCCAGCCAACAAATCCCACTAAGATATACCTCAAATAAAGAACCCTATTTATAAGCCATGAATCTGTGTGAATTGGACAGGTCATGCATGGTTTTTAAACAGTGGTCCCAAGTCAAGAGAATAATACAGCACAAAAGTAACAAAATAATATTACGTTCTCTTCACACTCTTACAGTCTTCACACATTCCACATTAAAGGGGTTTTCCCACGAAGACAAGTTAGGCCCTATCCACAGGATAGGGCCTAACTTGCTGATCAATGGGGGTCAGTGCTGAGACCCCCGCAGATCGAGAAAACAAGGGGTCCGATAGACCCTTCGCTGCTCCTCAGACTAATGGAGCATCACCGCTCTGCTCCATTAATCTGTAAAGAGCTGACCGAAATTGCCGAGCGCCGCTCTCACTGATCTCCGTCAGCTCCATAGAGATTAATGGAGCAGAACGGTGATGCGCGTATGTCTGCTCCATTAGTTTGAGGAGCGCCAAAGGGTCCGTCGGACCCCTCATTTTCGCAATCTGCGTGGGTCTCACCACTTAGACCCCCACTGATCAGCAAGTTAGGCACTATCCTGTGGATAGGGTCTAACTTGTCTTTGTGGGAAAACCCCTTTAAAAATAGAGCCACACTCAGCACCATTTCTCTGATGGACACGACAACAGAACCAAACTCTGCAAGTCGCAGGGCTTCTCAGGGTTCACAAACGAGTCAAACATGGGAGCAAATGATGAAGACCTGATGTATGTACTTACTTGATTTTAGTAAAGCAGCAAGTGTATCTAAAGAGACTCTGCAGAAGAAGGAAAGGATATTAGCAACATTCAAATACAATAGATAAGTAATATCTATCTCCATCATACAATGTTACTAAAAAAATTTTGATGAACTCATCTGCACTGCAAATACTGACTGATCTGTGTCACGCCTGATCTGTGTCACGCCTGATCTGTGTCACGCCTGATCTGTGTCACGACATATGCAAGTCAAGACAGATCCTCCCGCTCTCCAACACCACCATTCTGCATTTGGTGGTGTTGGAGAGATACGTGTGATTTGTCCTGTAGGTACTGTTGCACAATCACTATTACACCCCCCCCCCCCTCCATTGTCCGTTTTGCCTTGAGTTATTCCCAGTAGCATGCAGTGTGACATGGATGATATTTAACTTTTTATGTTTCTAAATCTTCAGAGCCAAGTTCTCATTTGGTAGAAGCTGAAACATCCTCCAGATAGAAGAAGGAGAAATCCTCCAACCAAAGTCGTCATGAGTGAGTTGCTGGAGTTACAGTAAGTGCTGGTATTACACATTATCTCTAAATTATCCACTCAGTACACAACACCGAGCTTGGTTTTAGTTCTGTTTTTATAAATACATGGCCTTCATGATTAAAGGGGTTGTCAAAGCTTGTATTTTTTTTCACTAGGGGAGTGTGGAGGCTGAAAAAACTAGAAAGCAGCTCTGTGCTCCCATCACCCCTGTTCTGTATATATAAAAGAGATACAGCAGTGAAGGCACCACCACATTGCTCGCTGTGCAGTCTCTGCCTGACACCTGCGTAAGGCTGCATTCACAAGAACAAGTGTCCACCAGGCTACAGCTGGGCGAGCACACGTAGGGCGCGCTGGAGAGGAGAAGAGGTGAGTGCTGATCACCCCTCCCCTCAATGTATTTACATATGATGAAGTATTTTGCCCAATGCATTTCAAAACCCAAGGCAAAGGCATGGTGTGAACACAGCCTGAAGCAGTTTTTGAATCGAATGCTAGCAGTGGATCATTGGATAGACTCCTCCTGGGTCCAGCTCTAATCTCTTCTAGTAACGTGCTGAGGGATATGGGCAGCGGCGTTAGCTTGACGGCTCCAATAGGGGTGTAAGCACTGAACGTGCCTAGGGCAGCATCAACACTGAATACAGCCCTGATTTTTTTATGCCATGTTCTCTTGAATAAGAACATGTTGTTTAAAATATTCTATTGCCACCAGGTGGCGCATGTATGTAAAGTATGATCATACCACCTTGTTTCTCTGAAAATAAGTGCTTATATAATTTTTTGCTGCAAAAAAATGGTAATAGGTTATTTTCAGAGGAAGTCTTATTTTTCCATGAAAAAAATAAAATTCTACATTTATTCTTGAACTAAAAAAAAATTCTTGTGACTATTGCATTTAGAACCCAATTTCTCATACCTAGCAATAGCACTTTCCTCTGCTCCTAGCAAATAGCATCCTTCAGCTTGCTCCTGCTCATTCTCCTTTGTGCCTTCAGCTGAAACCATGACACTTAGAAACATAGGGGGAGATTTATCAGTGGTGTCACAGCAGAACTGTTCTAGGTGCTCATGGCAGCCAATCTCATCTCATATTTATCTGTATCATATATCTATCTATTAATCTATCTATCTATATATATATATATATATACACATTTATGTTTGTGTATAAACTGTAACTTTAGATGCAATACTAAAAAGAGGCAGGAAGTTTTGTCTGCCCTACAAAAGAGGAAAGACTGCGTGACCCTGACAAGCCCGTTTCACATATACATGTTTGGGATTACAGAATCTAAAGATAAGGGTGCCAGGCAGTCTTTCTAAATGTCATTGCAGACAAAAAAAAAATTGATAAAGAGAACAAAATACTCTCTATTGGAATTTTATATGTAGAGATTTCGGGATTGTAAAGCAAAAAATATTTGTATACGTCTCCAACCTGAATTTCAAGTTTCGACTCCATCAGATAATAAAAGGGTGCATTCTATTCAAGGTTATTCTGTAGGCATATGGTTTTTGTACAAGCAAAAAGGCAGGGTCAAATCACAAAGATCTGCAAATTACTGCCGGTAAGGGCTCATTCACACGGCCGTTCATGGGGACGTACATATACGTCCCCATAGATGGCAATGGCGGCCCATCTTGTGTGCCACCGATCAGCACCGCACATCGCAAAAAGATAGAGCATGCTCCATCTTTCTGTGAGTGTGTGGCCATGCGCCGCTGTTTTCTATGGAGGGAGGAGGTGTCACCTTCGCCTCACCTCCAGCACGAGGAAGTATGCCCGCACGGCGGGTATATAGCGTGTGAATGAAGCCTAAGGCTTCTTTAGGATTATCTGGTTTTTCTAAAGTTAAAGTAAAGAATCAATATAGTAGAAATAAATATGAAATACAATTAGTCATATATATATATATATGTAATTTTTTATATATAGATTAGTACACCTACTTCATAAGGCTGGTGTTCTTTTTACTGAATGGTCCTATGATCTTAAAAAGAAGTTCTACTGCCCCGTTTTTGCCCAGGGACACGGCATTCACAGCTGAAAAGCAATACATAAAAATAAACCATGGACATTTACAGTAATTACATATTTATCACAGTACAAGCTATAAAATGCAGGTCAGTATTGTAGCACCTGTAATAGGTCTGCATGTCACACTCATTCAGGTGAATTTATACCCTGCATAATGCTCTATATATGTATGAGGCTAAAAGATGCATAGACATTGGTTTAGCTATATGGATTTTGAATGAAACTACCTGGTTAAAAATGACATTACAGACATCCTACTGTCAGCCGCTTTGTGAATTAGTTTTGGATCCATGTTGTATGAACAATTATACAGTTATCATCCATCTTGTTATAATACATCTCATGTATCGATGAGGTGAGTAGCGCTGGTCCGACCTGGCATAGTTTTGAGTAAAAACCTGCAAACTTTCAGTGGTGAATGTTCACAGATTTTTAGACAGTTGCAGGCACAGGGCAGAAACTCTGCAGGCTGTCCACATGGTGTGTTGGTGGCATAGTCGCAATAATTGCAATTTCTTGAATTGCGCAAGAATTAGCCATTATTTTGGTGCTTTTAGACCAGAAAACTGACGTAGAAAGACTGCTAAATGTCCTCCACGACTCAGACTACTCTGTGTTATACTATGGAGCCGTGCACCTGTGTGACATCACATGACCATGCACTTGTTTTATCCACAGGAACCAAACAGTAATGCTTACTGCAGAATGACATCAAGCAGAGATCTAGAAAACTGCAAGGAATGTATACAGAAAATATATTGGAAAACTCTATAACTTTTCAACACACAAACAATATCAATTATTTAATGTGCGCATCCCCTTTCTAAGAATAACCTTAAAAGGAAACCTATCATGAGCAATCTACTATCATAAATAGATCTGATGGTAGCTTCCTCCTGCCTACCTTTGCCCTACATAATTTATAATTTAATAATCCTGGAACCTAACCAAACTTGTTAAAAACTTTAATTTTAGTAATATGTCATTTAACTTCAAAGGCTACTGGCAGTGGCGTAACTTGAAGCTGATGGGCCCAAGTGCAAAGTCTGTGTCAGGCCCCCCGACTATAATGTATGGTTCATAGTACTAGTCTTCTCATATGGGAAAGTGACATCATAAGGGCCCCTAGGATCAATGGAAATTGTAAGCCAGCTCACCTGAAGTCCCCAGTGGATAGTCGAGCACGGTTTCTCCAACTAGGTAGGAGTGAGATAATTGAAAACAGACGTGATCCAGCTCAAAGACAAGCGTTCCACTTTTCTTCTTAAAAATTTTTAGACTTTATTAGTATCTTCATTATAAACAGGTACATACGGAGTGAATAACATATCATCGAAAGAAAGTGCCTACGCGTTTCGGGTAAAACCGCTACCCTTATTCATGGCTAACTCTTGACACATAGGCGTTTCTTTTAAATAGAAATGATACTGTCACGTGACCGGAAACAGACCGCATCACGGATCACACAAATTCATAAAATACATTAACTGTAGTGTATAAAGAGTTAAAAGAGGACAAAGAAAAATGAGGGAAACGAGAATTTCACGCAAATGCCTATTATTATTTACAATAAATTAATATTGGCAGATGACATCTAACCTCTTGTTTAACCCTTTAGGTACACGAGTCTCAAGTGAAAAAATCCAGAAGGTTTCTCTGTTAAGGAGTTTCCTTCTATAGTCACCTCCACGTACTGGTCGCACAACCTTCTCTATCCCCATGCATGAGAATGTACTACAGTCTCCTCCATGGATCTTTTGGAAATGTCTAGACGCCATGGAGATATTCACTGCCTCCTTGTTCTTGGCGTCTGACAAATGGCGCCGGATGCGGACTTTTAAGGGTCCGCTTGTGCATCCTACATATTGCACCTTACAACATTTACACACTATAATATAAATAACAAAGGTATAAGTTATAATTTAATAATCCTGGAACCTAAGCAAATTTGTTAAAAACTTTATTTTAGTAATATGTCATTTAACTTCAAAGGCTACTGGCAGTGGCGTAACTTGAAGCTGATGGGCCCAAGTGCAAAGTCTGTGCCAGGCCCCCGACTATAATGTATGGTTCATAGTACTAGTCTTCTCATATGGGAAAGTGACACCATAAGGGTCCCCTAAACCTCTTGAGCCTGGGTGCGACCGCACCCTCTACACCCGTTCAAGTTACGCCCCTGGCTACTGGACTAGTGTGTACTAGCCTGGCCGAGCACTGGGAGCTAAGGCTACTCCACGCCCCAGTAGCCTCTGTGAGTAATTTACATATTATGAAAATAAAGTTTTCAACATGTAAGGTTAGGTTCCAGGATTGTTAAATTACAGATTTGGGCAGAGGCAGCCAGAAGGAATCTACCATCAGTTCTACTTCTGATAGTAGATTCCTCATGGTAGGTTTCTTTTAAGGTGGCATTATTTGTTTAAAAAAAATAATAAAGACTGAATACTTTCTGTACTATAACTCTCTATTCTACACATACGCACTGAGCTAAATGCAGGCCTCAGCAGCTATATGTGGGATGAAAGTGATGCCGGAACTTGGACCAGATGCAGCAAAGAACAGGAGCAGCTGCTGGACAGGAAAAAAAATGGTAACGGTGATTAACGTTACATTTTTTTTAACAAATCCAGCCACTTAAAGGTTTTTTTGTAGAATAGCAAAATTCTTCTATTAAAAGCTACACAAAAATCCTACTGTTACACTAGTGAAAAATGTTTTTAAAAAATGCTAATAATGCCAATATTTTGTGTTTATATATTAAACTGGAGACGGGCACTACTCACAGTTTATACAGTACACACGTAAGACCTGAAGACACGGAAGTAACAGCTTTGGACATTGCAGGTTTTGTTTCACCAGGTTGAGAGAGATGTTCAGTGCTCCACTGACTCGTGCTTTTATTCCAAACTTTTTGTCTGTCAGGAGAAAGAGACTCATATGAGCAATGTGTTACTATACAAATTATTAGATGAAAATGGAAATATTCTTCCTAGAATTATATCTCATTACACTACAGAGATAAAAGCCCTTAGAATCCAGGTTATTTTAGGCCTAAATGTTCAAGCAATTTTTTCAGTTTTTTCATCTTTTTTCCTTTTGAGAGACAGTATTTATGTGGTAAATATGATTAGGGAAAAAAGATTAGCAAATCCAACATTGTAGAAAAATTTATTTTTACCAAATTGTACTTTAGCCTTAAATGAATACCATCAGGGGTCCAACACCGAGGCCCTGCACCAGTCAGCTACTCTTGGTACAGAGTAGGTGATAGTACTGTACACTGTGCAATGGCTGTGCTGTACTACTGCATCTCATCTTATTAAAATGGGAGAAATGCTGTGCTAAAAACAGCTGGTCTGTATGTGTGGCCAGGGTGTCATCATTCCAATTCATGAACTTCCATAGGGAGAATAATTTGGGGTCCTGTACAACCTGTGAAATTAAAACTATAAAAAAGAAATGCTCTCTGTATATTGTTACTCAAAAATCTGTGCCTGGTTGTAAAACAATTGGTTGCAGGAGGAGCCCCGCCCACTACTCTATTTGTAACAGAAAACAGAGTAAAGCTGCATTCACATGAACGTATGCCCACTGGGCCATAGCCAGGCATATGTTCACCGCGATAGAGGGGAGGAGGGGTGACCCCCTCCCCTCTCCATAGCGATGCATGGCGCACTGCGTGACTGTGAAAGATTGGACATTTCCTATCTTTTCCCTGTGTATGTAGCGGTATGGTGCCGCGCCGTGCCCATTGCCGTCTACAGTATGGGGGACATATGTACGTCCGGAAGCTTGTGGTAATGCTTGCAGCCGCACATACTTGTCCCGACAGTCATGTGAATCCAGCCTAAGGCTGCATTCACACGACCGTATACGAGACACATATGCAGGCGCAAGCTTACCACTTTATATATACATACATATGTGTCCAGATAGATGCCAATAGCCACACTGAGTGATACGGTGCTGCACACAAGTGACACCATACCACTCCTTACACAGGTAAAAGATGGAACGTATTCCTTCTTTCAACGCTTGCACGGCCATGTGGTGTACATCCTTATGGCGAGGGGAGGAGTTACCCCTTTCAAGCGCGCCAGATGTATGCTCGCCCGGACGCATGTCCATGTGAATGTAGCCTAAGCCCCAAATGACGTCAAGTCATGTCACCTCAGCTGTTTAGCAGAGCAATGAAATTATCCACTATACTATTGTATTATTTATTTCCAGTTTTATCAATACTATCCCAACAATGAGATGATATAACCAGTGATTATTTCAATGTACTGTAGGCAAACCTTTTGGTCCTATCTTTGCCAGCAAGCTGTGTAGCAGTACCATTAGCTCTTCATTTGGAGCGGAGTCCTTACTGGCACTAAGCAGCAGTTGTAGCAAGATCTGTGTACCCCCTTTAGAAATCAATACATTTATTCTTTTTCCACCACCTAGAAAAAGAAAGAGAACTGTATTTAGAGTCTGTATCATGTCTGCTGTACACACGCACCAAATGAATGCGATGCATCTTTACCCCTACACTCTATATATACACCGGCCTAGGAATCTAAACAAAACAATACCCAATATTATCACAATAATGGATGAATTACTTCTAAGAATCCACTGGTTCTGGGCACATGCACATTGTAAGGATGAAGCTAGGTACCAGGGTTGGATTAAGACAGTGTGGGCTCTGGGGTGTATGAATATTATAGCCCCTACAAATCCTACACTACACTTCCTACATACGGTACTAGAGTTATGCTTATTAGAACGGGGGTCCGATGTACCCCCGTCACACGACAAGATGGCCAGAGCAGCCAGTTGCGCATGGCCAGTCTGCCTGGTTTATCTCTATAGCTGAGTGCATTCTCCATCAGCTCCATAGAGATGAACGGGCAGCCCGCACATGCACGACCGGCTGCTCCGGCCATCTCGGTGGTGCTACATGGGGTGCGAGAGGGTACATCGGACCCCCGTTCTTGTGATCCAAGGGGGTCCCATCACAAGTTAGGCCCTATCCCGTGGATAGGGAAAACCCCTTTAATAGGTAGATTTCTGATGGTAGGTTTCCTTTAAGACAGGCAAAAGCTGGTGTATAAGATTCTCATAGTTATGTAGCACTAGGAATGTCAACTTTCTAAATAAATTTGCAATTCATGCAGATACATAGTCTGGGTGCACTGTATTCCAACATCATAAAAACAAATTTGCCTGATGCTAAAGAGATATGTAAGATACAGTGCAGGCAGCCAATGGATTCTGAAATAGCTGTGGCCATAAACACTACATTAAAGTCCTTTCCAGCAGTCTACATAATAAGCAGAAAACAAGTCTGGATTGCAAACTCCTGGGTCTATACCACAGTAAAGGTTTTATTGGAAATACAAATAGGGCCTTCTGAAACTGCATCTCTCCTATTTACAGCCCTGAATATAATGTATACTTTACATCTGCATAAGGGCACTCACCAGCTGACATCAGTTCATTGAGGATATTGACAATATTTAATATTGTTTGATGGTCCCTGGTATTCTAAAGAATAAAAGAGAAATTCTGATTACACCCAAAATTAAAAAAACAGAATAGAAAGTAAAAATTGCTAATATGTCCGCTTTTAGCGTTTAATTAAGTTTTTTTATTAAATCATTTTTAAACAGCCCTAGAGGGGAGAACCGAAAGAACCTTACATAAAAATACCTTTTTAAAGGAAACCTACCACATGATATGGTAGGTGTAAGATGGAAATACCGAGCACCAGTTCAGGGTGAGCTGGTGCCGGAGCTTACAGAGTTGTAGTGTCCTAAACCGCTGCATCGCGGTTTAAAACACTTTTTAAACTTATAGCCGAAGCTGCTTAGGCGCACCAAGCGCGCTTCCGTGCGCGCGGTCTCCTTCATTTCCTATGTAGGCGCGCACGGAAGCGCGCTTGTGCGCCGAAGCAGCTTCGGCTATAAAGTTTAAAAAGTGTTTTAAACCGCGATGCAGCGGTTTAGGACACTAACAAAAATAAGCTCCGGCACCAGCTCACCTGAGCTGGTGCTCGGTATTTCTATCTTACACCTACCATGTCATGTGGTAGGTTTCCTTTAATTAATTATTTCTGTACAAATCCCCATACAGAACCTGTGTGTCATATCTATATTAAAGCTGAGTGTATTGATGTATGTCACATAAAGAATCTGCACCATGCAGTTCCAATCAACAAATTTGCACAGCCGCCTCCTAAGATTCTTGGGGCACCTTAGGTACAGGAGCCACTGTCTGCTGGCTGCTATGGTATTTCTCAAGCAATCACAGCTGAGTTTCTGGCAACTAAGCAAGCATCTTCTATTTGCACATCTACCTTTAGGTCATCCAGATGCCTATAGTGTGGCTTGACTGGAGTATCAATGTGCCATTAAACATCTTAGTATAAGGCAGCATATGTGGAGGTAATATGTTCTCAATTGCACACCTTACATCATAGTGTAACTCCAGTAACTCCAGAGCTGCAGTCTTATCCATGCCATCATAAGGAATTGCAGATAAAAGTACTTCACATTACTTGGGAATTTAATTAGTTAATATGTGTTGCATATGTGCGGTGTTGAATATAAAATTTGAAATGCTTCATTATTTTTGATTTTCATAATAATATCTGTCTTTGATTTGCGCATTTTATGTGCCAAAATTTTTTGCCAACCCATTATTTTTGTTACAGCTAAGAGTAGTTATTTAAAGGACATCTACCACCAGAATGAAGAATTGTAAACCAAGCACAGGACGTTCTATCTATTTTTTAGGATCAGTATAGGTCATTATAGCTGGTAAGGCTCATTTGCATAATTTTAGAACATTTTATTCTTAAAAAAAGTGCAAAGAAGCTAAAAGAAAGCAGATCCTACCAGAAGGGAAAAACTAGTAATGCTGTGTGCTTGTTGTACAATCCTGATACTGTTGGTAGGTTTTTAACTACCCGGGCAATGCCACGGCTTACAGCTTGTAGATAATAAAGTGACAATCTAGATTTTTTGTTCACAGCACTACTGCAAATGAAGCAACAGTGGCATTTACACAATTTTTAGCTTCTTAGTGCCTGAGAATGATCAACCAAAGACAGGGCTGTGCTATATAGTTGCCACTTGTTGCAGATGAGAGAGAGATAGCACCAGTTTCTTCTGCACAGGGGCCCTAGCAGTTGGATCCCCAAAACATCAGTCACCTCTTTTCTATCCTGTGAAAGGGGGATAAGCATAGGGTATAAAAGTTATTGCACAGTATAATTCAGTGGCTTTAACATTTACTGGCAACACAATGAGCAGAACTATATGAAGATGACTGAACATAAACAATAGAAGTGACCTCACCTCCAGTGTGCAGAGGATAACTTCCACACCAGTGGACCCTTTGGCAGTCATTTCTTTTTTTGTTTTTCTAGGGGAACAAAAAAGCCAAACATTGAGTTAACCATCGTATATTTATCTACAACCTCATATAAAAAAAATAAATCTACTAGCATTATCATATCTGTAAGCCTGACCTTCTTTATACAAGGACATGTTAGATTTCAACACATCCAATTTGTTCTTTCTGAAATAAGCCAGAAGACCCTGACATCCTCTTCCATTCAGCAATAAACGTATGAGTTGGTGTAATCCTACATGGCTAAGATTACTGTAATAAATACATCTGTGAACGCAAAAGTAGTTTCACCATTGAAGAATCATTCACAGGGCTAAACTGCATCACTATGTTACAAATATTTCTATTACAGATGACAAAAAAAATAGTCAATATTTCCAGGACTTGATCACCTTCACCATGTTTTATTAATAAATCATTGTCTACGTATTACATAAAAGTCAATGCAATACACAGATAGTATTCAGTCTGTAACAGACCACGTCCATGACTTATAACAAGTTAGATGAACACCAAACAATTGCACCGAAACACTGACACATGAATGAAATTGCACTGCGTAGTAGTATGGTGAGGCAAAATGGGGAGATGTATAATCTGTTTAACAATAACAACATAAATAAAAAGGTCAAGATACAGTTTAACCCTAACTATATACAATTGTAAAGCATGCTATTTCCACACAGGGCAATAACTGTTTACTACACTTACCATCCACCACAAGTGGTTTACGGATATCGCTCTGAAAAGGAACATGGCTTGGGTGCAGTGCACGCAACAGTTGCCTTAGCACATCTGACATGTGATGAATGCTGACAAATGCAAAGCCAGTCCTTCTGAACTGTTCTCCATCCGAAGTTAAATATTTTTAGCGATCATGATTTTTCCACTACATTTGATGTTTACAGCAAGTTATGACAGCTATTACAAGTTGTTATGTACTTTGGCTTGAAGGCAAATGATGGATTTCCAACTCCTCTAACCCAGCAGTGCACAGAGCCAGGGCTAATACTGTAATATGCAATATAACAGTTTGATTGACGATGAAGGGGAATAAAAGTAGCCTATTAAATAGCATCATATGGCAGACATCAACCAAACCAAAGTAGGCATTTATGTTATGCGTTGGAATATATGACCATAAATGCGGAGGAAGAAATAATTGAAGAACTTTGTAATATGCCTTAATAAATAGATCAGTTCTTGAGAGGCTTCCTTTCATCTGCTAATTCCTTTCCAGGCGGTTTGTGAAAATTATCTTTCGTCCCTGTACTCCACTGACAGATAAAAGATAAGTAACCTGATAATGGCCCAGATTCTAAAAATTAATACTGGCGCAAGGTCTCATTGATTGCCACTCCCTTCATACTCAGGAGTGTGCACCATTTTTTGGTGCACCTTATTAACATTGAGCAATCTGTTGAGTCGCTGTATTAAATGTTTTTTTATTGGTTTGTTGTAAGTTTGCTACATACAACAAACAAAAACCCTCCTCAAAGAGGGTTCTGTAAACAAAATAAAGCTACTGATTAATTATGGAGCCATCACTGTATTATTATCACCTTTGAAACAGACAGCAAATAGACAAGGGCCATACCTTGGGTTTGTGCCAAGTGGAGGATTTTTGCCAGTGACAAACCTACGCATATCTATATCCACGGCTGACGATTCGCATTGATTTCCCAGCTGTGATAGGAGACTCACAATCCGAGAATTGTTGGAAAGGCTGTGCGGGGTAACAATAGATATTCAGTTAATCAACAACACGTGAATGATGATAATTACTTACACACAGGTTAAAAACATAATTCTTAAATAATACTATGTTTTATGCGAAGGCCAGGAAAAGTGTGTGCTATTTAATAAAAACTTTCTCTACAAAGTAATTACAGTCTATTACATAAAGCAGGGCCCAGACTTTGCCGATGTGATCATTTCCCTCAATCAGAAGATTATTCAAGTAGATTACATCTTTAGAGTGAGATGTTCAAAGTGTGAATGGCCTCATTCCATTGCCGCTGTGTGGCTGATCTATTGGAATTGTTTTTGTAAAAACCATCCACCATTCAAAAGAAATTGTTCCAAATGTGAATTAGCTCAATTTTCCTAGGGGGCGGTAAAAACATCCCAAGAAAATAAAAAGATATACTTAATTCATGAAAATTATGGAGGCCAGATCTTTCAAAAGGGAGTGGCATATTAACAAAATGAATACATGTATATTGATCTTGGGCAGATGGCAATGAAATATGGGATTTTTTAACCAAATTGTACATGTGTTGGCCAGTTCTCTTTAAAGAGGAATTCACATGCCACGCAGCGTGCTGTTGAGGGCATAAGCAACCCAAAACCCCTATTGCTCAGGACACACAATTGGTGGACCCTTTAAGAGGTGGCACTTTGCCACCCGATGTACGGACTTGCCAAAAGCTGGCAAGTCCGCACTACCTGAAAAATCAATAACATTGGCGTCTTTAAATGCGTTAGACGTCTACAAGTACGCCGGCCTGGTACTACAGACAGGATGGCTGCCTGGTATGAGAAAAGCGACGAGGAGCTTCAGGGGAGTGCAGGTTTTAGAGGCCAAATACCAGGTTTATTATTTTTGGGGTAATTTTTGGTGGGGGGGGTTAGAGGCTGTGCATAATACTATTGGGGGGGGGGGGCTGTTGCTGCATAATACTATTGGGGGGGAGGGGAAGGCTGTGCATAATCTATTGGAGGAAGGGAGGCTGTGCATAATATATGGAGGGAGGGGAGAGGCAGTGATAATTACTCTGAGGGAGGAGGGTGCCAATACTATTGGACGGGAGGGAGGGTGTGCATATACTAGGAGGGGGGAGGCGGTGCATAATACTATGGGGGGAGGGGGGCTGTGCATAATAACATTGGAGGGAGGGAGGCTGTGTGGCATACATACTATGGAGGGAGGGAGGCTGTGCATATACTATTGGAGGGAGGGAGGTGTGCATAATTACTATTGGGGGAGGGAGGCTGTGCTCATTACTATTGGGGGGGGAGGCTGGGCATTAATACTATGGTGGGGGTATGGCTAGTGATGGAGGGGAGCTTGTGCCATATACTATTTGGAGGGGGGGGCTGTGATAATACTATTAGGGGGGAGGCCGTGTGCCATATACTATTGGTTTTCGGGGGGGAGGGCTGTGATAATAACTATTGGGGGGGGGGGCGTGCGAATACTATGGGAGGAGGCTGTTGTAATACTATTGGGGTGGGAGTGCATAATACTATTGGAGGGAGGGAGGCTGTGCATAATACTATTGGGGGGAGGGAGGCTGTGCATATACTGGTGGTAGGAGGCCCTGTATACTGTGTGCGCCGTGGTTCTATAAATTGTCTATGGGAGATCTGTATATGGGGCTTGATTTTAATTAAACTGAGTGGCCTTCTATGGAGTACAGTATACAAATTTAATATATAATTATATGGGGACTGTCATAAATTAGTGGAACTGTATATAAATAAATCATATATATATATTAGCTGGCTGCTGTAGTTCAGGGGGTCTGGTATATACAATAAATTATTGGTGTTGTATATACTATAATTTATTCGGATGATTATATAAAGGATGTTTTATGTGGGGAATAGTCGTTTAGTCGTGTTGTGAAGATAATATATATTTAGGAACACAATCCATTATACTGTAAGTGAATGTGGTATTTTAAGGGGTGCAGTGTGGAGTTGTGCTGTATAGAGCTGAAAACATGTGAATTCAGCAGAGATAAACCATGGCAAGGAGAAATTGTAAAGAAGTCCTCTTCCTGATGGAGCAAATCTTATCCTGTAAGGTACTTGATACTTCACTCAACCACCCACATCCAATAGGACACAAAGGGGCCACAAAAGGCTTCCACTTTCCCTTGTTTGTGGCCCATAATGCACACGTGCTTTAGACCTATATTAATGTCAAATGTTTTAGTAGTAGTACAGTAGAACAGAAAAATGCTCTATGCACTTGCTTTTCATCTTTCAGCAGTATTTTACTACATTTGCAGCATATGAGAACTGCTAAAAGACACATCCCATCTGATCTCAGCACATGGAGCCACGGTAGTATACCGCAGCTTAACTGTCCATGTGTTGGCACTGCCACGGCTCTGCTCCATCTTCCCATTGGTTGCAGTGTTCTAGCCCTGATCGGTCATCCTCTGTGTATGACCCGGGCTAGCTGCTGACTTTTTAAGCGATGCTGCCTGTCTCAACCCGAGCCTGATTTTGCTACGTTGCTGCTTGTTCCAACAATGGACTATTCCTCAATATTCGCTAACAAACCCATTATGAAAATTCAGCATATCCTGTGTAGGTATCTTAACGTTATATTTGCTTGTAGAGATTTGATATTGAAATTCCTGAAACTTTTCCAATTACTTATATGAAAAAAATCCCTAAGTTTGTCTAACAGGATACATTTCATGCTCAGGTAAAATATATCCAATGGTTTTGGCTACGATCTGAAAATACATACACACTGTGGAACTAGATCAACCACATTCTTGGTCCAAGAGTCCCAATTAAGCGCTGCCAAAGTAGAGTTCCTAGAGATTTGCAGCAGAGCACATTAGTAGACTGTGTTATCCCCAGCAATCATGACCTGTTCCAGGTTCCTGTGTCAGAAGCTATATGTCCGCTAGAGTCCAATCTGTCACCAAGCTCAGTTGTCCCTGCGCTAATACCAAAGAAACATGTGCTAGCCAGAATTAAAGATCAGATAACTTACTAATATGTTATGTAAATGTATCAAATATCGCAAATCCTGCCATATGACAAATCCAAACCCCTCCAACAAGCAGTCTTAATAGAAACAGAGTGCACACAATCCCTTCTATTCTGGCAATGGACCACATGGGGAGGGGGCATAGAGTTATCGGTAAGGAATTTGTCTTATTTCCATTCATTTGTAACACTAATGCCAGGGTTGATATTTCTTAAATATATTCAAATTGTATTTTAAAGATGAAGCAAAAGTCAGAAAATAATGAATGGACATGTAAAAAATAAATAATTGTGAAATTAGGAGAGAAAGCCAATGGTAGTTACGAAGGGTAGAAGAAAACAAGATAATTAAAGGGGTATTCCAGTAATAAGCATAATCCATATACAAATGGGTCCTTAAAATATAAGCTTATATGTAATTAGATGTTGCTGCCCTTAGCAGAAAAATTCTGACATACACTATAATGAAGAATTAATATGCTACTGGCCCTTTAATCAGTCTGTTGATTTTCTCTGCACAGAGCAGACACAGGACAGAAGATGGCTGCTGGTCACATGTCTACATCACATGTCCTGCACCTGCCTGGGCAGGTCATGTGATCAGCACTACGTTTGGCTGTAGTTGGTTGGATGCAGTGCATGCAGTATGGCCAGTGATGTGGTTATACGTCTTCTCAATGAAGTAATGTGTAGTGATGGCAGTAACATATCATTACAATCAGGTCCAGATTAAGGTTGGTGAAGCCCCTGCGGCAAAATCTGCTGGAGGCCCCCACTGAATGTATCATACATACACACCCCCCTGCTCACTATCCACTATTTCCACATAAATACAACAATATATGCTGACAACCCCCCAGTAACACATCTACATAAACAGCCACTAACCCCCCGTAATACAGGCTACACACAATACAGCCTCCAACACCGGCCTGTACTACATCTACCTCCACCACGCTCCCCTCGCACCCCTCCCCATTCACTACCTCTCCTCCATCCTCCTCCCGCCCACTTCCTCCAATCTCCCTCCCGCCTCCGCTGCCCACCCCCGCATGCATACCTCTAACCGTACTCTCCGGCCCACCCCGCTCATTCCTCCCTCCATCCCTGCCCCTACATCCCTCCCCCCCCCCCCCTTAATACCTCTCCCCTCCAGCGCCAACCACCCAAGTAATACATCTCCATACAGTCGCCAACCTCCCTCCCCCGTTAATACATCTACATACAGCCGCTAATGCCCCAGTAATACACCGACATACAGCCGCCAACCAGCCCTGTTATACATCTACATGCAGCCGTTAACCCCCAGTACATACATAGAGCCCCCAATTATATATCTACAAAAAAACTGAACAATTACAACCCACATAAATCGTCTAGATAGTGGCCATGAAAAAAAAAGGGACACGTGAAAAGATCCAAAAAATTGCCACAGGCTATGATCTTGTTTCATTGGTAGTCAGGGGTTCTCACTATTAGTCCAGGTGCAGGTGGTGTCAATTACTCTGCATGCAGCATGCTCACAGATGAGTCAACTGCCTGAGACGGGAGTGGGGAGCCATACGTGCTGCTGTATCCAACATTGCGAGCTGACTGTCCTTTAATGGGAGCAATGCGTTGCGAAACGCCACTGCGCATTGTTCCCAGAGAGTGACAGTCGGCCCACAGCTAAGCTGACATGGAGCATCAGCTCCCGCGTGCGGCACCACCGCAAATCAAACTATGGGGACCAAGCTATTAGTTAATCAATGACATTGTCAGCTGGTGGGGCCCTTTTTGGACCAAGATGCGCGCCCCAGGAGCCTCACCTTTACTCAGGCCCTGATTACTATGTAACAGAGTAGGACAGTCTGTTCGATCATCACAGGGAGCAGAGCATAAGAGGGAGGAAGAGCAACTGAGAACGAAAGGATCATGTGACCTGTAATTTCCAGTGGTGGCCATCTTGGTAATAACTCTGCCTTCTTTAAAAAAACACCCATAACATTTTGTGAATGATAAAATCAAACTATTTAAACTCCATATTGTGACTAATGACATTGTTATATTCATTTAATTTTAGCATCATGAGTTTTTGTATCAGACGTTTTTGTTCCCGCAATACCCCTTTAAGTTGTGCTGGAGGCAACACGTCAAATGATTTGTAGAAATTTCTGCTAGCTTTCCCGTTTTTTGATTGGGCCAAAAAGCCACTCCAGGACCTTCTGGCGTATCACTTTTTTACTAATTTTTTTTTTTTAAGTTACAAAAAGCTCAACATGGCAGAAAATTAATGTATTGAACAGCCAAGGGCCCTTTCATAAACCTGACAGGCAGCAAATGGCAAGCACCAAATACAGTTTAAAAACTGTTGTAAGGAGCCTGCTTAATGTTAAAATTAACCCACACCTCTAGTATATTGATCTGCAACCCAATTTTCTGCTTTGTAGGCAAAACATACCACGTCCTCTAGTTACATGATTATTATGAATTATTCCACCCCTTACAAGACCCTTACCAAGGTTTGTATTTGTTAAAATGTAGTTGTAGCACTCAGCATGTCTGGAGATAATATCCAGGGACCTCAAATCTGTCATAAATAACCTTGGTGTACATGGAATTCTTTTTAGATGACCTACTCGTTGCATAGAGAAACACCAGTACACAGTGGTCCTAAAATCTAGAAAGCAGCCCCGTGCAGCATGATAACACCTCCAGCTGTCATACAATTGGCTTCAATGAACCTCTAAAAGACACGTGTGTCATGGGGTTCGCTCCAGGGAGACATGTACTGTGCAGACTTGGCAGTATACTCATAGAGGCGTAGTATGCTACTGCTAACTAGGCTCTAGGAAATGTATGCCAAGAAGGAACTGGTGCCAAGGAGTTATTAAAACAGAAATGTTCTTGCTGTGACACCAAGTTTATGCGCTGCTGTTAAATCTCACACAAGGCAAGGATATCTCATAGATTGCTGTTACAAAAAAGGAAATTTTTAGTGACTTAAAGGCTATGAACACATTTGCCACTCCATGTATTTATTAAGAAATTCTAATCATTTTACCAATAGAGATGTATCTTTTCCCCTCTCATCCAGAGGTAAGCGGAACTCACATGCCCAATGACACATGGGTTGCAAACAATAGACCTATTTGTACAGGTTCTTAAAGGGCACCTACCACCACGAATCTACCTATAAAGGTAGATCGGGTGGTAGGTGGATGTATGGGACGTGAGGATAGCCCTTTTTAGAGCTAATCCTCACGTCCCCGCTACCTACATAAACTTTATTGACGAATATGTTAATTTAATTAAGCGGCTACCGGGGCGTGGAGTAGCCGGACACGAGGCTACCGGCGGCTACTCCACGCCCCAGTAGCTGCTTTCCCCCGCCTACCCTGTGATCTTTGGCGCGCAGCTCCTGGCAGCTGCGCGTCCTCGTCCTCATGCGCATTAACTCCGCCTCGTTCCCGAGATCGCGCATCTTGGCCGGAGTTACTGCGCATGCGCGAACTCTGGTTTCTCGGACGAGGGCGCGCACTGCCAGGCTGCGCGCCGAAGATCACGGGTAGGCGGGGGAAAGCAGCTACTGGGGCGTGGAGTAGCCCGCGCCGTGTAGCCTCGTTGTCCGGCTACTCCACGCCCCGGTAGCCTAATTAAATTAACATATTCGCAATAAAGTTTATGCTAGGCTAGCGGGGACGTGAGGATTAGCTCTAAAAAGGGCTATCCTCACGTCCCATACATCCACCTACCACCCGATCTACCTTTATAGGTAGATTCGTGGTGGTAGGTTCCCTTTAAGCATGAGGCCCAAGGCCAAGTTGACACTACCACTAATGGTGACATAGGTGCCTAGCGGGTGGCAGTATATACACCCGTGACAGCTGCAGCCCAGGCCCTCCTGTAATTCGCTGGCGATAGCTGTAGGGGGTGGGGGCGCGGCTGTCACATTTTAAAATCTGTGCAGCCACCGGATATCCTATTGCAGCTTTCAGCTGTATCATAGCTGTCCACCGACGCAGCTGAAAGCCAAGGCAGAGCAGGAAGTGACGTACAGTGACACTTCCTGCTCCGTCACTCTTTCCAGCAGCAGCGCTCTGCTGCGCCAACACGGCGATGATGTAATTACGCTGTCGGAGCTGCACTTTGTACACTGAAGGAAGCCACTCTCCGCCGGAGCACAAAAGGCGAGTATATATTATACTGGTTTGTAATAAGAGGGGTGGGGGATATAATAATTACCACTGGTTTGTAATAAGGGGGGTGAGGGTATTATAATAATGGCTATTGGTATGTAATAAGAGGAGGGGGTTATAATGGCTACTGTTACTGCTCTGCTACTTTATTAAATGATGGGGTTCAGGGTTACATATAAATTAATGGGGTACTGCTTTGCTAAATATTAATGAATGGGAGTAAACTTAAATTAATAAGAGGATGTTGTTGCTGTACAACAGTCAGTAGGCGCCATCTTTAAATTAGAAGATAGGTTTTTATGTATGTAACATTATACTGTAAGTGACAGTGGTGGTTTTAGGGGCGCAGTTTTGGGATGTGCTGCACAGAGCTGAAGACGACTTGTGGTGAATTCTGTAGCAATAAGTCATGGGTGGAGAAGTTATCAAAGTTCTGTAGCTGATGGAGAACAAGAACCGTCATATGTGAGGAGCCACCAAGATGAGGACCAGGACAGATTAGAGGAAGAAGGTTGGAGCTACGACGGAGTTATGCAGTAAGTGATGGTGCGCAGTAATTTTTTGGGCCCTGTATAGTGATGTGTAGTATATTCCCAGCAGGTATATATTTATGTATGTGGTGTATTCATTGCTGTGCTGCTATACGTATTGTTCAGGTATTAGGGTTTTGGTGTGGGGATATATATTTATGTGCAACTGTATTTTAGTGTTTCTTAAATATGGTATTGGTGTATTTTTATGTGTAGCGTATACATAGTGTGTGTATTTGTATGTGCAGAGTATATATGATGCTGTGTTTATACATGTGTTTTAAGCATATATAGTGTATGTGTGCATATGTCTGTATAGTGCATATATGCAATATGTGTATTCTAAAATATTATGTGCAGGATGGAGCCTGTAGCAAGGGTTTATGTATATGGGGGCCCCAATTCTAAGTTTGCATCGGGGCCCACAAGGGTCTAGTTACGCCACTGCCTTCCAAGCATCTATATAGGTCTACTATAATCTATTCATTATGTATATTTAGTTATTTGACCATTGGTGGACTTTTTATGTGCATGTTGTCTTTTTAAATTAATTTGTTTTATAATAATAAATAACAATTATTAATAATATAAATAAAGGAAATAAAGGCGTATCTGGATGGGATTAACTTGCCCACAATAACAAGGGAACAAAGGGAGGCATTGGACCATCCAATATTAATGGATGAATTGGAGGAGGCGCTAGACTCCTTCCAAAATAATAAAGCACCAGGGTTAGATGGCCTGCCGGCGGAAACTTTTAAAGAATTAAAACAGATGCTTCTTCCAAAGTTATTAGAAGTGTACTAGGCAGCCTTTGAGAATGGGAGTTTGCCAGAATCCATGAGGGAGGCGGTAATAGTGGTTATAGCCAAACCGGGGAAAGATACACAACTAACAGAATCTTACAGACCCATTTCATTTCTGACGGTAGATATTAAAATCCTGGCAAAAATTTTGGCCCGAAGACTGATAAGTGTTATAGATGGATTGGTACAAAGATACCAGTCAGGATTTATGCCTAACCGCTCTACGGTGTTTAATTTATGTAGGCTATTTCTTGATATTCAGTCGCAGGCAGATAATGTGGGGAACCGGGCGGTGCTCTCATTTGACGCTGCGAAGGCATTTGACAGAGTTGAGTGGGAGTACCTGTGGGCGGTACTGGAAAAAGCAGAAATGGGTAAGGCTACTATATGTGGGCCCTAGAGCAAGGGTCAGGGCCAATGGGATACTGTCTCAACCCTTTAATTTGTCAAGGGGAACAAGGCAGGGGTGCCCGTTGTCACCCCTGCTGTTTGCCCTGGCAATAGAGCCTTTGGCACAACTGTTAAGGGAGAGTCCATTGATCACAGGCCTTAACCCCTTCCCGACGCGCGCCGTACTAGTACGGCGCGCGCCGGGTCCCGGTGCATGGAGAGGGCTCGCGGGCCGAGTCCTCTCCATAGCCGGTAAGTCTTTGCTGCATATTGCAGCAAAGGCTTACCGGTAACACTCGCGATCGGTGCTCGCACCGATCACGGGTGTTTTCTCCGCGATCGCCGCCGGCAATGCTGTCGGCGGCTTCAAAGAGATGGCGCCGCATGGGCGCCGCCATCTTGTTGTGGATCGCTGCTCCCCGATGACGTCACGGGGAGCGGCGATCCGTCGCCATGGTAACCTCGGGTGTTCCGAACACCCGAGGCTACTTCGTTTTAACCCATGCATTACAATGTGCTAATTGCACATTGTATTGCATGGGGAGTAAAATCCACATATACTGCCATACTGTAGTATGGCAGTATATGATAGGATCGATCAGACTACCTAGGGTTAGAGTACCCTAGGGAGTCTGAAAAATAGTTAAAAGAAAAACAAAAAAAAGTTAAAAAAAAAAAAATTATAATAAAAAAACCTAAAAATTCAAATCACCCCCCTTTCCCTAGAACTGACATAAAAATAAATAAACAGTAAAAATCATAAACACATTAGGTATCGCCGCGTCCGAAAATGCCCGATCTATCAAAATATGATAATGTTTTTTCACTATGTTTAATCCTATAACGGAAAATAGCGTCCAAAGTCGAAAATGGCATTTTTTTGCCATTTTGAAAAATATAAAAAAATTAATAAAAAGTGATCAAAAGGTCGCACAGTCCCAAAAATTATAGCAATGAAAACGGCATCAAAATTCGCAAAAAATGACACTATCCACAGCTCTGTGCACCAAAGTATGAAAAAGTTATTGGCCCCAGAAGATGGCAAAATAAAAAAAAATATTTTGTACAGGAGGTTTTAATTTTTTTAAATGTATGAAAACATTATAAAACCTATACAAATTTGGTATCCACGTGATCGTACCGACCCAAAGAATAAAGTAGACCTGTCATTTGGGACGCAGAGTGAAAGCTGTAAAATCCAAGCCCACAAGAAAACGTCACAAATGTGGTTTTTCACCATTTTCACTGCATTTGGAATTTTTTTCCAGCTTCCCAGTACACGCCATAGAATATTAAATACCGTCACTATGAAGTGCAATTTGTTACGCAGAAAATAAGCCATAACACAGCTCTTAGTGTGGAAAAATAAAAAAGTTATAGATTTTTGAAGTTGGTGAGTGAAAAATGGAAGTGAAAAAACTAAAAAAGGCCAAGTCGTTAAGGGGTTAAATATAATCAGCATATGGATAAAATAGCTCTATATGTGGATGATTTGCTACTTTTTCTGGGAGACACAGGATTATCATTAGAAAATGCCATCACAGTGATAGGACAATTTGGGGATTTCTCTGGGTTACGAATAAATTGAAATAAGTCAGTACTTATGCCTATTGACCCCTTAGTAGAAGGCTCTGTAGTAGCTGATACACCCATCCAACTAGTTAGCACCTTCAAATATCTTGGAGTACAGGTGTTGGCTAGAGTTAAAGATTACCTACACCTTAATCTGACCCCTCTCATTGCACGATTCACCGCCAAAATTGCAACATGGTGCAAACTCCCGCTCTCAGTAATTGGTAGAGTAAATTTAACAAAATTGATACTTATGTCTCAACTGCTATATATCACACACAACACGCCAGTTGGATTCCCCTCCGATTTTTTCATAAATTCCAATCTCTGTTTAGAGAGTTGATTTGGAAAAAGGGAGTGGCACGGATTAGATATGAGACATTACAAAGGTCTAAAGATGCTGGAGGTCCAGCAGCCCCAAACCCTTGGATTTATTTTCTAGCCTCTCAATTACAACATCTGAGAGGATGGGGAGAGGAAGAGGTGAATGGAGCGGTCACTAACTTAATTGGGTAATGACAACCCATAAGCCCTTAATGGCAGCCCTGGAAGCTAGGTTCCCGGGGCGAGGACTCCCACCTTTTCTCTTATGGTGAAGGTCTGGGGGAAAATCATACAATTATTGGAGGTAAATGGCTGCACCCCTCTTACTCCTATCTGGAAGAACCCAAAACTGCCGGAATTCTTCAGACTGGAGGGCTTTACCCCCTGGGAACAAGCGGGTATTAAATTTGTTCCTCAGCTACACTCGGAGGGAACGTTTAAACCTTTTTCAGACCTTCAGGAACAGTTTCAGTTGCCACATAGCCAGTTTTACAAATTTTTGCAGTCACGTCATGCGTGGGATACCCAACTAACCACAACAACACTTACCACTAGCACTGCTCCTGTAATAACAATTACAGCTGCTAGGGGCGAGACCACTGGCCGGATATCTTTATTGTATAACCATCTACTGGAAGCATATCTAAAGAATTTCCCACTTAATCTAAAACAAAAATGGGAGGGGGATGTGGGCCCCATTTCCGATGACCAATGGGAGGGAATTCTCTCATCTGTCCCTCAGGTGTCTACGTCTGAAGCCCTGAGGATATCACACGTGTATCTCATCCATCGGGTGTATAGGACCCCTCTGTTTTTATTCCGCATTGGGGTCAGGCAGGATGATACCTGCCCCAGATGCGCTCAAGGTCCAGCAGATCATATGCACATGTTCTGGGGCTAAACAAAATACTGGAATAGAAAATGGGGTCCTCAAGGCTTATCTATTGGGATGCCCCGAATAAAAAATCTCTTAAGGCTGTCATAGAAAAAATACAACTAGTGATTGAAGCTTGTGAAAAACCTATTTATTATTTACAGGTGGTGGATAAGTGTCTTTGTTGGCATATTCGGTACCTCGGCACTGGTAACCAGTCTAGAGAGAAAGAAATAAGTGAGCGTATAAGAACTTGTCGAAGGTGTCCCCTTAAGGTTAATGAAGCGTATATGTAAAGGACTCACCTCCGAAGTGTATGAATACGTCTCAAGAATCACAGATGGGTCATCTATGTAGCTCCTTAGATTAGGTGCCCGGAGTGGTACACCCTAATGTATTTGTCTGGCTGACAAGTCAATGGGGCAGATTTATCAAGCTGTCTGAAAGTCAGAATATTTCTAGTTGCCCATGGCAACCAATCACAGCTCCCCTTTAAAATATTCATGAGCACTGGTAAAATGAAAGCTGAGCTGTGATTGGTTGCCATGGGCAACTGGAAATATTCTGACTTTCAGACAGCTTGATAAATCTGCCCCATTATGTTTGACCAGAGGAGAAGGTACATAGAGTGTCAGACACAGGGAGGAATGAAAGATGTCCGTATGGGCTCGGGTCTTATTGACTCAGTGGTCGCAAGAAAACCCTATAGTAACCCTGATTCAGGACAATCCTATTACACCCTGTATGCCTAGCCTCGGAACTGTGGTCCTATTTAACCACGGTTCCGACTTGAACCTGACCCTGCAGTAACTGGCCCTATTAAAGACCTATGTTTGCAGGTGTCGTCAGGTAATTTTTGCTTGCAACAGATAATGTCAAAGGAAGAAAACAAATCCTATGTCATGGGGTCATGTCATAGGTGTAATGTGTGAAGCCCAATCCCGACAAGACTTGTTTCGCCTTAAAGGCTCATCAGGGGAGTACTGGATTCATCAAAAACGTCCTATCAAAAGAAGTAGGAAGTATATGAGCTGTTAGCCCTGTTAGGGTATACTTTAGTTAAAGTGCAATAAAGGGTAGGATAATCTTACCTTATCCCTGTAGAGGGCAGTAAACGGTAGAGAGTGGTAGCTATGCAGGCTAGATGAAGCTGTTGGAGTAATGGGATAAACTCCTAGTTGCAGCCATATTGTCCAGTGGGATCTGCTGGCTGAACACAGATGCCGGGGTTTTATTAGCGGCATCAGGTGTTGGCCACTCCCCATGCAGGGCAGCGCCCACCGTTCCGGGCCTGCACATTTCTGGGTCGCTTCTGGAGCAGAATGTTAGCTTACTTCGAAGGTATATTTCAGGTGACTATTCCTAAAACTGCCTTGCAATGTATCCTGGACTATGTCTAGGAACTACCGGGGAATGAGAATCTTAGATTAGCGCTTAAAAGAGCATTATATCAAGCCAGGAAGTTGATTGCCCAGAATTGGCTGAGTCCGGAACCTCCGACACTAAAAGAATATAAGGATAAAATGCTTGGGCTTATTAAAATGGAAAAAGGGGTATACCTGAAAAGATCTGGGGAGAGTGGCCTGGAGCATTGACATGAGAGGTTGCTTATATAAAAAAAGGTCTTTTATAATTCGCTGAAGTACCTGAATGGTAAATGTAAGCTGTACATTGATATCTGTACTGTCCATTAGAGAGAGCTGTATATAATGTAATGTGCTGTATTTTCGAGACGATGTGAATAATCAGGGGGGGGGGGGGGGAGTTTTTGTTCTGATGTATGTAAAAAGCAAAAAAAACCTGTTCAATAAAAATTTATTTGATAAAAAAAATATCAATATAAATAATAATAATCCATTTTAATTGATCTAATAAAGTGTTATTTTTTGCTTTCTACATTTTGATTTTTGCTTTCCTTTTTGTGGTGCAAGTATTATATTGGCTAAACTGTCACCCCAGTTCCTGTATGCTTGGAAATATGATGGTGGTCTCGGTTGTGTGAAGGGGGGAGGGGAGGTGCCGTTACCTGCTTTTAGTGTCTTCTCTGTCTTCACAAGTGCTTGGAACAGAATCAGTATATTGGGGCAATCACTTTAGGTCACTAGTGGCCCACTAAATACCCTCACTCACCCAATGAGGTTTCTACCACTGTTGTCATAATGGCTGGTCTGCCCATGTGGCATTTCAGGGCTATTCTACCTTTTTATGCAGTAAGGGGTCAACTGCAGAGAATGATATGTTAGCATGATTTGTGTTAGCATGACATGTATTTATAGTAGAAAATTAAATGATAATCTTCTCCTATAAACAAATTCACAGCCAGCTGGGCTGCAATCTTCACAAGTCACGGGTTTACTCCATCCAATGAGCAGGCTCAAGTTGCCCTGGTGAAATAGAACAAGGAGCACTGGGTCCATTCAGGGCGTAGAGAGTCACGGTCCTCTTTTTTCCTTCAGGAGAAGTCTTTTGAAATAATAAAGTATATTCTATGTAATAATATTTTGTTAAAAAGACGCTAAGCAAACTCTTTCCTACTGAGTTTATTAAAACAACAAAAATAGTGACCTTAATCAACAAAGTCAACCATATAGTAATAATAACTAGTGTTCCCCCTAGGACGTGTTATAATTATTAAGAAAACAGAAATGCTGGGATAAAATACTGCCTCAAGAACTAAAATTAGCCAACACCATATTTAGAGAGTGAAGGGAACAAAGTCAATATTACTGAATATGGTCTTTTAGTCAGAAACCATGATTACTACAAGGTAGATAGAGCTGAAAGCCAAGGACATGTGTGGTGTTCACAATATGACACCAGGATTGTCAAACATAGGCTACAATAGACGCATTGGATTCTGACACTGCTGCTAATCTCTGTTATAAGACCAAGGACTGACACCTGAAATGTAAACCCCGTCACTGCTGCCCACAATCCAGAGGTGACATTCATCACAAACAAATGGCAGCCACCTCACTAATGTTTCTAATAGACATCCACCAGTAAGGAACCACGCCGTACTGAGGCTGCGTTCACACCTTGCAATTTTTTATGCATTTTGGCTGCAATGAAAAATGAAATGCAATTTGAATGTGTTCTGGAATGAGCAGAAGGTGTTCTGCATTATTTACACAGAAAACACATGGGGGGGAATTTATCATACACTGGTGCTCGTGCACAGGCGTATGATAATGGTCACGCACCCCTCACCATGTCCCAGCATCTTAAGGTGCAGCTGCCAGGCAAAACTACTACATCGTTTTACTTAAAGGGGTTGGCCACTTTCAGTAAATAATTGATATTATTTGTGTAATGAAAAGTTTTATAATTTTTCAAATATTCTGTATTAGTTCCTAATGGTTTTCTAGATCTCTGCTTTCTGTACTTCTATAGAGAGCTTCTCTATTTACTGTGTCTGAGGGACCCAAGCTGGAAAAGTTTGTTACTAACCGAAACCAGGGCTGTGCAACCAGTCGGAGTTGTGGAGTCAGAGACAATTTTGGTGGAGTTGAAGTCGTGATAAAATAGACCGAGGCGGACGCCACAAACATATGCATAAAAATAACACATAAGAATTTCCAAATTTCCTTTATATGTCTGTTCTATTCCTGATCTAAGGATTTAGGCAAGGGGTAGCAACATTTTTTGATCCAAAGGCCAAATGTAGCAGCCTGTGTCTCCTACATGCATTTCTTTCTCCTACACCATCCCCCTTCCCTGACTGACCAATGTGCATTGAAGGAAAATGGGATGGGCGAACGGAAAAGAGTGTGGAGTAGAGGAAGAATGAATGAGACTGAAACACAAGCTGCTGCAGCTGACACCCCCTAGTCAGGAGATGTGAAATAAAGTTTTATGAGGCACTAAAATGATTCACAATGCTTACAAAGGCCTTTTTGAAATCAGCATAGCATAGGCTGGAACTTGTCAAATGCCAACAGGTGCCTTTTAATGAATAGAAAAAAAAAGCCCATATCATCACGACTCAATCACCATGCTTAAAAAGGTATTCCCAAGGCATATATTTATGTCATATTCACAGGAAAAGTCATGAATACATTATCGTGATCTAAACAAAGGGGGTCTTCACACAACCTTCCTACAGCATGAATGAAGAGTTTGCTGCATTATATGCTTGGCTTTGTTCATCACTCCCACAGAGATGTGAATGGGTCAATAGGACTACCAGGAATATCCTAGTTTGTAAAGATGGAGCACCGGTGAACATGACTTGGCTAAAAAGCTGACTGAGAAGCACCTGAATCAATACCTCTGTTGTTGTAGATGATAAATTTATCAAGGGTGTTTGACTTTCAGCACATGATCCCATGGAAGCACCATTTTTTTTACATGCAGCTTCCTTATTTTGGTCAAAATTCTGGATAATAAATAAGGACATGGTGTAATTCCTTATGTATTGTTGATGATCCTAAAGACCTCAAAAAGAATAGATATTTTCTTTATGCCCAGATACCTAAAATCTTATCATCAAAGGGCATGTCAGTGGATGATCTCACTTTTTTTGAAGCCCTGGGACATCAGCATTGTTCTAAAAAAGACTTTATAAAGATATTCAAATGAGCCGGAGGCTCATTTGGCTCCACCCCCTGCTAATATTTGCAAGCCCCCTTCGCCCCCGGTTAAGACATCAGCAGATCGGTGGTCGAGGACAGGTGCCACGAGGTACATGGGTAACATTGCCCTGAGCTCCTCCGGGTCTTTTCAATATCTTTTTTGGAACAATGCTGATGTCCCAGGACTATATAAAAGAGATATCATCCCCTGTCAGATGGGACGAGCAAGTAAGTTTGGGACATCTACCATCAGTAAATCAATTGGTAGATGGCCTTTAAAGAGCTTTTTCATCTACTGGTCACATGAAACTATTCTTCAATAACCCACCAACCTTAAATATCCCTTTTAATAATGAATGGCAATTGGATCACATTGTTACAGTGTCCACTTAAGAGGGTTTATCTTACCGTCTCTCCTTAAGATTCTTTGTAAGAGACTCTAAAGCCTTTAAGGGCCTGTCCCAGTTAATTTTAACAGCAATGTATAACAAACCAGCACATGTCCAGTATCCAGAGCGGCATGATGGGTGAATTTATGCTCCATTAAACAGGCTCTTGGTCTCATGTATTGCTAATGTATAAACAATGGCTGGGATCCCATCGCTGCAGACACTAACTCCGGCTTCTGTATGACGCAAAAAGCAAACATCTGCTGGGCTGGTAGCAACCATTATAAATGATCACATCGATTTTTCCTAAACCTAGATGTAGAATCGCTGCCAAAAAGTGCCATGCATGACAGAATTATCTTATTAGTTGTATAACAAGTCACCAGAGGATTAATGTCAAAACCGCTGTCACACAAAAGGTGGGAATTTTCTTTATGCACATTTCCATTGTCATGTCAAGCTGTACAATAAAATGTGCCAAAGTGTCGTAGTGGCCAACTTTCCTCCATCTGGACAGGATACCAGTAAATGGAAACTGGGTATTACCCCACTCTATTACAGTATAGCAGTTAGATTATCTTTCCACTGCCCTCTATAGGTGGATGACTGCATACTTCCTCTTGAGTACATGCTAACTGTGGTGTAAATCAACAGTAACATCTGTGAGACCAGGTGTAACTAGTTGTTCATTCTACATCGTTTTCAATACAAATGAAAAAAAAAAGTTAGTTAATCAACTTCTCAGTGATAAATAAAATATATTTTTGTCATCTCACTATCCAAATATACATAATAAAAATTAAAGAAAAAAAAGATGCATCTCAATGGAAAAAATAAAAATGGATTGGTCTAAGAATTTAATTTTAAAAGTTTCAAGATGATCAGGTCTATCTGATAACGGTTACTGAGCGATGGGGACCAGAAAACCCTTTTAGAGAAAATCTACCACATCATTTAACCTCTAAAAAGCACGACAAGTGCCAAATGCTAGCATACCTTTGTTATAATCACCGGCTGCTTCTTATAATAATAATAAAAACAAGAAATAGACTTGTTTTATTTATTATTTGCAACAAGGAAGATTTGAAAGATATTTTAAAAACATAAAAAGTATTAAAAACTTATTCAAACTATTCTTTTTACTTCGTTTCTAGTCTCCAATCATTTGATACAATATGATGCAATGCATTTGTATAACATTGTATGGTAGATGTACATGAAGCCTGAAATACCACTCTAGAGATCCTCCATGGAAGCAACATTCCCAAAGATTCTTGAGTGTTCATCCGAATGACATAGTTTTAGGTACTCAATGGAGCCATTTTAAGCTGCCTCCGATACTTCCATGCTTGAAGTGGATCCCTATCCACTGTGCTAATCTGCTCTCTTACTTGTTTTTGCAAATTGCACTAGCTTTAGGTCCTGGAGAACAGTAAGGTGGCATGGCCAGTATGCAAGCCCTTAAGTACTGTTTTCAAGATCAACTGCAGCATTGGAGGGGTTAAAAACTAGAAAAAAACCTTCATTTCTGGGTGATTTCATCAACAAATGAAAATGAGAAAATTTGATCCATGGTATGAATTTCACTAGGCTAGATGAGCAGGATTGCTTTTAAGTTTAAGGGTTTCCCGATGCCCTCATAGCCATGGCAAGTATGTAGACAACGCACGCAAACCCTGGACCCGACCATAAAATTTGGGTCCTCTTATCTCTACGTCTTACATGTTACTCTTGTTGAAGTAGCATAGATATGATCAGAAAGTATGCAGAAATGTATAACATTCCAAACAAACTATAAAGAAATACACATTTTTTATATGCTACATTTCCCCGCTGCAGCTCACAGCACAGCAGCAGTCTGAATTTTCTTTCCAATCTAATCTAGTGTTTGTGGAATAGAAGGAATTCTGTGATAATGGCAAAGCACGAGCACAAACTTTGTGAAACATGGGAACTTTGTTTTTTCACATGAAGGTTGCATAGGTCATTCAAAATATTATGCACCATGGCAGTCCCATTATAGCAACACATGGTTAAATATATCCACATTTTTGTGCACTTTGCTTTATTTTAATATTTGCTGAATATTCTCAGAAATCATGGGAACAATAAAGTAGCTACAGTTAAACAAATGAAGTCACAGATTTCTCTTTTGGTAAGCAAGTTTCAAATATGAGAGCAAATATGATTTTTTTTGCCCAACTGATAAAATGAAAAGAATACTCCTAAAATGAGAGGAGATATACACAGCAAAGTGGGATTCATTGTACTTGTGATTCTAATATAAGCCAGAAAAGAGTCAATGATCGATGTGTACAACTTTTTATTTAAGAGGGTTGTTTTTTTCACTAGAATATATGGTCACAAACCCTGGAGATGTACTGTATATACTAGAGTATAAGCCAAGGACCCCAATTTTACCATAAATAACTGGGAAAACTTATTGACTCAAGTATAAGCGTAGAGTGGGAAATCCCCGAGCCAGGCAGCCTCCCGCAGCAATGAAATACCCCATGCACCTTTCCCCTAATAATGAAATGCTCCATGCTGCAGCCCAGCCCCCTGTAATGAAATGCCCTGCAGCAGCCCCCTAGTGATGAAATGCCCTGCAGCAGCAGTGCCACCCACTCCCCTTCCCATACTCGCCTTTCGATGTTCCATGCAGCTCCTCTTCACTAGTAATAGAGCGAGCATTGAGGCATCCATGCTCTCTGACCATGCACACACTATGACGCCACTAATGTCATTGTGTGTGCCGCGGACAGAGCGCATGGACAAATCTCTGCCAATTATTTTAAAAGAGGAGAAGAAGGGGAGCCCCCCAGAGCATTGGAAGGTGAGTATGTAAGTTTAGTTTTTTTTTTTATACACTCGTGTACAAGCCGAGTTGTATTTTTTCAGCACATTTTTGGGCTCAAAAACTCTGCTTACACACAGGTATATATGGGTATTTGCTAAAGCAGGCTTTCTACATAGTGCCAAGAGTCTAAAGCTGCATAATGGCATAGTGATACATAGCGTTGTGAGTTAGGCTCTTCTTTCTTCCAGAGAGAGACCCAAGCCATATTTCAATTGTACTGCAAAAGGAAAGGAACTGTACACTATCCTACACAGACATAGAGGAATATAAGATTTCTTTTTTATGTCCTGTAGTAGTGGAAATTAATGGTTAGCTTTTAGTTTGGAATAAGTTAACCCCCCCCCCCTTCTATATATATTCACTGCTGATTCACTATATGTAGAACTAGTATGTATGCTGTAAAAACAGCAGCATGGTGGAAGTAGACTGCACACAGCATCAAGAGAGTTGAGGCAGGACCAATAAAAAGGAGGTACGTATAAAAGCATTATGGGGTTTTTAGGAAACTGCCCCCAAGTGTGAGTCATCTTATGTTATGTTGTATACAGGGGAGGAATAGTAGAATATGTGTGGGAACTTCCATCTGCTCTAAGCATTTCCCTGGGAGCTGGGATTACAATATAACATTCATCTATGGTGCTGAGAATCACTGCCTCCCAACAAAAAAATCTGTGCAGAGAGAGGATCAATATTAACTCTAATATCATCTTTATTTCCATAAATAGGTTGTTGTCCCCCTATTATACCTCCTCTCAGGTTGTAGATTTCTTTATTTATTTACAACTTTAGTTCTGAGGGTGATGCCACACATGGCGTTTTGGACCTGTTTTTTGTCCGTTTTTAAACAGTCCATTAAAAAACGCATCCGTGTTTGACAGGTTTTACCAATTATCTTAATTAAAACTGGTCAAAAACCGATGCCATGTGTGGCATCACCCTTAGTCTCGCATTCACAATTCAGATTCATTATACAGTGGAAAGCAATTGCTGACCTCAATTATCCAAACTGACAACTAAGATTTCACTCACCATTTTTCTGTAGGCACTTTCACTTTATTCATTTTGAAGTCCTATTTTCATTCCACCATTTCAATCCCTGAAGACAAGAAGAAAAGAAGAGAAGAAAAAGGGACACTTAATAACAATTTCTCTTATTACAAGTATTCTCTTGAAATACCACTATTATGTGACAATCCTAGAAATCCACAGAGAAACCATCTTGTTGTGCTCCTCAGTGATTCAGAGGACCAGACCAAAGAGGTTAATTTGACGTATTCTGATCTGGGACATTTATGGTATATCTACAGGTACCAGTATCAATTGCAGGAATAGGGGATCTGCCAACAACAGAATCATGGTGGCATTTCTATGGAACTCCCAAGAATAGTTATAAGGGTTGGCCACTTTACTAAATCTTGCCCCACATCTATTACAAGTTCTGCTCTGCTTTCTTGATATGTAAAATGGAGCCTCATGTCTTTTACCTCATCAGCCAGACCTTCCAGTCCATAAAATGACTGCAGATGGATCTCCATCACCAGCTGTGGCCATTTTATAGTCAGGAAGGTCTGGCTGATGAGGTAAGAGACAGGAGGCTTCACTTTTCAAATCATAAAATTGGTGCAGACCTTTTAAAAGATGTATATTGGAAAATTACCAAATACCCTGCCCTACCCCCCACACTTACACACACATTACAAAAAACATGAGGTGAAGTGGCCAACCCCTTTAAGCCTCCTTGTTCATGCAGTCTATATTGTGTCACCTCTCTATCCTCTGCAGCCACTAGATAGATCACGGTTTCTTTAGTTGGGAGAGTGTCCCATAGGTGGAAAATACATCTATTAACCATCCATTAGGTATTCCAGATGATGATAGCTTTTTAAAGGGGTAATCCGTAGGTATAAAAAGACCATTGTTGGCCAGGATGGGACAGGTTAAAAAAACCAAACATGTACTTACCTCCCGGCCTATAAGGCTGCAATCCTTACACTAGGTGCCCAACGCAAACAAACAGGGGCAGTGAAGCCGGGCTGAGCTCAGGTTGATGTGGCTGACTACACTACATGGTTAGACATCTCGACTGTCCGGAAGCTGAAGCAGCACTGGGGGCCAGGAGGGCGTTGGGAGGTAAGTACAGGTTTATTTTTTCTAAAATCCTGGCCACCAATGGGAAAATAGGGGGTGCAAGCTTCCAGAGGCCTGACCAAGCCATATAAATATTTTTTTTAAAAAACATTGCGATGAAGCAGCAACGGCAAATTACCTTATATACTCGAGTATAAGCCTAATTTTTCAACACAAAATTTGTGCTCAAAAACCCTAACTCGGCTTATACTCGAGTCAACTAAAAAAATAAAGTCAAAACTCACCTTTCTGACATCATCTGACATCATAGGTCCTCTTCTGTCTGAGACAGTCTGAGAAAGAAAAGGACCTATGGGGGACGTCGGAAAGATGAGTACAGTGTTATTTTTTTTCTTACTACAGGGGCTGGGCAGGCTGTATGCTACAGGGGCTGGGCAGGCTGTATGCTACAGGGGTTGGGCAGGCTGTATTCTACAGGGGTTGGGCAGGCTGTATTCTACAGGGGTTGGGCAGGCTGTATTCTACAGGGGTTGGGCAGGCTGTATTCTACAGGGGCTGGCAGACTATATACTGGGAGGCTGTAACCAATGCATTTCCCACCCTCGGCTTATACTCGAGTCAATAGGTTTTCCCGGTTTTTTGTGTTGAAATTAGGTTTCGGCTTATACTCGAGTATATACAGTATGTCTTTTTCTGCCACCACATAGCAACGTTTCACCTTCAATCAAGTCTGGAAATACCGTCACTAAGAATTTTCAACGTTGTGGTTTGAATAAAAAGACAGATTCCCTCAAACTCCAAATATCCCATGAAGCAGTACAGAAAAGAGATCTTTTTCCATATTTAGATTTCAAGTTGGTGCTTTATAACCAAAAGATTGTAGATTGTAAGCCCCTATTGGCAAACTTTCTAGACTGCTTAGTTACCATCACAAATAAATGCTACATTGACATCATTTTTACAGTGTTTCAAGTTTAGATGAAGGTCTTCAGCCCAGAAATGTGAACAGAACAGATGTGGTGGATAATCCTACGTGGTTATGTAGACAAGTGTATCCTTGTCCGCCCTGTTTACATCTTAAGCCGCTTTCACACTGGCCGTGTGGGGGAAGTCTATCCGGCCGTAAGTTTGAGAACAAAGATATAAATTAATAAATCCACAGGTTAAAAAAATGTTACCAGAAATACTAGCAAAGTGATTCGTTTTAGATAAAGTAAGCTTTATTTACACAGCACTGGAAAACCCCCATAGCTGTGTACACAAATATCCGGAGCTACATAACCAGGAACTCATCCATGTAGTTATGTATGTAGTAACCCTTAAAAGGAACCACATTTTCACCAATACATCTACTGACAGGTTCCCATAGAGCCCTTTTAAGTTATTGATAAAAATTGTTTCCATTGCATCCCCATAAATCAACTTTAACTTATATTACCTGCCATTAGAGGGGGTGTGTTCTGCTCAGCCCGCCCCAGTCAAAGGGGGGATTACAGGGAAGTAGAAATTCATGGAGGCATGCTGTGATTTCATGTGATCAGATATATACATGGGGTAGACATTGCAAATGGAAAAGGACCTTAGATCACATTACCCTAGCCATATGACATGAAGTGCCCAAAGATGTAATAGAGTGCTTTCTCAATGTTCCACACAGCCTAGCAGCGAGACATGTCAATCAGGAACATGGAGGCAGGGCAATGCAATTAAAATTTACCATGTAGGACTGACTTGGTGATGGGTTCACATCAGGTGAGTTGCATACAACTTAACAAACTGATATTTTAATATTACAGCCATGGAAAGGAACCATTTAGGAACCATTTAGGATCGCATCGGCGTTTCCATAGAAACGCCGATGCGATCGGGTCTCGGCCCGCCCCGGTGCGCACGACTTTGTCTGCGTTTGCAAGGGCAGACAAAGCGCTACGTGTGGCGCCGGCCTAAGGGCAATGTTTTTTGATAATGAAGTATTTATTTTTGGTGGGTTAATTTAAATAGTAGGTTCGCTTTAAATTGAGTTTAAGTCATTGCAGTAACAAAGTAAGGCTCCACCTGCATTCAGCAGGATCATTCTTATCCCCCTTCCCTTAAGAAATTGCAGAAAAAAATAGTACAGCAGCCCACAGCTTTTTTCCAATATTTATAGCAGAATTGTAACAGAAGGCAACTTTCTATAGAACCTTCTTTATGATCTAAGCACAACTGCTAAGGAAGCAGGGGGAGACAGTGTAACAGGCTGTAAAGCCAGATCACAGAGGGGCAAGGGCTCAATAGCATACTTGTAAAAGTTGATTTTAGAAATAAAGAAGCCATGGATAACAAATATAGCATTACAACAGTCACTGTGCCTGGATCTATGAGTAAGTGTCCCTGGCTTATCATGCTTGAGACTTTGATGGTATAAAAATCTCAAAAATTTGTTTAAAGCATTGAGGAAAAGAAATTGCTGTACCGTTTAATCTGGATCATGGGATGCGGAAGCACTTTCTAGTTCTCTACCAACATAAAGCAAGCTGGGATAGTGGTCGAGTCAGGTCTAAGAAATGAAAAGTAAAATGACATACCAAAATTCCCCAGGAAGTAATTGTTGAGGGGGCCTATCTCTTAGGTCATCTGCAGAACATGCCCACCATACTGGATCAAATTTCAACAACAATCAGGAATGCGTCCTGTGATGCACAGCTATTTGACATGTTGTCCATGGTGCTGAACACAGCTGAAAGCAAGGGATCCAATCATTACCCACAGAAAACCTTGTTGTGACAATTTCTGAGGCAACTTGGGTCTTCTTTGATATGTTACATGACCACCTTCCCATTGGAAAACTTGGATCATATCATATCATATAATATATATAAATTAGCTGTCTATAGCCTAAAATGCCCACTCACCAATTACTAGCTTGGGTTTTAAATTATGTAATTTTACCCCTTTGTCTCTGAAATAGAAGGGTCTTTAGGGACTTCTGAGGACTCACCTTGTATAATACAGGGTGGAATCATTCTTGCTAGGTCACCCCTGCAGCCAAAGCAATAAAGGGACATGCCTTTATCCCTTTAAACCTATTGTTTTCATACTTTGGCTCTGGGAGGGCTCTTCTGTTGCTATAGATTCTGTCAACAGAGAAGTTTCCATTGTCTTCTATGTATTCATTTATAATGAGAGGGCATCTGGTAATAACTTAACAACTTCCTTGAGAAGAGAATTGTGTAAAAGATATAAAATGCCTATTGTTGCTATACTTGCAGTAGCAACTCACCATGGCAATCAATGATATGCCATGTCCCATGTACTTGTGTCCAGATGCCAGATGGGTCTATGCATTTATCTCTTCGGAACATCCCACCCAAATAGAACGTGCTAACTCTTGGGACATGTCCGTTTTTGAACATAATAAGAAAAGATGATTCATATCTATTAGATTGTGGGAAATGTCATTTATGTAGACGTGTACTATACCTATGCTGCTACTCCTAGAAATCATTGAAAATAAAGACAACTTTGTGCTAACATAGTCCGAACCATGTTGCTAATGTCATACAATGGTGATAACTTCCAATTGTCAATTTATTCCTAAATTTTGAGGAGGAATATTGGACGAACAGTACAATCCTACAATACAAAGATAACCAAGGACTAATCTTTCATGGGTAATACATGTCTTTATTACTACTGGTGTCAACGGGTTCTTTATATAGGGCATCGGTCCATGGACTTTTAAAACAATAAACCAACCACAGGCCCTTATGGAATGACGGCTTCGCATCTCCAAAAAACAGTATACCGTTCTTTCAACTTTTTCATTGCAGCTCTTCCCAGCTTTCTTAAAGGGCTGTCTGGATTAAACCAACCCTATGCTCACAATTTGTGAATTTGTGAGCCCCACCTCCAGATCAGCTGTTTAGGGCAGTGTGAACACATGGCAGTAAGCTGGAAGCAGATGGCTCCATTTCCCTGAAGTGGCTAGAAGCCTTCAATTCAGCCTTGGCTCCCATTGACACTGAAAGGGCTGTAGTTATCATAAGTAATTCCTGGTCACTCAATCAAATGGTTCTGAAGGACGTGTGGGTGGTTACAAGTCCTGAAAGGTTCCCTTTAATGTTTCTAGGCCATGTATCTTGTTGGAATGTCTTCTAGTCATATACTTTTCTCCTTCATTAGGAATGTGCTGTAAACCAAGAAAAATGACTTACCTAAAACAAGTCTCTACAAAGACACTACAGAATCTCAAGTAGTAAGTCATAAATGTCAAGTAAAATGCCAGAAAATGCTTGTAAATCTAAATTCCTGAACAATACATGAGGACCAAATAACTCTTCTTTATGAAGGAATACACCAAATGCTTTTTATTAACTCAATGCATTTAGCAGCGACCACCCTGAAATGCTGCAAGTCTTTGGGACCCATAATTTCATCATTTTAATACTCCATGCAACTAAAAATCACTGTGAGAAAAAATTCCCATGTCAACCCCTTTAAAGGACCACAAACTGAACTGCGGTAAGTAGGAGAAGGAGACTTGTATGCACATGAGGGGAGAAAAGCTGCAGCATCACAATGAGGCCGCATTCATACGTTGCATTTTGGTTGCGTTTACAACAGCTGAGGAGAGGTGATTACAGAGCCTAATTACATTACTGTTGACATTTGTGTTTACAAAACGCAGTGTAAATGTGATGTTAACGCACAGGCAACTCATCTCTCCTCAACTGCTGTAATGCATTTCAAAACGCAATGAAAACACAACTAAAACGCAACGTGTGAGCACGCCCATAGGCATGGAGCTTATGTCATCTGTACTGCCCAACAATGAAGATAGCTATCTGCCACAGTACACGAGGTTCCCTACTTAAGGACAACCAACTTACAGACGACCCCTAGTTACAGACAGACCCCTCTGCCCACTGTGTCCTCTGGTGAAGCTCTCTGCATGCTTTACTATAGTCCCAGACTGCAATAATCAGACACACACACACACTCTGCAGCACATCAAGCAACAGGTCCTAAATTTTGGGTCTCTTCACATTTCTGGCAGCTGAACAATTCTATTGTTTCTATAACCTGTGCTAGGAATGGCGCAGTCCGACAGGCCCCACTCGATGCCCCTCCATGTGCCCACTTGTATGGAGTTGGTGCAAGGGGTGAAATTATCTCAGTCCTGGCCGTGTTGCGCCTGTATCAAGGCTTGTACACTAGTCCAAGTTTTAATAAATCTCACCCGTAGTGTTGGTTGAGATGACTTGTGTATGGTGTCATGCCTAGTCCTAATCTGGATTCTGTGTAATATGCTGATATGATAAAAAGCAGAAAATTCTGGAAATTTGGCGGATTACTGGTTAAAGGGTTATGATCGCTATAAATGTATCAGATCTCTAAATTGTATTGAAGCTATTGGAAATGGTTTAATCTGACACTGCAATACTTACACCACAAAGGTTGTGCAGGGGCTGCTCTGGGCCAACGTGTGCCAAGATATCCCATTAGATTTGCTGGCACACAACTTGCGAAAGACCCTGTTGGACCAATCTTACATAAAGCGGTCAGGACCATGGGCATGGCTGTATACCAATCAGAAAGAAGAGCAGGTAGGGGTGTAACTACAGGGGAAGCAGCTGCTATGGGGCCCACAGTGTCAGGGGGCCCCACCATCTGGGGTATTGGATCTGATAATGCTGTATGTGTGTATATGCTCTAAATGTGCATGCATATGTGATGTGTATATGCTGTATGTCTGTGTATATGATGTGCATATTTTTTTTACAGGTAAGTGGGGCCCCATTCAGAGGTTTGCTATAGGGCCCTGCCTCTCCAGCAAGCTTGTATAGCCCGGCAGCTGAGGTTTCCTCAGGAAATAAAGTTTCATCCATACTTCCTACAGATGGCCATCGGGCCTGAAGGACATGCACACAGCTATGAATGAGGAGTAATAAACCATGTATACAGATCAAAGCTCAGAACCAGGGGTCCACGCACATTGTAAGGGCCTCAGATCCCCCAATAGCCACCACTGTGCCTTCCATAGGACTCCCCCAGTGACACAGCATGACACCTATAGACAGCTCGCCCGCAGCCATGACAGAGGCCGCCCCGCTCCATCACTGGGGTACATGACACAGGACGCATCATGTCTCCATGACAACAAACCGCGGCTCTGCCCGTCACCCCCCAACTCCCGTATACACACAGCGCGGCAGGTGCGGCCACCGCATCCTCCCCCCACTGCCGCAGCACCCATCACCCAGGCCTCATCACCTGACACACAGGACTCCCGGCCGCTGTCACTTCCCCGGGCGGCTACTAGCTCCTCGGTAGCAGCACGAACAAGAGGTGGAGCGACCAGTCACGGCTGCTGGGATCCGATGGTAGGAAACTGGGCGTGGCTGGGACGCGCACACCTACCGCACACAGGGTGGAGCCGCCGCTTACACGAGCTACTATGCCTGGACAAGCGTTCCGGTGCCAACCTGGGCGGGGCTTCTCATGTGGGCGTGTTCCGCGCATGTAGTGGGCCAGACCGCATAGTCTATTGGCTGCAGCACGGGAATAGGGGCGTGTTCTGGGGAGAGCAGTGTTAGATGTGCTGCCTGCAGGAGATGCATACATTACCTATAATACACGTCATTATGTCACATCACACAGCACATCTCTCTCCAGCTGATCCATTGCTTTATGAAACCCTCACCTAGATGGCGGTACTCACGGTTTGTGGGAATCAACACTGTGTCAATAACTTCCAAATGTGAATGGAGACCAATTATTTAACCCTTACAGGGCTCAGCCCTTTTTGGTTTTTGCGTTTCTGCTTTTTACTCCCCTCATTCCAAAATCGATAACTTTTTTTTTTTCAATTTTGCTTTTACAGAGATGTGTGACGGCTTGTAATCTGCGGGACAAATTTTACTTTTTAGTGGTGCCATTTCATATTCCATGCAATGTACTAGCAAGCTCGAAAAAAATGCAGCGAAATTGACAAAAAAAACCCCACATTAGTGGTGTTTTCTTGTGGGCTCTGTTTTTACGTATTTAATTCTGAGCTCCAAATAACACTTTCTTTTTATTCTTTGGGTCAATAAAATCACAGAGATAACAAATTTATATAGATTTTATTAGATTTTATACCACTAACTTTTTCACAGGTGTTATTATTTGCAATACATGCTGGCTTATTAACTTATATCATTTTAGGACCTACATGACTCTGATCATTTCTTATTCAAATATTCATGAATGGAAAATGGGAAAAAAAAGTGGTGATTCAGGCACAATTTCCCTTACAGTGTTCACGGCCGGGATAAATCTTTTTTTATATTTTGATAGAACGGCCATTTTGGGGCGTGCTGATACCTATCATGTTTATGATTTTTACTGTTTATTTTTATATTTTTTTATATGTGTTCTGCCATATGCTGGCTACTAAAGATCACTACACATGGCAATCCTGCAAGTCTCTATGAAGCTGTAGGCTGCCTTGGCAACCGATCACCACACTCCAATGTCGTCATGGTGGCGCCCATAAGAAGCAATGTTAGGTGCCATGGTCCAGTTCAACCGTGGCACTTAACAGGTTAACTTCAGCAATTGGTGCCAGCACCAATCCTGGCGGTAACAAGCTGTGTATGGAGAGAGATCAGCCTGTCCATTCTCTCCATGCACCATCCGCAGCACCAGGATGTAATAGTAAGTCCTGGCGCACAAAGGGACCCCTTCCATTGAGGTCATGTCAATTACTATAAAGCATTGTATCAGATTAGGAAAGGGAGGATTGACAGGTACAATAGAATCTACGATTTTATATACTGTATGTACTGGCAGTCCCCGGGTTACGTATAAGATAGGTTCAGTAAGCCTGTTCTTAAGTTGAATTTGTACGTAAGTCAGAACTGTATACTTTATAATTGTAACCCAAACCAAAAAATTTTTTGGGTCTCTGTGACAATTGGATTTTAAAAATGTTGGATTGTCATAAGAACCAGGATTAACAATAAATATTAATTACAGACACCTGTCATAAATGTTATAGCTTTTTATTTTAGCCTAAGGCTAAAGTACAGTAAGTTACCAACATCCAGAGGTCCCTTTGTAACTAGGAGTTGTCTGTAAGTCGGGTGTTCTTAAGTCGGGGACCGCCTGTATCCATGTTTATCAAAATTGATGCTCAGTAATTGCATTATTATATATAAAGCTATATGGAATACAAATAGTAAATTCAAATAGCCAGAATACTATACCTTGGCCATGTATATCGTGTGTATACTGAATAGAACATATCTGTTAAATTTTTTATAGTGTCTCTCAATAAAAGATGTAGGTTAGGGATATACAAACATAATTATACTAAAAGGGGTTTGGAATGAAAGTTCTCAAATTTTAATCTACTAATGATGTTTACACAATAAAGATAATTTTTAACCCCCTAATTTTACTTAGTTGTATTGCTGTTTTAGCTCCTATCACTCAGTGATGATCAGTGTAAAATTTCAGCGTGTGGATGGGGACTCTCTAAGGAGACCACATTGGGGCACATTTACTTACTCGATCCAGTGAGTACCCCGAAAATGCATTCTCCAACGATAATGCAATGTGCCGAAATTCACTAAGATCGTGCACCTGATATCCTGACTGTTGCTTCCCCACTCAGGGGATCACCTTCTTCTTCTTGATGCATGTAAGTGCTTGATCTTGCGACACAATTTGAAAGTTAAATTTTGCGCTCAGTCCGAATCTTTTAGATCGTCCAACGGCCCGCCCCCCCCGATTTCTCTCTGTCAGCTCCATAGAGATTAATGGGGCAGAACGGTCATGTGCGGCCCTCCTCTCCATTAGTCTGACGGAGTGATGAGGAACCCTCATTTTCGCGGTCTGTGGGGGGTCTTATCACCCACACTGATTGGCAAGATAGTTTGTGGGAAAACCCCTTTAAAAGACATCTACCATCAGATAACCTGAAGGTAGTGGTTTATACTCACCTCCCAATCCCAGACCAAACAGCATTAAGGTTCTTTTTCCATATTTTAAAAGGGTTTTGTAGAAATACAGCTTTATAACATATGCAAATGAGCCTGAGGCACCCTATTCATTTGCACATGTTATAAAGTTATATTTCTATGAGACCCTGGCATTCTAAAATATCATAAAAAGAGGCGACTAGGACAGACACCTTACCACTGTTTGAAGGGATCTGGAACCTGTGGATCGCTTCACAAGGCTCCCCCACCCTCTAGAGAGCTCTATCCCTGTCCCCTTAATGCTCAATTATGCATCAACATGGCTCCAGCACTTCTCCACATGTAGGGGCTTATTTACGTAGGGTCCGCGGACCCACTTTCGTCAGACTTTCCAACGTTTTGGGTTTTTGCGCGGCTGTGACAGATATTTAACACGAGATTGTGTCTGATTGTGTCGAACAAATTTGGGGGCAGCTGCACTGGCTTTCATGCGACAAAATGGGGGCGGGCTGTCGGACGATCTGATTGATTCGAACTGAGCGTGCGATTTAACTTTCAAATTGTGTTGCAAGATCAAGCACTTACATGCACCAGGAAGAAGAAGGTGATCTGTGGTGGACCGGAGCGGGGAAGTGAAACATGCACAATCTTAGTGAATTGCAGCAGAGTGCATGATCGTCGGACAATGCATTTTCTGTGAACTTCAGGCGGGTAAGTAAATGTGCCCCAAAGTCTTGGTCTATCCATATTCTACACTATACAGATCTTATGATCCTGTTACCTGTATGCTTTTCTCCTTCCCCCTGTTTTCCCTTTTCCTCCCTGGTTTCCTTATGTTTTATTGTTTTGAATGACACAGAAGCTGGCGATGTATCAAAAAAATTCTGTTTCCATTACTAATCCTTCTGCTTGGGGTACACCTTGCGCCTTGACCTATTGTAAAGCATTTTACTATGTTTTTCAAACAATAAAACCTTGTTGAAACTAAAATATCACAAAAGAAGCTTATTGCCGTTCAGGATGGAACGGGAAGGTGAGTATAAACATTTACCATCTGGTTATCTTTGATCTAATCGCCTCCTCTTTTGGACTTGATGGACTTGTTCAAATTGGGTGACTACCATCTGTTAAAGGAGTGAGTACTATATGTTTCACAGAAATGGCATGAGATTCCTGAAATGTTTTTTGTAGTGATTGTATTCATAGTAGATGGACTTGCTGCTGTAATATTCTTAGATATGCATATTTTTAGCTGCCTTACTGTACTGCCAACATATTGAAAATTGCATTGTGTGCAAGTAATTAGATATACTGTTTAATCGGTTTCACAATTTATGCTGTTGTATGTCATATGTAGGATGACTCTGCCTCCCTCGCTGCTTTGTCTTATAGCGGCTTACATTTTTCTCACTGTTTCAGACCTCAGAATACCTTCCCATCTTTTGAGGTCCACATCCTTTGACTTTTCCGCCCATTCTTGCTTTTGTGTGGCTGTAGTATACCATCCTACCAGCTCACTCTACCAGTTTCTTGTCCATTTTGCCTCCCTTACTTTCTATCCTGTGACATTCCATCCATCATCATGGGAGACTTTAACATCCCTATTAACACTCCCATTTCCCCTCCTGCCTCTCAGCTCTTATCACTAACTACTTCTCTAGGTCTTTCACAATTCTCCGATTTCCCCACTCTGCAGACTTTCTACACTTAAAATATATGCTCAAAACCTATAACTCTGCCCTTCACCTTGCTAAATAGGTCGATTTTACTAATCTAATATCCTCTCTCTCTCTAACAAACCTAAAAGGGATTACCGATCACATGTGTTTCCATAAAAACGCATACACCATTGGACCAGGGCCCATCCCCAAACCCTAGCGCTGCATTTGTAAACAGTATGTCTGACCTAACCCTTATACTTGTCACGGTTACACCTGCGATCCTCGGTACAGATTGTGGGTGTACCCGTGCCTGCTGCCGCAGTCCCTGCTCCCCCAGCCCTCACTTACCTCTCCTGGCTCCGGCATGCACTCTGGCTCCCAGCATGTAGGCCGCATGCTTCTTCCCTGCAGTCGTGAGCTCCCGCCACTAGGGGGGAGCACGCGGACTTCTCCCAGCCTTAAAGGACCAGCGTCCTCCTTATTGGCTCTGGCATTCCTAGCTCGGCTATATAGCCTGGCGCTACGCATCACTTGCCGAATCTTCAGGTCATTGTACTGGAGAGAAAGCCTTCCAGAGCGTTTTCCAGACGCCTGTGTTTCCATGTTCCTCTGGTGATTCCCTGTGTTCGTGTTTCCCGTGTTGTGGTGTTCCCGTGTTCCTGGTGTCCCGTGGCGGTCCTGGTGTCCTGTGGCGGTCTGCCTGCCATCTGAGGTCCTGCCTGCCTTCCCGAGGTCCTGGCCTGCCTCCCAAGGTACTGCCTGCCTTCCGAGGTCACTGCCTGCCTGCCTTCCTCCGAGGTCCTGACCTGCCTGCCTTCCCGAGGTCCTGCCTGCCTGCCTTTCCCGTGTCCTGCTGCCTTCCCGTGTCCTGCTGTCTGCCTCCGTGGCCTGCCTGCCTGCCTTCCGTGATCCCACGTCCCTACCTTGGCTGCTGCCGTGGGCCTAGTCACACCCGTGGAGCGACCTGGTGACTCCCCGCCGCAACAAGACCACCCCGCTTTGCGGCGGGCTCTGGCGAAGGCCAGGAGTTCACTTAGACTCCGCTCCCGGGTTGCGGCTAAGGTTGTTATCTCCCGCGGTGGTCCAGGGAGTCCATAGACTTTAGTCCTAAGGGACTATTCCCCGACATTGTGACAATACTGCACATATGGACACAGTTTCCTAGTATTCTACTACTTTTTACCTGCACATTTAGATGCCTCCATGCACAATTTGAGACTATGGGGCACATTTACTAACGGCCGTGCAAAACACCCTTGCACAGGTGTCTGCGCCACATTTGGCATCATGCAGCACAAATTAGGGGGCGTTCCAGTACAGTTGGGGCACTCTATTGGAGCAGTGCATGGGGTGCCAGATTCATGAAGAACATTTAGTACAGTTTGAATGTGCCCCTATATCTATTTTCTCACTTTGGCATGGGGACGTGTTTACTGGAGGACTGAGGAGGAAGGGGGTGTTGCAGCCTTAGGATGCCTCAGGAACACCCGGCTGACTCAGTTCGCTGGCTTACAATGCAGAGTGGGGGATAATTAACAGGATCTGATGACTCATTTAACTCCTTCCCGATAGCCGGTGAGTCTCTGCTCCATATTGCAACAAACACTTATCGGTAGCACTGATCACAGGATTTGTCCTATCCATCGCATGGGTGCCGCCATCTTGGTGAAGATCGACGCTGCCAGTGACGTCATCGGGGGCGGCAATTGGTTTACATCACAGCCTCAGGTCTTCCGAAGACCCAAGGCTTTTTCGTTTTAACCCATTCGTTACAATGTGCTATTTGTGCATTGTAATGAATGAGGGGGAAAATCCCCATATACTGCCATATTGTAGTATGGCAGTATATGGTAGGATCAATCAGACAACCTAGGATTAAAGTACCCTAGGGGGTCTGAAAAATAGTAAAAATCGAAAGAAAAAAAAGTTAACAAAATGATTAAAAAAAAACACAAAAAATTCAAGTCACCCCTCTTTCCCTAGAAGTCATATAAATATAAATAAACAGTAAAAAACATTAACACATTAGGTATTGACACGTCCAAAAATGCCCGATCTATTAAAATATAATAACGTTTTTTTTAAATTTGTTTAACCCTGTAACGGAAAATGGCTCCCACATTTAAAAATTGCTAACCACCAGCTAATACACCCAGGCCTCACGACAGGAGTCTCAACACTAGTTACATGTTACCAGCCGCCTCTTCCCCAGTCAAACAGACTCACATACGCCGCCCACCCCCAGGAAGCTAACAAAGCTACCTAAAGCCGCCTCGCTCCCGAGAACACAGAGCTCCATAACAGCCGGCTTCATCCAGTAACACAGCTACATACAGCCCGCCTCGCTCACAGCTAACACTTGCTACATTAAGAGCCTCCTCGCTCCCAGTAAAAGCTACCTACAGCCGCCTGCCACCAGTAACACTGATACATACAGCCGCCTAATCACCAGTAACCACAGATACATTACAGCCGCCTAAACCCCCAGTAAACAGCTAACATACGCCCGCCTCACCCCGTAACACAGCTACACACAGCCCGCCTCACCCCCAGTACAGTAAACACAGAGACATTACACAGCCGCCCTCACCTCCGTACACATACACACAGCCGACTCATCCCCGAAACCCAGCTACACACAGCCGCCTCACCCCTAGTAAACAAGCTACATACAGCCCACCTCAACTCAGTAACACAGCTACACACAGCCGCCTCACCCCCCGTAAACACAGCTACATTTACAAGCCACCTCACTCCAGTACCACAGCTACATACAGCAGCCTCACCCCAGTAAAAGACATACATACAGCCGCCTCACCTCCAGTAACACAGTACACACAGCCGCCTAACCCCCAGTAAACACATATATAGACAGCCGCCCTCACCCCCCAGTAACACATCGTTGTATCTACCTTCCCCATACCAGATTGCAGTCACAATTTAAATTACACCTCAGACCGTACAGACATTGCAGCTCGCAGCTTATACAATTACAAACATTTATCACGGAGATATATTCCACCTTTATATACACACATAAATTTCTACACTCATATGCTTGCACCCATATATATTACAGTATACAACCCATTTATGACCCATATACACACACGCACACTAATACAGAATATACACCAACACATACAGTATAATACATCACACATACGGGCATACACCACAATATATATATATAGAATATCTATATATATAATCTACCTACATACAGTATACAATGACATAATCATATACATGCAGTATAAAAACACCATATACACACCTGCTGCATATACATACAGCAAATACAGACACATCATTAGATACAGCATTTTTCACACACATATGGGAAATAACAACCACACACAATTCAGATAAGAAATATACATACATTACCACACACACAGCATAAAAAACATACATCATAAACAATAATATGCATTTACCTGATTTTCGGGCCATAGGCGCACCGGGAATATAAGGCGCATCAGACCGATGCGCCTTAAATATGTAATAATTACATTATATAGGCGAATCGGACTATAAGCGCAGGGGTGTTCCGGGGGTGTGTCGGAGGTCCGGGGGCGGAGCGGGGACCCGAACGGGACAAGACGGTGACGCCGAGAAAGACGCGACGCGGGGAAGGGAGCGGGGAAGGTGAGCGGGAGGTGAGGGAATGGCATACTTACATAGATCCGCTACCGGAGACAGCAGATCTCCAGCGGGAACTGCAGACCGCGCGGCAGAAGTTGTTTGTGCCGGTGGTCTGCAGTTCCCGCTGGAGATCTGCTGTCTCGTAGAGGGGACCCTATGTAAGTAGGGACCTATAGGGCGCACCGACTATTAAGGCGCACTTTGGATTTCCAAGGAAATCCAAGGGCTTTTATGTTGCGCCTTATAGTCTGGAAAATACGGTCTATTTAAAGTGCACATATAATGCTTATACAATCTATTCATGTATAAATACAGTATATTATCTATACACAGTATATACACATATCGATAGTAGATGCAATATTAAAAATATAACACATATACACAGTATATACAAATATACACTATATATAAACAGTAGGAAATCATATATACACAGTATCAGTACATCTATACACTGTTATATGACATAGATACATATTACCTTTAGATAACACAGTAGATGCATATATAACATATACACAGTAGCATTACGTATAATATATTACACAGGATAACAGTATCATCACTATATACATATATACACAGATACACAGTATATACACATGTACACAGTAGATGCATATATACACATATACACAGTAGATGCATATATAAACATATACACAGTATATACATATATACACAGATACACAGTATATACATATAAACACTTTAGATACACAGTAGATGCATTATTACACATATACACAGTATATACATATATACACAGATACACAGTATGATTATCATCTATATACACAAGTACAATAAATATTAATGTATCTTAACCGCTTTTAGGTTGTTTCGGCTGTTCCACTAGGAGGGTGGTGTTCGCGGCGGGGGAGTTGACGATTGGCTGCATGTTCCAGCTGCATCGGGGGCCGGCGGGAACTGGAGGACTGCTGGAAATGTTCCGTCGGGTGGGGCGTCGGGAGGGCTGAGTTCGGGTGGGGGGGGGCGCGGTGAGGGAGGACGGCTGTATCTTACGGGGGGGAGCTGGCGAGGCGTGTAGTCGTGGGGGCGCGGGGAGTCGGAGGAGGACGGCAGAATGTTGCCGGGGGGGGGGGGGGATTTGGCGATGGAGGATGACGGCTGAATGTTCTGTGGGACTGGGGGGCGCGGGTGGGGGCGCGGTGAGCGGAGGACAGCAGAATGTTCCGGCGGGGGGGGGGGGGGGGTATAGCGGAGGAAGGCTCTGAATGTCGGCGGGGGGGGGGTGGGGGTCTGAGAGGAGGACGCTGAATTTCGGGGGTGGCGGGGGGGGGGGGCGCGGGGGGCGAGGACGGCTGAACTGTTCCGGCGGGGCGGGGGGGGAGCGCGGGGGAAGCGGGCAGGAACGGCTGAATGTTCCCGTCGCGGGGGTGGGGGGCGCGGAGGCGGGGGAGCGGAGGGCGCGCTGAAGTTTTCCGGGGCGGGTGGGGCGCGTGGAGCGGAGGACGGCTGAATGTCAAATGTTCCGGCGGGAGGAGTGGGAGATGCGAGCATGACTGCACTGTTCGGCAGGATGAGGGTGGCGGCGGGGGATTGCAGGGTAAGGCTGGCGGATGGAGCGGGCAGGGGGGCGGATGGCTCGGCCATGGAGCTGAAGGGCGGGGAGGGGTGGGGGCGTAACTTGTGCCGGGGGGCGCGGACAGGTGGGGCGGGCACAGACTGCAAGGGGATTCCGTGGAGGTGGTGAACGTGGTGCGAGGGCAGGCGCGCTGGAGGAGTTCAGGACCTCTGGGAAGCGATCCGGTGAGGAGACCCCTGGGGGATAACATGCCGTGGGGACCCCAACGGCTTCGAGCCAGCAGGGAGCCCCGACTCTATATACGGCCTGTTTGCAGTACATGCTGGCTTATTAACTTATATCACTTTTAGGACCTACATGAGTCTGATCATTTCTTATTAATATTCCATGAATGGAAAATGGGAAAAAAGTGGTGATTCAGGCACATTTTCCCTTACAGTGGTTCATCGGCCGGATAAATCTTTTTTATATTTTGTACAACGGCCATTTTGGGGCGTGCTGATACCTATCATGTTTATGATTTTACTGTTTATTTATATTTTTTTATTATGTGTTCTGCCATATGCGGCTACTAAAGATCATACACATGGCATCCTGCAATCTCTATTAAGCTGTAGGCTGCCTTGGCAACCGATACACACTCCAATGTCGTCATGGTGGCGCCCATAAGAAGCAATGTTAGGTGCCATGGTCCAGTTCAACCGTGGCACTTAACAGGCTTAACTTCAGCAATTGTGCCAGCACCAATCTGGCGGTAAAGCTGTGTAGGAGAGAGATCAGCCTGTCCATTCTCTCCATGCACCATCCGCAGCACCAGGATGTAATAGTAATTCCTGGCGCACAAAGGGACCCCTTCCATTGAGGTCATGTCAATATTATAAAGCATTGTATCAGATTAGGAAAGGAGGATTGACAGGTACAAGAATCTACCATTTTAATATGTATGTACTGGCAAGTCCCCGGGTTACGTATAAGATAGGTTCAGTAAGCCTGTCTTAGTTGAATTTGTAGTAAGTCAGAACTTTATACTTTATAATTGTAACCAAACCAAAAAATTTTTTGGTCTCTTGTGACATGATTTTTAAAAATGTTGAATTGTCATAAAGAATGAGATTAACAATAAATAATTCTTACAGAACCGTCATAAAGTTATAGCTTTTTTATTTTAGCCTAAGGCTAAAGTACAGTAAGTTACCACATCCGAGGTCCCTTTGTAACTAGGAGTTGTCTGTACGTCGGGGACCTCCTGTATCCATGTTATCAAAATTGATGCTCCAGTAATTGCATTATTATATATAAAGCTATAGGAATACAAATAGTAAATTCAAATAGCCAGAATACTATACCTTGGCCATGTATATCGTGTGTATACTGAATAGAACCTACTGTTAAATTTTTTTATATTGTCTCTCAATAAAAGATGTAGGTTATGGATATACAAACATAATTAACTAAAAGGGTTTGGAATGAAAGTTCTCAAATGTAATCTACTAATGATGTTTACACAATAAGATCAGTTTTTAACTAATTTTACTTAGGGACACACTCAGTGATGATCAGTGTAAAATTTCAGCGTGTGGATGGGACTCTCTAAGGAGACCACATTGGGGCACATTTACTTACTCGATCCAGTGAGTACCCCGAAAATGCATTCTCCACGATAATGCAAGTGCCGCAATTCACTAAGTCGTGAACCTGATATCCTGACTGTGTTGTTCCCCATCAGGGGATCACCTTCTTCGTCTTGATGCATGTAAGTGCTTGATCTTGCGGGACACAATTTGAAAGTTAAATTTGCGATCAGTCCGAATCTTTTAAGATCGTCCAACGGCCACCCCCCCCGATTTCTCTGTCAGATCCATAGAGATTAAGGGGCAGAACGGTCATGTGCGGCCCTCCTCTCCATTATTGACGGAGTGATGAGGACCATCATTTTTCGCGGGGGGTCTTATCACCCACACTGATTGGCAAGTGTAGTTTGTGGGAAAACCCTTTTAAAAGACAGCTACCATCAGATAACTGAAGGGTAGTGGTGTTATACTCACCTCCCAATCCCAGAACCAAACAGCATTAAGGTTCGTTTTTTCCATATATTTTAAAAGGGTTTTTGGTAAACTACAGCTTTACTAACATATGCAAATGAGGCTGAGGCCCCTATTCAATTTGAGCACTGTTATAAGTATATTTCTAGAGACCCTGGCATTCTAAAATATCATTAAAAAGAGGCGACTAGTGAACAGACACCTTACCACTGTTTGAAGGGATCTGGACACCTGTGGATCGCTTCACAAGGCTCCACCACCCTATAGAGAGCTCTCTCCCTGTCCCTTAATGCTCAATTATGGATCAACATGGCTCCAGCATTCTCCACATTTAGGGCTTATGCGTAGGGTCCGCGGACCACTTCGCGGACTTGTCCACGTTTTGGGTTTTTGCGCGGCTGTGGACAGATATAACAGAGTTGTGATCGATTGTGCGAACAGATTTGGGGGCGCTGCACGGACTTTAAGCGACAAAATGGGGGCGGGCTGTCGGACGATACGATGATTGAATGAGCGTGCGATTTAACTTCAAATGTGGTGCAAGATCAAGACCTTACATGCAGCACCAGGAAGAATGGAAGGTGATCTGTGGTGACCGGAGACGGGAAGTGAAACAAGCCCAATCTTAGTGAATGCAGCAGAGTGCGTGGGATCGCGGACAAACACCTTTCTTGTGAAAACTTCAGGCGGGTAATAAAGTCCCCCAAAGCTCTTGGTCACCCCATATCTACACATACAGATCTTATGATCCTGTTCCTGTATGCTTTTCTCATTTCCCGTTTTCCTTTCCTCCCTGGTTTCCTTCCTATGTTTATTGTTTTGAGGATGATACCAGAAGTCGGATGTATCAAAAAAATTCTGTTTCCATTACTATCCTTCTGCTTGGGGTACACCTGTGCGCCTTAACTATTGTAAAGCCCTTACTAGTTTTTCAAACAATAAAACCGTGTGACACTACAAATATCACAAAAGAGCTATTGCGAGTTCAGGATGAAGCGGGAAGTGTGAGTATACAAAAAACGTTACCATCGTGGTTTATCCTTTTGAACTAGTTCGCACTCCCTTTTGGATTTGATGGACTTGTTTCAAATTGGGTGACTACTATCGATGTTAAGGCAGTGATATATAGTGTTTCACATGAAAGGAATGAAGATTCCGATGGAAATGTTTTTTTGTGTGGCTAGGTAGTTAAATACCATCCTACCACTCACCCTACCAGATTCCTTGTCCATTTTTGCTCCCTTACTTTCTATCTGGACATCCCTCCATCATCATGGGAGACTTAACATCCCATTAACATCCCATTCCCCTCCTGCCTCTCAGCTCTTATCACTAACTACTTCTACTAGGTCTTTCACATTCTCATTTCCCCCACGCTGCAGACTTCTCACTTAAAATATAGCTCAAAACCTATAACTGCTGCCCTTCACCTTGCTAATAGGTCGATTTGTACTATATAGTATCCTCTCTCTCTCTACAAACCTAAAAGGGATTACGATCACTGTGTTTCCATAAAAACGCATACACCATTGGACCAGGCCCAGCCCAAACCCTAGCGATGCATTTGTAAACAGTATGTCTGACCTAACCCTTATACTTGAACGGTTACACCTGCGATCCTGGTACAGATTGTGGGTGTACCCGTGCTGCGCCGCAGTCCCGCTCCCCCAGCCATTTTCCTGGCCCCGTCCTGCACTCTGGCTCCCAGCATGTTAGGCCGCATGCTTCTCCCTGCAGTCGTGAGCTCCCGCCACTAGGGGGGAGCACGCGGACTTCTCCCACCTTAAAGGACCAGCGTCCTCCTTATTGGCTCTGGCATTCCTAGCTCGGTATATAGCCTGGCGACTCCACACTCTGCCGATCTTCAGGTCATTGTACTGGAGAGAAAGCCTTCCAGAGCGTTTCCAGACGCCTTTGTGTTTCCATGTTCCTCTGGTGATTCCCGTGTTCCGTGTTGTCCGGTTGTGGTTGTTCCCGTGTTCCTGGTGTCCCTGGCGGTCCTGGTGTCCTGTGCGGTCCTGCCTGCCATCTGAGGTCCTGCCTGCCTTCCCGAGGTCCTGCCTGCCTCCCAAGGTCTGCCTGCCTTCCCGAGGTCACTGCCTGCTGCCTTCCTTCCCGAGGGTCCTGCCTGCCTGCCTTCCCGAGGTCCTGCCTGCCTGCTTTCCCGTGGTCCTGACTGCCTTCCGTGATCTGCTGTCTGCCTCCAGTGGTCCTGCTGCCTGCCTTCCGCGATCCCACGTCTCGCTACCTTGGCTGCTGCCGTGGGCCCTAGTCACAACCCGTGGAGCGACCTGGTGACTCCCCGCCGCAACAAGACCACCCCGCTTTGCGGCGGGCTCTGGCGAAGGCCAGGAGTTCACTTAGACTCCGCTTCCCGTGCTGGCTAAGGTTGTTATCTCCCGCGGTGGTCCCAGGGAGTCCACAGACTTTAGTCCTAAGGGACTATTCCCCGACATTGTGACAATACTGCACATATGACACAGTTTCCTAGTATTCTACTACTTTTTACCTGCACATTTAGATGCCTCCCATGCACAATTTGAGACTATGGGGCACATTTAAACGGCCGTGCAAAACCCCTTGCACAGTGTCTGCGCCACATTTGGCATCATGCAGCACAAATTAGGGGGCGTTCCAGTGTGCAGTGGGCATCTATTGGAGCAGTGCATGGGGTGCCAGATTCATGAAGACATTTAGTACAGTTTGAATGTGCCCCTATATCTATTTTCTCACTTGGCATGGGGACGTGTTTACTGGAGGACTGAGGAGGAAGGGGGTTGTTGCAAGGCCTTAGATGCCTCAGGACACCCGGCTGACTCAGTTCGCTGGATTACAATGCAGGTGGGGTATAATTAACAGGATCTGATGACTCATTTAACTCCTTCCCGATAGCCGGTAAGTCTCTGCCATATTGCAACAAACACTTACGGTAGCACTGATCACAGGATTTGTCCTATCCATCGCATGGGTGCCGCCATCGGTGAAGATCGACGCTGCCAGTGACGTCATCGGGGGCGGCAATTGGTTTACTCACAGCCTCAGGTCTTCCGAAGACCCAAGGCTTTTCGTTTTAACCCATTCGTTACAATGTGCTATTTGTGCATTGTAATGAATGAGGGGAAAATCCCCATATGCGCCATATTGGTAGTATGGCAGTATATGTAGGATCAATCAGACAACCTAGGATTAAAGTACCCTAGGGGGTCGAAAAATAGTAAAAATCAAAAGAAAAAAAAAGTTAAAATGATTAAAAAAAAACACAAAAAATTCAAGTCACCCCTCTTTCCCTGAAGTCATATAAATATAAATAAAACAGTAAAAACATTAACACATTAGGTATTGACACGTCCAAAAATGCCCGATCTATTAAAATAAAAACTTTTTTAAATTTGTTTAAACCCTGTAACGGAAAATGGCTCCCACATTTAAAAATTGGCACTTTTTTGCCATTTTGAAAAATATTACAAAGTCAATAAAATCATCAAAGGGTCGTATAGTCCTAAAATGGTAGTATTGAAACCGTCTTCAAAAGTCGCAAAGAATGTCACCACCCACAGCTCTGTACACCAAATTTGTTACCCCTGCTTTTTTCCCGCTTCCTGGTACTAGGCATGGAATATTAGATACCATCACTATGAATTGCAATTTGTTACACAGAAAACAAGTCATCACACAGCTCTTTATGTGTAAAAATAAAAAAGGGCCAGGTCCTTAAGGGGTTAAATGTCATTCATCACACAGAGAAACTCACTACAGTAAATAAGATAGGGGGATATATGTGCCTGACAGGTTCCCTTTAAAGCAAGGATCGGGAACCTTTTTGGCTGAGAGCCATGAATGCCACATATTTTTAAGTGTAATTCCATGGGAGCCATACAATTTGAATATGCCTCCCAGTAGAAAGGTAGCCACAGCACATGCCCCCAGTAGATAGGTAGTCACAGAAAAAAAAATGTAATACTAACCTACCTATGCTCCCTGCAGCTGGCTCCCTTGCTGTTCTCTATGACTCAGTCGTCGCCATAATTGCTTAGGCAAATGTGTCTGGTTCATAGAGAGGAATGTGCAACATACCCCACCGGGGCCTGGCCTTTTCTTGGGGCTTTGAGGCAGCAGGGGCCCACAATACCGGAGTGGTTGGCGGTTGCGGCCTAGGCACGCTAGTATCACGGTGCTTGGTATGGGGACCGGAGGGCTGTCCTACAGCCTGGCAGGTCTCCAGGGGGTGGTGTGTGCAAGAAATTAGATGAGGGACAGGCTGTGGTACTGGTTCTCCCTGGGGCAACCCTTAGAGTCTGTAGTATGTGTCCCTGGATGGTGGATGAGGGAGCCCTTGATGGTGATACAGGCGTATCAGGGACCAGACGGAGGCAATGTTGTGTGTAAAAGTAACTTACAGTTCTTTAATCGAACCAACAGCAGCAACAGGCCAAACGGTTCTGTACAAATGCAGGTTACTGGAGTGATCTTGGGGAGTGAACCTCAGGAGTTGGGTCACCAGCCTGGATGCAGGTGCAGGCTGGGATATAGCTGTGTCGAATGCTGGAAGCTGCAGCTGTGTCCTGGTAGTTCTATGTGAGCTTACTTGATGTGTGAGGCACACGATGTCTCTGTCACTCAGTGTGTCACTCAGTGTGATCTCACTCTCCAATCACACTCCAGTTACAATAGTGGAACATCATTGGATGATAAACATTAAACAATATTAACCCTTGCCTATCCAGGCAGCATCTACCGCTGTTCAATTACCTCTATATGTACTGGATGGTACAAGGGGCTTATTAGCAACTACTCCTTTACCCATGCATTGGCAGGGATGTTGCAAATGAATGCTGGCATGGGTGTCCACTAAGCAATGATGCTGGCAGCAACGGCACCTGGATCACACGTATAGTGATCATAGCTGTTTGTGTCTTATATGCACATGGCGCCAATCAATATTTATTAGATTTGTCTGTGAGACAGAGGCAGCCATCAAAAGAGCCACATCTGGCTCCCAAGCCATAGGTTCCCTACCTCTGCATTTATCCTCTATTCACAGAGTAGTGGATACATGTGTGATTGCTAAGAATCGGACTGCTGGAACCTCCTGTGAATCACAGAACGAGAGGTTCCCAATAGCTGTCATGCAATATTGGACATTTTTCAGAGAAATGTACTGGAAGTCCCATAGACTGCAATTCAGTTAAGGATGGCTATGGGTCATCCCTTCTTCTATCGTGAGGGGTTTTATGTGGACAGAACAGCAATAACCAGGAAAGCTTCTCCTAAGTATTTCACATTTAAGTGTACAAAGCTGTGTAAATAACGAAAAAGCCACATTCCTACCATGAGTGTCAGGGGGCCTACAAACAGCAGAATGTTATGCATTGCTGGAGTCAGACCCCCATTCATTTGATATTTATAACCACCTATCCAGTGAATAGACAATCCATTTTGTAAGTAAAGAAAACTCATTTAAGTGCATTTTCCAGCTTTATATATTGGAAACTTATTAATATCAAGTACAGAATGTAAATTGAGAAGGAGATTTTGTAGTAGTTCATAAGGCCACTACACTCCTGACAGAGCACTAATTTATCCTTTTGTTACCAGATGTCAGATTACAATCTTTGGTCATTGATATAAAGTTAGAAAATTAATCTAAAAAAATAAGTAAATTACAGGTTTATTTGCCAATATGATAGGCTTCATCCTTTTATTTTGTTTTGTAAATATGATGCAAAAGAGGCACGCATCCTCTGCCAGCTCCATTGCAGGTAGCTGGCGCATAGACAATGAAGGTGCAGTAATTCCTTCAAAGAAATATTACATTTCTCTCGTTTGATTGTTTTTGCTGTTATGGTGCCCCCTGGTGTTCTTTTTGATTCCATCTCAGAATATTCATCTTTGCGTCCAGTGTGTGTGAGAAGCTTCTTCTAGAGGACAGTAGCTAGAATCCAAATATGAAGATGGCATCCACATGCAAATTTGTGGCCACATATACGTCCCCATAGACGGCAATGGCGACCCAGTGGCGGTACATGCGTGGCACTGATCCACGCCGCACACAGGGAAAAGAGCATGCCGTGTATACACTGCTTTCTATGGAGGGGGGTGGGGTCACCTCCACCTCCTCTCTAGCGCTGCGGCAGGGTAGGCATACGGCTGTATGAATGTACCCTAAACCTAATAGATAAATATGTGTAGATACCTCATAGTCATATGTTTACATGAATAAAACTTAAAACAAAACAGAATTAAAAAATCTGCTTTTCAGCTATAAATTTTAAGATTAATCACTATATTTTGCAGGCTGTGATAAACAGATAAAAAAAGTAAATGCCCCCCTAAAACCTATATATAAGTAGACAACCTGGCAATTAAATTTGTATTGATTTGCATTTAACAGCCCCTACAACCCTCATTCAAATAAGTCAAAGTGAGATGATTACCACAATATTCAACAGAAACAAGAATTTACACTCCCAAAAATGGTAAAACAAAAACTATGCAATAAACATATAATTCAGATACCTGCGCCACAAAAAGGTATACAAGGAACACCGGTAGGTCACATAAAGCTGCAATGCTATTATGACAGTAAATTGCATGAGGCTACAATATTACAGTGCCAATATCACTCACCATACTTCAACTAGATAGCGAAGATACATAAAAAACTTGATGGGTGTCAAAGCAGGATAATGTATGCATTGGTGTCAGTGAGATATGGTACCTGTATCTTGTGGCTGCGGCTGTTCGGCCAGTTTGCAGTAGACTGTACACAATCTTAAAGGTGATAGTCGGGTAATTCCTGGATATATCTTCGTTTATTACTGGATTTGGAGAGATGGTTAACTGGTGTCTGAAATTGTAGATGGTCGATACACGTGGAGGAAAGCCCCGGCTGGTGGCTATACCTCTAAACACAGTCCCAGATGTTTCCGTGTGGTGACATCACCAAACTACGGTAAGTCCAGAAGGACACAATTCCAACGCGTTTCGGAGGATTCTGCCTCCTTCGTCAGGGAATCCTGTTACTGCGGGCTGATCGTGATTTTATAGCCAGGAACCAGGTGCGTGAACCATATATGGATGTGTTATGTATTAATTTAATGCAATGCATTACTCATTATTGCTATGAGTGGATTGCGGTGGTGGTGGACGGTATTTAATTCAACTTTTAAAACACAATTTCTCTTTATTGTATAAATCTTCGTATCACAGTATGAAGAATATAGTATAAAATCACTTGTGATTAAAAGTATGTGTATATAGAGTAGCAAAAACAAATTTTACTGAAAAACTATGCAATATTTGTTTTTGCCTTGAATATAAAAAAAAATTCTATTCATATATATATATATATAATATATATAGATATAAATATATATGTATATGAGATAATATATATATTATATATCTATATCTATACACTCACGCCACTTTAGTAGTACACCTGTCTCACTTCCGTTACACTTAATTTCTAATCAGCCAGTCACATGGCGGCAACTCAGTGGCATTTGGCATGTTAGTCCATTGTCAAGAACAATCTCCTAATCTCCTGCAAGTTCAACAAAGTTAATAATTATGGTGAAGAAGGTGATTTGAGTGCCCTTTGGAACGTGTCAATGGTTTGTTGGTGCCAGAAAGGGCCTGGTCGGAGTAATTTCAGAAACTGCTGATCTAACTGGAATTTTCACGCACAACCATCTCTAAGGTTTACACAGAATGGTCCGAAAACAAAAACAAACATCCGTGAGCGGCAATTTCTGTGGGCGTAATGCCTTGTTGAATGCAGAGGTCAGAGGAGAATGGGCAGACTGGTTCGGGAGTCTGATAGGAAAAGGCAACAGTGCTCAAATCGCAACCCCGTTTACAAACCAGGTAGCAGCAGAAGAAGAGCATCTCTGAACGCACAGTACGGTTGACTTTGAGCAGATGGGTCTAACAGACAGGAAGAGAACCAACACAGGGGTGGGGCCATCTGCCTATCAGCTAAGAACAGGAAAACTGAGGCTACAATTTTGCACAAGCTCCATAGAAATGCGACAGTCATTAGAAGATTGGAAAAACGTTTGCCTGGTCTGATGAGCTTGATTTCCTGCTGCGACATTCGGATGGTTAGGTCAGAATTTGGCGTCAGACACAAGAAAGTCAGTGGATCATCCTGCCTTGCCACAAACGGTTTTCAGGTGGGTGGTGGTGGCTTGGTGTCATGGTTGTGGGGAATATTTTTCTTGGCCACTCTTTGTGGCCCCTACTTGGTACCATTTGATCATCGTGGCAAACCACAGCCTACTGAGTATTGTGCTGACATTGTCCGATCCCTTTATTACCACAATGTACCAACATCTGATGGCTACTTTCAGCCGGATTAGAATGCGCACATGCAAAAGCTGGAAATCTCTCAGACTGGTTTTCTTGAACTGACAATGAGTTCACTGTACTCAATGGCCCTCCACAGTCACCAGATCTCAATCAATAGATCACTTTGGGATGGGTGGGAACGGGATATTCCCATCATGGATGTGCAGCTGACAAATCTGACGCCAACTGTGTGATGCCATCATGTCAAATATGACGCAAAAATCTCTAGGAATGCTTCCAGCACACTGTTGAATTATGCCATAAGATTGAGGCAGTCTGAATGCAAAAGGGGTCCAACCCGATTACTTAGCATGGTGTACCCTAATAAAGTGGCCGGTGAGATGTGTATATATATATAGAGAGAGAGAGAGAGATGAGAGAGAGAGTATGAGAGGAGAGAGAGAGAGAGGAGAGAAGTAAGGACATAAAAAATTATTCATCACTCGCAGACAACCATTACAGGGTTGTTAAACGTGGGTTCTTTTTTATTCCCTGTTTACGTACAATAAGGTGCAGCAACGTTTTGGCTCGCTGGAGCCTTTTTCAAGCCAGTAACAATGGTGGACATTAAGATATATAGCCAAACATAAGTGATCCACATATCACATTGGTCCTCCCCCTCATTATCATATTTTTAAATCTAAATTGTGTACAAATATAAAAACAACAATGTATCATATTTAAAGGCGCAAATGCATGTACAGTACAATAGGTAAGGCATGATTTTACCATCAAAAGTGCTTGTGTCAAAAAGTGGCTTTGATGGGACTACTAATGAACAGTGTAACAAAATTACAATGTATAAATCAAAAATACTTCTATCACAGATAATATCCATTTGGCGTCCTTCGATGTTGTTTTTGACAAACCCCTTGCAACAGTGCATCATCATAGAATTATTAGAACTTATCCTGTACAATAACTATTTTCTATTTGTTGATGACTTTTTCCTGCAATTAATGGGTGTAGAAATGGGTGCCAATATGGCACCTACATATGCTAATTGTCATGTCGGTCCTTGATGAAGGACGTCATCTATGCCTCCACTCATCAATCAGGCATTGCTGTGCGGGGTGGAGGTACATAATGAAGTTCTTCCTTCTATGGACCGGCACTGAACAAAGCTTTTTGCAATTCCCGACACATTTTTGAACACTATTGACAATTCTACAGAGTTTTACTTCGTACATCCAAGTACATACAGTTTTCTGGATGTTCGTTTCCGCTCAGTGACGCCCCCGTTAGAAACCTAATATAGTGTGAAGCCTACTGACAGGAACACTCTTTAAGGTTTGAAAGTCAGCATCCAAGAGCCATGATAAAATCCCTACCTTACAGTCAACTACTCAGAGTGAAACGCATCACTAGTGATCCTGGCAAAGTTGACAAGAACCTAAACAGTATGATTAATAAATTCTCGCAACAGGGTTATCCCCGTAGAGTTATCAAAAAGAATTTAGACAAGGTCCAACACATAGATAGAGCCACAGCCCTGTCCCCCACTAATAAACACACAGACTTTGCCAGAAACCATTTGTGTCCACCATACAGTGAATACAGCAATCCCCATTTCTACCATTATACTATAGACATTGGTCTAAATTATCTGGCAGCCCTGTTGCTGCTCCTGATTCAAAAATCCTCCACTCTTTTCATACCGGAGGTCTCAATCTATAAGGGGATCGAGTTTAAAAGCTGACGTAGGACCCTCGCGTCCCAGTACACAAAGAATGTTTTGGTCAACTCAATAAAGGCTCTTTCCCATGCCGTATTGTATTAATTGTAAGCAAATGAACAGGGGCGGTTTCTTTCATTCATACCACGTGGAATACAAAATCACATACTACCTCAATTGCGTAGTTTTTGTCATCCTACATGCTCAACTGTCCTTGTGGACTCGTGTATATTGGTGAAACCACCTTAGAATTCAAAATAAATTTAATCAACACCGATACAATTCGAAGAGCAACAGATGTTGATTTACCAGTATCCAAACACTTGTAGAAGCTGGACACACGGAAGTGATCTTAGATTCCAATTAATTGATCATGTAACCTCCCTTCATAGAGGTGGCAATAGGGAAAGATCTGAAAAGAAAGGAGTTACAGTGGATCCATACGCTTAATACTTTAACGACCTATTGGACTCAATGTAGACTTCAAACTTCACATATTTAATAACAGGCAGTCCCCGGTTATACAAGATAGGGACTTTAATTTTGTTTTTTAATTGAATTTGTATGTAGTCGAAACTGTAATATTTTTATCATTTGTAGTTTCCTGACAATTTTTTGTTTTTCGCCAGTGACATTGGAGTTTTCAAAGTTTTTTGCTGTAATAGACCAAGAATTATCAGAAGCTTCATTGTCGACAATTTTTAAGCTGATTATTGCAAGCTGGTACTATTTAGCATCCAGGAGCTTCACCAGAGGACACAGTGGCCGAGGGGTGTTCCGTCTGTAACTATGGGTTGTCGTAAGTCGGGTGTCCTTAAGTGGGGACCGCCTGTATATTGCAATGCCCTCATAGCTTGCATTCTCCTCATACAAGACCCTCTTTTAAACCATTTATCATTTCTAACATTTATTTTCTGTCGTTACAGATCTGTAAGCATACATGAAGCCACATTGGGAATTCCTCCATTCCTCTACCAGCTCTTCCACAATGCATTTTTTCTATTTTGTTGTCCTTCGCTTCTCCGTTTTTCTTTTTCCCCGTTCTCCATGACACTTATAATAAATCCATTTTTCTGTATGTTGGTATCCCCTGCTGGCCGTTGCATCTATATGTAACCCTATACTGTTTGACCCTATGCTGATCTTTACAACAGTAATAGCTACAAATTTGTGCCAACGGGTGTTAATATTTATCCTTGGTGCTTGGAGGTCCCAGCGGTGCGTTCCACCACTCATCCACTGGGTCTCATTCAAGACCTTTGGGAATAATATTTTCGTCTTACTCGCCCTATTCAAATAGGGGTTAATGGCACACATGACCTTCTCCTCTAACATTACCCATACACCGGTTTTTGCAATTCACACGTACCAATTATCTACCGCCCCGTGATGTGCCGTAGCTATATAACACAGACCCTGAATTCCATTTTTTCTTACTTGTGTACTATGCCATATGCATGATCCGCGGCAGACGTATCCTAGTAACCGCACCTTTGAAATGCGCACTCTACCCTAATATCACTACAAATCCTAACCCGTGTGGACTCTACCGCCCTCCAGCTTGCGTTCCACTGATGCGTGTCAGCTCCATTACAGACCGTGTGCGGCCAAGCCAGTTATACACTGTGAGCGGACTGGCGTCGGTAATGTGTGTTCACGGCTGGCTACGAATCGATACTCTTTTTCATACAATCTTGTGGATGAGTGTTGAGAATCCCGTTTTATTTTTTGGATTTCTACTTGTAGTTTGTTTACATCTGATCATTAGTATTCCCATCAAAGCACTTGAATTGACCAAGCACTTGTGGATGGTAAAAATCATGCCTTACCTATTGTACTGTCATGCATTTGCACTTTATAATATGATAACATTGTTGTTTTTGTATTTTGTAACACAATTTACACGAGTCCTTTAGGACGAAAAATATGTTATTAGGGTCAGGGACCAAATTGGTTATCATTTGATCACCTTATGTTGCTATCTTATATTAATGTCCACCATTGTTCCTTGGCTTGAAAAGGCTCCAATGCGATCCGACAACGTTGCTGCACCTTATGTACCTGCTAAACATGGATAAAAGAACCCCCGTTACACCCTTTTAACGGTTGTCCTTAAGTGCGCATATTTTCTCCTGTCTCTTCTACTTTGAGGACCTGAGGCCGGCCGGCTGCCAGTATTTAGTGGGGCCCCTGGGCGACAGAGGCCCTAGTGGGCCCCTTTATGGCCGCCCTCGCAGTATCCCCTGCCCCCCCCATCCCCCCGTGTACCATTCCTCCCCTCCGTCCCTGTATACACCCGGCCCCTTCGTATAACACTCCGCCCCCCCTCCTGTATACACACTGCCCCCCTTCCTGTATCCACACTGGCCTCACCTCTGCCCCCCTTCCTGATCCCCCCAGAAAACCTGCCCCCCTTCCTGTATACCCCCTGCCCCCCCTCCCTGTATACACCGGGCCCCCCTCCTATATAACACACTGCCCCCCTCCTATATACACCTCCCCTCCCCCTCCTGCTCCCACTTCCCCCCCTCCTGTAATACCATGTCCCCCTCCTGTATACACACTGACCCCCCCTCCTCCTGTATAACCACAGCCTCCCCTCCTGTATACACACTGACCCAAACCCCTCCTCCTGTATCCACACTGGCTCCCCTCCTGTATACACACTTGACCGCCCTCCCTGGCCCCCGGTCCAGGCCCCCCTCACCTGATCAAGCGCTCTCCTTGTTGTTACTCTTTCCCCCCGGCATGTCCGTGACCATGACTCATCAAAGGTCCTTCGCCTTCATCAGTGAGTGCAAATGCTCACACCGTCTAGATCTGTTTCCGAGGACACGATCGCCATGAGAGAGAAAGGAATCTCCCTGGCATCGGGGCAGATGTCCTTCGACCCGGGGAGATCCGGTGGGCCCCTCAGTAACCCCCCGGGGCCCCGCACTTGCCCGGTTAGCCGGGTTCTGGCGCCGGGCCTGACCTGAGGCCTGGTCCCATTGTGCCTGCACCCACCTCTACCTATTTTGAGTGTGCTGTTTACATTTTCCTAAACTGTATATAACAGCAAAAAAATGGCAGCACTCCGAGATTTGTGTGAATAAATTGATACGTTTTTCTGATTTCACAAATCTCGAGTGCTGCCATTTTTTTGCTGCTCTATGTTTTGATGGAGACCTTGGTTTCAGGTCCTGGGAATTGCCCCGGTTCATACTTTTCCCGAGTGTTGCCGCCTCCCGGCTCTTTGGTATCTCTATATATATTCACATATATATCACATATATATCATATATATATATATTATACAACCCACACACACACACAACACACCCACAGAGGAAGTCCAAGCATCACAAACTTAAAGAAATCCAGGATTTGGGTTGCATTTTAAAAGAACCCGGCATAGGTTCTCCAAAAATAGCCAAGAGAAAACAGCACTCCCACATGCAGTAGTAAAAAAAGTTAAACCTTTTTATTCCATCAAATGTGATGTTTGGGCCCTGGCTGTGTAGGCCTTTTTCAATCAGTGTACAAGGTGACAACATGGGGGCAAATTATATAACCATATCAAGGGTCACAACATAAACCTCTTAACAAAACCACCTCATTAGATATGCAGAAATATATCATAAAAACATTTGTGGGAAATGTGTTCATATCATGTGGATAAACATATTGACATCACCAACATGTGATAGAAATGCAAATTCATAAGTAATAAATACATCACTGTATATATACAAGACATGCAGTCATTGATTACTGTAATAGATCCGTTTTATAAAGTTCTAAGTGCTCAGGGTAAAATTCTTCCTATATACACGCGCACGATCGTGTCCCCATATCCTTCTATAGTTTGTTTGTGTAGATGCGTATCTGGCATGCGTGACACACACCCCTGGAACGCAAATACCGGAAGTGACATATCCATCATGACGTTGGCAGGTTACTATGACAACAATATACAAAAAGCTATCGGGAAGAACCACACAGCAAAGCAGACGATTGCAACCATCTACTGACCAGTTATGTATCAAGGGGACAAGGTAACCTCTATATACGTCAGTCGGTTGCATATGTATAGAAATTGTGGAACCGGACAGTTTCATATAGAAGCATAGAACGCTATAAGCATTCACACTGCATATATGTAAGGCATCCTATATCTTGAGAAACTATGAAAAAAACCTTATTTAAAGGAATTAACAATTATGCCACGTCCCCTGGAGGACATAAGGCAATACAGGTCCACAAAAATACTTTATTCATATTTATTGTCAATCAAAAAGATGGTTTGTCTAGCAATTACTGGTTTCAGTAAGAATGAACTCATTGATAATTTGATCAGGGGACGACCGTGCAATTTGGTCTTCAATAATGTAGACAATGTGAAAGAATTGAAAAAACAATTAATATAAGCAAACTTGTAACACTATTCATCTACAGCATGTAGGGATGTTATCTAAAGCAAGTCTGATGTAATGTCACATTTATTAACACTATACCACATGCATTTTGTAATCGACATTCAAACGATTTGGTTTTAGGGTCTCCAGAGTCAAAATCCAATTTCCCTCTTTTTTAAGATTTTTTTTTCTCGATCCCCAACTCTCCTCAGAGGTGGGATCCCCAACTCTCCTCAGAGGTGGAAGATGGTCAATTATATGAAACTGTAATTGCTTTTCAGTATGTTTGAAATCAAGAAAGTGTTCGGAGACCGGGAGGTCCTTTTGCCCACTTTGGATAGTAAATCGATGCTGGTTCAAAGCGGGTCTTGAACTCAAGGGTGGTTTCCCCTTTGTATAATAACTCACACGGGCAACACTGGTAATTCTTCCTCCGTGTGGAGATCTTGTTCGGGGGATGCCTGCATATCTGTGTTTTGTAAGGTCATGTGACCCTTGTATATTGGTATATATAGCCCCCATGTGTCACTTGTACACTGCTTGAAAAGGGCTCTAACAGGGCCAAAATTTAGCATTTGATGGAATAAAAAGGATTCACTTTTCCTACTACTGCCTGTGGGAGTGCTATTTTTCTCTTGGATATTTTTGGAATACCTATGGACATTACACTTGAGACTTGCTTTAGATAACATCTATTCTCCCCCCATGCTGTAGATGAATAGTGTAGATGAATGTTGTTATTTCTCTTGGAGATATATGTATATACACACATATATAAATTTGTGTGTGTGTGTGTGTGTGTAAAAAGCGCCTATCCTGTCAAAATCATTTTTCCACAAAGCACAGCCTACCATGTATGCAAAATAATATTTTTAATTAAGACAAAACCACTTTCTTGCAACTTTGCAGCAAACTGTGATAAAAAGCAAAAATTACATGAAAATTCTACATTTCCACTTAAAATTGTACAAATAATTTTAAACTGTAAGATGTGAGGAACTAGTATATATCCCAAATGTGTATATTCACCAATATGCAGCAATGGTAATGTTAAATCTGAGGGGTGCAACAAATCATTTTTGGAGAAAATGTAACTAAAAATCTGGTGTACACAGTTCATGCACTTCAAGATCCAGCTGTGTCATCATGTGTCATCTGCTGCACATTAGTGCAGTTTGCCTCACTAATAGTGAATCTGGCCCAATGAATATCACTTAATTACTCAACAAAAGCATGAATCCACCTTTTTTGAGTCTATAAAAATTACATCAAATTTTCCACCCAGGTTTGCCACTGGGTGGCAGTAAATCCTACTTGAAGACCCGATCCAGTACCGCACTGAACCCCTATGCCTACATGTGGGGGTCTTGCACCAGGAAAGACTTTCCTTTTACGTGCTAACCCGGTGCACGTCTTCATTTCTTCTGGGCCTTTCGTGGTTGCAGCGCCAGGCACCGGTGCTCGACTGGCAGACGGGTGAGGTTCTCAGCTGGGGACCCAAATGCCGGTCACGTTGTCTGGAACTGCCTTGTCCCGCCTTCTCCGTTTCACTCCAAGTCCTCCAAGCCTCTGGTGGATCTCCCTGCTCCATATGCGGATGTTGCCAATGTTTTTTCACAGAAGAAAGCAGAGACTCTTCCACCACACCAACCCTATGACTGTCCAATAAACTTGATGCCTACACGGGGTCGGGTGTAACCCCCATTTGTTCCTGAGACCACGGCCATGTCGGCTATGTAGAGGAGAACCTGCAGAAGGGCTTTATACGCAAGTCTTTGTCCCCTGCCGGTGCGGGATTTTTCTTTGTGGCCAAGAAGGATGGTTCTCTTAGTCTGTTCACGTGGCAAAACCGCTACCAACTATCCCTGATAAAGGAACTGTTTGATCATTTATGTGGTGCCAAGGTTTTCACCAAGTTGGACCTGCAGAGGGCATATAACCTCATCTGCATATGTGAGGTTGATGAACGGAAAACCGCCATCAATACTCAAGATGGGCACTTTGAATACCTTATTATTGAGTCCCATCAGGCCCATGTACGGCAAGTTCACAGGCGCCTAAGGGCTAATCGCCTATATGCCAAGCTTGAGAAGTGCCAATTCCATCAGAAGAGTCTCCCATTCCTTGGATATATTATCTCAGACGAGGGACTCCAGATGAATCCTGCAAAGTTGTGTGCAGTACTTCAGTGGCCGCGTCCAGTGGGACGAGCTATCCAGAGATTCCTGGGATTCGCCAATTACTACCGGCAGTTTATCCAACATTTCTCCTCTCTGGTATCTCCCATTGTGGCGCTGACCAAGAAGAACGCGAACCCTAAGCTCTGGCTTTCAGCACCTGTAGAAGCTTTCACAAAGCTGAAGTCTGCCTTTTCATCTGCTCTTGTTCTCACCCGGCCTGATATTGAGAAACCATTCCTGCTAGAGGTTGACACCTTATCCGTTGGTGCTGGAGCCATTCTCACCCAGAAGGAGCCCAAAGACCGAACTCTCACCTGTGGGTTCTTCTCTAAGAACTTTTCAGCCGCAGAAAGGAACTACTCTATTGGTGATCGACAGCTTCTGACTATTAAACTTGCTTTGGAAGAATGGCGTTATCTTCAGGAGAGTACTCGTCATCCAGTCAGTATCTATACTGATCACAAAAACCTCCTGTGCCTCTAGACTGCCCAGCGTCTCAATCCAAGACAGGCTCGTTGGTCTCTCTTCTCCCGTTTTAACTTTCTGATACATTTCCATCCTGCAGTGAAGAATGTTAAAGCCGATGCTCTCTCTCGTGCCTCGGATGTTGTTGGGGAAGATCCTCCTTCCAGACATATTGTTCCTCCTGAATGTCTGCTTCTTGCTGCTCCTGTGGATCTTCGGCAACTTCCTCCAGGCAAGACGTATGTCCGACCTGCCCTTCGGAAAAGGATACCGATTTGGGGACATTGCTCTTGCGTGGCTGGGCACCCTGGGGGGCAGCACTTTGTCACCCTCATTTCCCGAATCTACTGGTGGCCAGATCTGGTCAAGGATGTACGGGACTTTGTGGGCTCCTGTACCCGAAACAAGCCATCTCGTCTTAAACATGCTGGTCTTCTTCTGCCGTTACCGATATCCACATGGATTTTTATCACTGATCTTCCATCTTCCTTGGTAATACAGTCATCTGGATGGTAACCGACCAGTTATACAAGATGTCCTCTGCCAGGCCTGCCGTCGGCTTCATGCCTTGCACGCCTGTTCTTCCTGAAACAGCTACTTATTTGACCACGTTGACTGGGTGTATAGTAGAATATCAAAGAGGGGGGCATTGTCCCAACAGGACAAACCTTTTTCTCTCTCAGTACTTCAGTGGCCGCGTCCAGTGGGGCGAGCTATCCAAAGATTCCTGGGCTTCGCCAATTACTACCGGCAGTTTATCCCACATTTCTCCTCTCTGGTATCTCCCGTTGTGGCGCTGACCAAGAAGAACGCCAACCCTAAGCTCTGGCTTCCAGCACCTGTAGAAGCTTTCACAAAGCTGAAGTCTTCCTTTTCATCTGCTCTTGTTCTCACCCGGCCTGATATTGAGAAACCATTCCTGCCAGAGGTTGACACCTTATCCGTTGGTGCTGGAGCCATTCTCACCCAGAAGGAGCCCAAAGGCCGAACTCTCACCTGTGGGTTCTTCTCCAAGAACTTTTCAGCCGCAGAAAGGAACTACTCTATTGGTGATCGAGAGCTTCTGACTATTAAACTTGCTTTGGAAGAATGGCGTTATCTTCAGGAGGGTACTCGTCATCCAGTCAGTATCTATACGGATCACAAAAACCTCCTGTGCCTCCAGACTGCCCAGCATCTCAATCCAAGACAGGCTCGTTGGTCTCTCTTCTCCCGTTTTAACTTTCTGATACATTTCCATCCTGCAGTGAAGAATGTTAAAGCCGATGCTCTCTCTCGTGCCTCGGATGTTGTTGGGGAAGATCCTCCTTCCAGACATATCGTTCCTCCTTAATGTCTGGTTCTTGCTGCTCCTGTGGATCTTCGGCAACTTCCCCCTGGCAAGACGTTTGTCCGACCTGCCCCTCGGAAAAGGATACCGACTTGGGGACATTGCTCTTGCGTGGCTGGGCACCCTGGGGTGCAGCACTTTGTCACCCTCATTTCCCGATTCTACTGGTGGCCAGATCTGGTCAAGGATGTATAGGACTTTGTGGGCTCCTGTACTTCCTGTGCCCGAAACAAGCCATCTCATCTTAAACATGCTGGTCTTCTTCTGCCGTTACCGATATCCACATGGATTTTATCACTGATCTTCCATCTTCCTTGGGTAATACCGTCATCTGGATGGTAACCGACCAGTTATACAAGATGTCCCACTTCGTTCCTCTGCCAGGCCTGCCGTCGGCTTCATGCCTTGCACGCCTGTTCTTCCTGCATATCTTCTGGCTTCATGGACTTCCCTTGCACATTGTCTCAGACCGTGTGGTCCAGTTTGTTTCCAGTTTTCCTGTGCGGTCAACTACAAGTGAAGCTGGACTTCTCATCTGCATACCATCCTCAGTCCAATGGACAAGTTCAGAGGGTTAATCAGACCCTAGGCTGCTATCTCCGCTATTTTGTCTCCACCCAACAGGACGACTGGTCCATCCTGCTACCATGGGCCAAATTCTCCTACAACTGGCCAGACTCTGAATCTGCCAGCTCCGCTCCATTTTTTATTTTGTATGGACATACACATCCTCGACCCCCACATCTCCCTCTTGCTGAGAGCTCTGATGTTCCTGCCGTAGACACTTTGGTCCAAGATCTCAGATCCATCTGGGAAAAAACATGTCAGTCTTTACTCCGGGGATCTGCCCGCACCAAAATCCTGGCAGACAAGAAGCACAGGTCGCCTCCAGTCTTCTCCCCAGGTGACAAAGTCTCCTTGAGGATTGGCAGATAGAGCCAAGCCTCCTCTCTGGTGATTGAACAGTGGGCACTGCCCCCGTCACCACGTCAGATCAAAGAGTCTATAAAGGTTAGACTTTAACGCGATGTGCCGCATTATAGCCCCGGTACCCCTGAGGATGCCACTCCACGTGGCGAAACATGTCGGGGGGGCTACTGTGTGAATGTTTTTAGGCCCACCTTCTAATCATAATAAATAAAAGTTACGTTTTAGTGGCAAATGGGTATAGATGTCCGAATGGACAATTTTTTGTGTGATGTATGACACCACACTGCATATTAACACACTAATTATAGCCTGCTCAGGAACTGCTGCAGGTAATAGCAGAATTCTATGCTGACAGGTGTTGGTGTACAAATTCCCAGCCGCATTACGGCTAACGGGTATATCTGAAGACTGGAGTCTGTAGGTTTATCTGTCCCGGCAGTAGGGTCTACAACTTGGTCTGTTATGGTATATAATAGGCATTGAAAAAGAAATTATTATATTGGATGATATGGATCATAGGATTTTATTGACTTTTGTGGTGTAAAAAAGTGGCTAAAAAATTGCATTGCATCACTATGGCCTATTCCTGCTACTCAGAAATAGGGGCTTATACATAGAACCACTGCCAGGAGTGGCATCCAGCCAGCATTCTCTGGCTCGCCCAAACAGTTACACACATTTATAGCTGGATCAGCAAGCCGGAGAGAAGCAGGGCACAGAGCTAGCGCTTTCCCCCACATTTAGTCAACTAACAGCGTGGCAGCTCTCCTCCATAGCCCGGCAGCATATATTGGAGGCCACAGAAATGAGGGGAGTATGTGCAGGAGGGTCACCTGTGTCCTTCTCCTCCTCTGCTGCAGAATCATGTGATGCTGGCCCTTTCATGGATGCCCTGGATGGTGGGCATGAAGATATGTACCACTTCAACATAGGTTAGTACTGTGTAAGAGAGTATAATTAAATACTTTGCTGTGTGTGTAATTAAACTGCAAGACAATGGGGCACATTTACTAAAGCCCCACAAATTACCGATTTGCGCCGAATTGCCCCAGGTTTTTGGTGCACGCGATCGGATTGTGGCGCATCGGTGCCGCCATGCACGCAACGGAAATCGGGGGTGTGGCCATCGGAAAACCCCATGTATTTGGAAAAAACACAGAATTAAAAAAAAAAATGTGTCGCTTGACACGCGCCTACCTGCACCCAATATAGGATAGTGAGATCCAGCGAACTCCGTTGGACCTCGGCGCCGCAGTGACACCTAGTGGACATCGGGCGCACTAACTTAGTAAATCTGCACCAATATGTAAGTATGTCTGCATATGTGCATGTGTGTGTATATGTGTGTAATTGTGTGCATGAATATGTAAGTTTATGTATGTATTGTATTAAAGGGGTATTCTTGTCTGGGCATTCACATTCAGTTTGATAAATATGCCATATATAAACATTTCTTCAGTTAGATGTTATTAAAAAAAATGTTCCTGTGTGAAGATTATTTCTCATAAATGTAGTCATTTTGTCCCTTAGAAACGAGATAGCTTCCACGGATACGGCCACCTCTGCCTGAGAGATTGCACAAATAAACAAAAAGTTTTTGTATATGAAATGTCCGGGAGTTACTGCAGGTCCTACAGCCGTCCTGTGGTAATGATCGATGAATCCAGGTTGTCAGGCAGGACTCAATAGCGCATGTCTGGCCACCGCTGCCAGAGTGTGACGTGGTCGTATCCGAGGAAGCTATCTGGTTTCTAAGGGACAACATGACTATATTTATGAGAAATTATCTTCACACAGGAACATTTTTTTTAATAACATCCAATTGAAGAAATGTTTATGTATGGAAGATTAGTGAAACTGAATGTGAGTGCCCAGACGAGAATACCCCTTTAATGAATTTATCATCTAAGGCTTCCTACACACAACTATCAGTCTGCAAACAGGGTATATTAGTACTTCACATGGTGAGCTAGTAATCGTTTATAGCAGTTGGCTTATGGCCTCCATTTATGGTCACGTGCATGACTCCTCAATTGGTTGCAATACTTCCATATTAAATGGATTTTAGATTAAAAAAGGGATAATTTATATAGTATGTTAATATAAAGATCATTTTAAATATTGTAATTGTTGAACAGAGTGAGTCCAATTTTTCACACACAACGCAAAGGGACGGACTACTTGTTCCCAAAGTAGGAAGCCTGTTGTCAAAATCTAAATCCCCTGACCACTGTAAGTGCAAAGCCACATTTATGACTTGCCATTTTTTTCACAGTCACTCCTCTCCCCCAGGTCTATGTGATTGTGCTTATTTTACTCATCTTGCGATTATTTAAAAAAAAAAACTGCTGAGAGATTTATTGAAGGGTCAATGTCACTTAAATCTGCTCCAAAGGCAGTCATAACTATTGAAATGCGCCTGCCTAATAATGAATACCGATCATTGTCCTCATCCTCATATCCTCATTCATTATGTTTCAAATCTGTCTAGCAAGCTGCAGCAGCAGTCAACACAGATGGCAGACAGGCTTTGAGAAGACCACCCCCTTACCAGATTTGTTATTTCACCTGATATTACATATACTTGCCCTCTTCTTTTTTAAGTAGAATACATCTCCAGAAAACCAGTAATAATGGGTCTATGAAGGTTTCCTAACAATTATACTGCCCCAAGTAATTTTGAGTCACAGAAATATTAGCCCGTACTAGGGTTGCCACCTTGGATCCACAAAAATACAGGTGATTGCAGGTCATGGCACTTAAAAATACCAGCCACAATATAAGCAGCTTCGGCAGTGTCATCAGAGTATCCAGAACAATACTGGTAAAAAAAACAATGCTGTTCATGTGACAACCAAGTCTCTTGTATGCCAATTTTGTGTTGATCACAAAAGTTTTTCCCTTGGGAAACAACACAGATCTGAACCCTTTTTTGACCTCCCACATGGAAAAGCATAAAAGGAATACAGAAACATGTTGTATGTGTTTTTGTAGACTGAAGGAACAGGAAATTTGGGCGTAATTTATTACCTTAGGAATTTGTTCAGGTCTCCATGTTTCATGTACTCAAACACCATGATGAGAGGATCACCCTCTACACAAACACCATAAAACTTTACAATGTGTTCGTGTTGTAGGTTGGTCAACAACTCTGCCTCCCGATGAAAGTCTTTTCGGGCATTGTCACTGGCATCTTTTAATGTCTGCAAAAATGAAAATACTGATAATTAGTTTTACCATGACACTCATCATATTAATAATTCTGTGAATAGAAATAGTGCATATGAAGTTGTACAATATTTAGGAATATGCAAATGTTGCATAAAAAGCAGAATGTAAGCCTTTAACATAAGGGGAAAAAAAACATAATAAAAGCGATCTGGGATCTGTGGAATACAAAGCTGTTAGTGTTGCCAGGCAACCAGGAAATGGCAAGAGAAGAAGTCAGAGAGGCCAATATGAGGGAGGGGGGACATGGAAGATGGAGCCTGGTCTCATCATTGCACATAGGTAAAAAAAGCACATGATGACTCCCACTCACTGCATTTATTTCATATTCTCCATTGAATGGGTTACATGATGTCCTAGGCTGATAATGTGTGCCATCCTGGTACAATCTGATCATCAAGAAAGGATGGGTCCAAATTGTTTTCTAATATTGTTTCTAAATACTGTACATTTAGTTCTTTTTACAATTTCAGAATGGACAAAGAGCCTAACACTAAAAGTGCTGCCTATAATGATGATTACTAACCAACGTGCACGTCTACATTTGGATGGTAAAGGAGGTGTCCTCCAGCAATTCTTTTAGAGAGCCAGAATGGCTAAAACGTGTAAAAGAAGAAAGAGCCAGCATTCACTAGCTTAGCAAGCACCTGAACCAGTCAGGCATTGGTATAGTGCTTACATGTGTGTACTAACAGGAACTAGGAAACTAGCAGGAGATCTAGAAGGAGTAGACACATCAGCAGTGGGGGATTGGTGGTGGTGGTGCCTTTTTAAAATAATTTTGATACTTCCCTTTCACAAGCATTTTATAGGCCGCACAGCATCTTTGAATAAAATATAACATTTGTGTACAGCCTACGCTTTAAAAGCTTAAAACTTATGTAACCTTTCATTAAACTTTGTATAAATCAGTAGTTCAGTGTGTACAGTACATAGACAAGACAAACATTGTTTGTGGTCTTTAGGTGACTTGCAATATTCTATTATTCTAATTATTCTTTCTGCAGACTGCATCTGTAATTTGCTGTTATGGAGACTAAGCTGCTGTGACTCACTACTATCACCTTCAATCCAATGAGCTTCTATCAGTCTTAACAGCAATATGGAATTCAGAAGAGATTTCTGAGAGTCAAGTTATCACAATGGAAATTCAACATGATAAGAAAAAGTTTAGGAAATATACCATCAAAATCAAGACTTACCCATAACTCCAGGCACTGAGACTAGGGAACTCTTCTTATATTTGTTATTTATGGCTCCCTCCTTCTAAAACCAAACTGTAAATTATACTAATTTGTCTGAAGGGCTGTGGGGGCATTTCCAGAGTTCCTTTGCGCTGCAGTTTTAAATGCTGTTACACTTTGCAAGGAGCACTTCCCCCTCCCACTGTGTCCTGAAACTTCCTATGCTGCCTGAGATCACAGCAGGCAGAGCAAGGGAGAAGTGTTGAGGGAGCAGGGAAGATAATGAGGCAGTGCAACAGCCTTGGAAGCTACAGCATAGAGGGGCTCTGGTAACAGCCCCCCCCCCCCCCAATATCCCTTCAGGTTAATAAGCATAATGTAAAAAGTTGATTTTAGAAGGAATGTGGCCATGGATAACAAATATAAAACGATTACCACAGTCATAGTTCCTGGATCTATGAATAAGCATCCATGGTTTATCTATGCTTGATTTGATTTCGATGGTAGATTTCTTTTAAGTACTTTGCTCAGCTAAGATTGGAAAAGATCATTTTTAATACCATAGATTCCAGGAATAAGCACAATTCATATTCAAATGGGTCATTAAAAGGGTTTTCCTATAAAGCATGGGATAGGACCTCACTTGCTGATCAGTGGGGGTCTCAGTGCTGTCCAACGAGTGGTCCAACCGACCCCTTGGAGCAGACGGCCGCGCGTTCTGCTCCATTAATCTCTATGGAGCAGTTGGAAATTGCAGAGCGATGTGCTCTCCGATCTCCGTCAGCTCCATAGAGATTAATGGAGCAAAACAGTCATGCTCGGCCTTCTGCTCCATTAGTCTGAGGAGCGGCGAGGGGTCGGTCGCACCCCCTGTTCTCATGATCTGCGGGGGTTTCAGCAGAAGAATACTCCCCTTAGCAGAAAAATGTTGTGGACATACACTAAAATTAAGAATTAAAATGCTACTGGCCCTTTAAACCGTCCATTGATTTTCTCCCTCTGACTAAGACACAGGACAGAAGATAGTCGCTAGTCACAAGTCCTGCATCACATGTCCACATGCTTTATAAAGTTCATAAAATTTTGTGATCATAAAAGCAAACTATTTAAGCTCTGCTTTGTGATTAATGGCATTAAGTTTTGTTGTATTCATTTATTTATAGCATTATGGGTTTTGGTATCAGACGTTCATATTCCCCATTTCCCCATATTCCATATACCCCTTTAATTATTATTCTTACATCTATGATCATTTAATGTCACAAATTCCAACCGTACTAAACACCTCTAACCTTAATCTAAAAAAACTATTTTCTTTACTTTAAAAGTGCCAGTTAACTGGGAATGGATTACCTTTACTGCAACAAGTATCTTATCCTGTTCAGGGTACAAGTTATAACATTCTGCAAGGAACACTTTGCCAAATGCTCCTTCTCCAAGTTCTCTCTTTAAGACAATATTGTGTCTTTTTATATGTTGAACAACTGTAATGATAAAAAGGTACAGTTAGAATGACATTGCTTTTAGAAACTATTGGAAAATGTTACAAAGCATCAATAAAATATCTATCTAGTGACATTGGTGTAAAAAATGATACATCCTTCACTGATAAAGTAGGGAATTCCAATGTAATGGCATATGATGTAAGAGACCAAAATGTAGATGATCTGGAATTAATTCTAATACTTGTTCTACTGTGCCTGCTACACACTATAACCAATGCTGTCGGAGGAGCAGCTTGGTCGAGACGACACTGCCGGGCAATAAGGTGAAGCACTGCAGACGAATGGAAGAACCAGAAGAGGTGAGTATAAGGTGTTTTAATAGGCCCCCCAAGAGATACATATATATATATATATATATATATATATGTATATATATATATATATATATATATATATATTTTTTTTTTTTTTTATCACAGACAAACCCTTTAATTTTTTTATGTCATTATATCAAATAAAAATTTTTGAAATTTTATATTTTGTTTGTATGATTACTATATTCCCGCCCTCCTTTTTTTGGTGCATAGCAGTGGCTCTTGAGCCGAGCAAGTGGGGACATTGGGTGATGACCCCCTTTTTCTTTTGAGGTTCTTTTTTGGTTAAACCCTTTAATCAGGTCAACCTATATGAAAAATAGTTAAATGCCCGTTCTACACTATATTTGGTTATCGTGGATGGGCTAGCGGGAAAGAAACTCGGAAAGGATTGTCTACCAAACCCACCACATAGACATTACACTAATATTCATGGTAACTTTAGGTAACAACCATCTAGTTGTTGGGCGTAGACAAGACTGTTCTTCAATTATGACAAATGTTCAGAGGTTGTAATTCTTATTAGCTTCTTTCATACGCTTGTGTTTCTAAGATCGTTTAAAAAGCATCTGCCATCACTTTTCAGTTATGTAACATTGTAACAGGAGGACTGAATGAAAATATTGTAGTGCATTTTTTTAAAAGTGAATGAAAAGTTTACAATTCACAATTGATAGACAATAAATGAGGTGACATGGGTAGCCAACCAGAGATCAGTTCATGGAGGGAAATGCTAGATTACACGTTTATAGGATAAGATATTCATGAGTTGCTATTTTGATTATTTTATGTACTTTGTCAGCATTGGCTGACAAAGATAATATCTATATCCCTCAACAAGCTCCAGCTACTTAATCACATTGCTTGGTCCAAATCACCTTACAGTATCTTGCTGCTGTCTGATACCAGGTGCATTGTGGGTCCTGACTCGCAGAGCTAAGAAACCTAAGTTGGAAGAAAGGAAGAAAGAAGAAGGAAAAAAAATACCTCACCTATTTCTTTAAGTTAAATTTGGCAATTCAGGAGTCAATTGGGCAGAAGTCCTATTGATGACCTAAAAGTGTGAGGTTTTCTGAAATTTAGTTCCAAAGAAAACTTTCTTATTCTCTCCTTATTGTACCTATTATTGAACTGATTTGACAAAGACAAAGCTCTTTATGGTAATGGTCATAATTGTAGGCCTTCCAAAGTTCAAGAGGATGGTCTGCTTTAACTTTGGTAGAATTAACATCACTCTAAAAGCTATACAACTGCTTAGGCAGAAATAATCAGTCAATGCAATCAATACCATGGGATCTTGACCTGCAATTCACTTAATTGTGGCTGGGATGGTTTCATTGTAGAGCAGTGTGGATAGATTCCTTAGGAAATCCATGGTAGAACACTTAATTATTTTGTTATCAGGGTTAAATCTTGGAGATGGGAAAGGGATTTTAGAAATAAAGAAATTGTCTCAGTGAAAGCCAAGCTCTTTAATAATGTCCTAACAAAATAAGTAAGCAGATGATTTGGTAATATGTACTAGATGACTTCCCTAAATTTACATTCAGACACATCTTATAACTGGTACTCTTTAATTCTCTGTGCCAGAATAAGAGTTCAATGTGCTGGTCATAGCAAATGAGTTAATCTACCACTCTCTTTCATGGTTTGTGATGTAGGGTTAAATGTGGACCACATCTTGAAGCATTTCTGTGTTCTGCTGCTATTCCTGTCCTTAGAAACATCTACAAGTAAACTGCCTGCTTTCAGAATGCTGTAACACACTACAAATTTATCTCAATTGATCTCACTGAAAGGATTAAAAAAGAGAAAAAAGGGAGTTTTATTTTACAAAAATAGAAGTTTCCATTCTTTTTGTTATCTCTCTCTGTCACTTCTACATGGTATTTTGAAGAGTTATTTTTAGACTATGCATTAGTAAGTGTAGGCATGTAATTCAATGTTTTTGCCACTTTAGCTGAGCCTTATTCATCAGTTATAACCAGTGTTAGGAATCTATTCCCCCATCATTAGAAACCATAACTGATTCCAGAAGCCATGAAAGAAAGAATGGGGAGCACAATCCTTGATGAAGTCTCAAGAACTGTGTGCCAGTAATTGCAATATTTTCACCCCTTACACCACCTCCATGCCAAGTAGATGTGGAGGGGCATAGAGTGGGGTGTGCCCCATATCAGGGAATGAGCTAAAGATCGGGCCCGTTCCTGGGGAAGGTTTCAATTCCAGGCACGATGCACCAAATCAATCTGCCCTGAAATTTAAAAATCGGACATATTCCCTTTAAACTTGTGGTGCCTAACATACATTACTCTATAAGAATGCCATGGCATAAGGTACCTATTGTGTGTATGCTGTTTGGTTTTGGTACTTTGTATAGGGGCTGTCAGCTGTGCTTTATTATGTCTTTGAAAAAGAGAATACCAATAGCTATCATAAATTAGGCACATTGTCTCCACAGGTGACACAGCAATTGACTCCAGCCAAGGTCTGTAGTCGATTTTAGTAAGTTTATACATCAGTTTACTGGTATAAAATATTGTAATTCTGGTGCAGGCCCCACTTTTTCTCCCTTCCTGACCACACCCCATTTTTTGAAAGCGCTGAAGACAGCTAGAAAGGAAACAAATCATTATCTCACAATCCAGTTCTTTGTTTTAGCTGCAACTACATATATACATGCTGTATATTACATTTTTATCTAATTATCATTATTAATTATATGTACATTTTAGAATAGGTGCTTTATTATAAACTGCTTTGATATTACAAGCTTACCTTCTCTAAAATTACTATAATAAAACAAATGTTTTATTGGTTACTATGTTAAAGCAAATGATTTATGTAAAGGAGCAAAAGTTAAGTAGCTGTATTGAGTAATTGCACTAAATTGGAAAGAGTGTGTTTGGTCCAGATAATATTCCATTCATCATAATGCCCAAGGGATATACATCCAAAATAAAGATTAAGAAGTTTTGTATAATGTTAATGTGTAGTATTTACTTTAGCGTAATGTGTACAGCAAACTAATGTGCTCATTTTTAAGGAATCTACATTGAATAAGTTAATTCTAGTCAATAAACGCACAACTGCTGTATTGCATACAAAAGCATGAAAACGGATAGATGGAAAAGGTGGCTTTCCTGTTGTGCAGCTTTTTTCAGAGCTCCATGAGCTGTGGTAATCTCTTATATTTGTTATTCATTGTATCCTATATGTATATGAGTATCATCCTATAATCTTTTCATATTATGTTCTAAAATGTTATTTCCATCTGTCCCTTGGAAGGTGAATGTGGAAAGCAATATATACCAATAGTCACATGATTTGCCAAATACACAGAACCTGGAAGGATAAGCTTATATAGGTTGAAGTTATCAAGAATAAAACACAATGGGGCACATTTAGTAAGAACAGTGCAATCTGTACTATGTGCAGTTAACTTTGTAGTGCAGAGTGCGCAGATTCAGGATTTCTGGCACACGTTCTGCATGAATTTGTGCACCTCTTTTTATTATTGGTGCACCTTTAACATGGGGCGTGCGACACATTTCTGTCAGGCTTTTCATGTTAAATCTGGCCCACGGTCTGACATGAATAATGTAGCTGCAACGCAAAAGGGTTGTGTGCGCCACAAATGTGGTGTGGACACTACTTAAATACATGTGCAAGCAACTTTCACCTAAAGGAACATGCAAAGGCCGCCAGAAGACTTGCGCATGTCCCTTAGTAAATACGCCCCAATGTATACCCAATTCATCTTAAGCCATATATAACTTATAAAATATTTTGAGTGGGGACATGTATATGAGTATTTGTATTAAAAGTGAATGTATTGTATAACTGTTTGTAAAATGTTATCATTGTGACTACCAACAATGGCTTTTACTTTAAAAGCAATCTATGTATGTAAGAACAATAGAAAGTGAAATCTTATTCAATTGCAGCTTAAAAAAAACTGTGGCTGTATCTTTAATATGGAACCTCTTCCCAGCACTAAATCTGTCTCCTGCTTGTGGTTTCATGCAGAAATAAATCTTTTGGCTTTGTATTGGGACACTCTAAAAGGTTTTATGAAAAATCAAAAGAATATGTTTCGTAATGATCTTATCAAGTGATGCCAAAACTCATTAACCTTGTCATCATAAATTTTGGTAAAATATTAATCTCCTGACTGTCTGAGAGGCTGTAAAATTAAAAAATTTCTTCTTGTGGCTTAAAATAGGGGTTTTATGTGAAAATATTGCAAGGGTTTTTTTTTTATTTGTAATACTGGAACAGAAACATACAGTAGTTTTTAGAAAAACATGGCTGCCAAATTTTTGCAGCATAACTCAATTAACTTCAGTGGAAGGTGAGTATACAGTAATTGTAGTATTATTATGTTTAAAAAATCATCAACAAGAAAAAGAAAAGATGGACAGACTCCATTCCAGATGAACAATATGGGGGAGGTTTTTTACTCCAAACTACTTCAGGTCAGACCTGGAGTATTTTTGCCTGGCGGTCGTCTACAGTGCGGCAAGGAGGAGGCGTGGCTGCAATCAGATGCCGACGCAGGATAAATCTCCGCCTATCTGTTTATAAATATACAACATATTTAATACCCATGATGGGAGAATACATGAACCTATATCAGTGGAGCAGGGCATAGTGTGTCATAGGTTTCCTTTAAAAATGCATTTTGCATTATTTGGTCTGTTTGTGGTTGTTTATATAATTTACTTTGGATGTATTGAAATAATTTGTGTAAACTTTGTGTATTTATAAACAGATATATTTCTTTGATATCTTTGAATTTTGTAACACAGCAAACCTTGGGGGAAATTTATAATTACTTTTCTTTTAAATGTGAGTGCAAAAAAGTCACACATTTTCACAGTGACGTTATTGCTGCTTTATCACATTTGCACCACAACTTGTGCACTGCTTTTTTAATGGATGTGCTGTATTTATCTAAATAATCCAGCTGTTTTCACTAAAGTTAGTGTTATTGGTCATATGCCACATAAAATTGTGCAAAAGCTTGCCTCGTCTTGGGTGGCGAACTTGGCAGGAAGAAGCAGGACAACCAACTTTGCAACTTTTTTGCGCGTTTCTCCATGAGTACTTGAGAAAGTTCACTTGTTGGCTAGATAAAAATGGCAGAGGGATGAGGAACCCATAACGAAGAGTAGTGGTGTAGATGTGTTGGCTCTCATGACAGTGATTCTCATAGTGAAGGACAGCATTTTACTCATCTCTTGTTACACACATAAAGAAGGCACCAAATCTACTAGAATGGTGTACAACACTTAAAGTGACCCTGTCACGAGAGACCTCATTTTCCACTAAAGTCAGATTGTAAAAGCCCATGACACCAGCAGTGCAAATCTGCCTTTCTGCCTTTTCTAAGCATTTGCATTACAATATAATTGTGTGTTATAACTTAATCTTGCATGCTGACAAAATCCTGGGGTAGTCACAGGGGCTGGACTTTGGTTTGGATGCATTTGAAAAAAACAACAAGTGACCTATTTGAGCTGAAGGCTCTCTCCATGTTTGTGCTCATGTACAGCTTGTCCCTCCCCCACTGATGTCAGGCTGACCAGGCTGTGACCTCTGAGAAGAAGCAGGAGGTGGAGCTGTTCAGGAGCACAAAAGTAGGGGCCAAGATCTGAGGAGTGAGTAACACAGACAAACCACATGTTTTTTTTTTAAATGCATCCAAACCAAAGTCCAGCCCCTGTGACTACCCCAGGATTTTATCAGGGAGCAAGGTAAGTTATAACACACAATTCTATTGTAATGCAAATGCTTAGAAAAAGGCAGATTTGCACTGCTGGTGTCATGGGCTTTTACAATCTGTCTTTAGTGAAAAATGAGGTCCCTGGTGACAGGTTCCCTTTAATATGCAAGGTTTATCGGTATACTCCCAACTTGTTAGAGGTATTGGAACATAATATGAGCCACTCATAGGAGGTTATAAGCATCTGTCATGTAAGAAGAACCTTGATGGATTATAGTGTACTAGTGTATTTGCAGAGGCATAACTTAAAGCCTCAAAACACAATGTGTGCAGGATCTATCATCTACTATGTGGCATCTACTGGCATGCCATCTATTAAGCAGTGATTAAGCAGAGTCAGGCCACCCCTTTAAATTTATGTTTATATAGAATAATTACAGTTCAGTATAAGGCTCCATTCACACAGCCATATTGGGGGCTGTGATTTAGCCGAATAAATTGTGGCCAGATCACAGCCCCCATAGAGTTCTATGACACTTGGTCTTGTAGCCCGACAAATTAGGCGTCAACTGCTAAAAAACAATATTACAAAATTAATGAGCAATATTTAAATCATTTTGGTTGAGAAAATTTACTTTAAGACATTTACTTTAAGACATTTACTTTAAGATAAGACACCATGGGATAGATAAACTAAGCAAATGTTCATTATAAAGAACCAGTTCATTGTAAAAGAAAAGAAATCATCAGAACTTACATGTATCAGGTTTTAGATGACTATTGGTAATTCCAAAGTATTGTGGGTTTTCAATAACAGGGATCTTTGTCATACCAATTATAACCGCATCAGGGCCACCTTCTGAGGAAGAAGGGGTATTGCTACCATTTGAGATATGATGAAGAGGGCTGGCTGAATCATCATCATTGCTTATGACAGAGGATGGACCTGAAAGAAAAATACATTTTCTTAATTCATTTTAAAGTAGTGAGACTTTTATAGACCAATGCAAATAAATGATGCTTTATAGACTGCAGCATAGAAACTTCATATTCTAAATTTCACTCTATGGTTTACTTTAATTGTTATAAAAAAAGATTAAGAATCAATATTTGAATTCCCATCTAGGTCAACATCTGCAAAGAGTCTGTATGTTCTCTCCGTGTTTGCATGGGTTTCCTCGAGGTACTCCAGTTTCCTCCCACACTCCAAAACACACCGGTAGGTTGATTAGATTGTGAGCCCCATGGCGACAGGGACTGATTTGGCAAGCTCTGTGTAGCACTGCGGAATATGTTGACGCTATATAAATAAAGGAATTATTATTGTTATTTCAATACAGAACATGCAAATACTGCAGAATGAGAAACAGTCTTGTAGAAATCCTACAGAGAAGACAGGGTTCAGATGTTTTTTTTAGTTTTTCTATATTGAGGAATTACTAATGAGCAAGGCTTATAAAGAGGTTACTTCTGCTCCAGCCAGTTCCATTACAGCCAGACATAGGATAGAAAGGAGGAAGGGCTCCTGGGACACAGAGTAGGTATCTTTTTTATGTTTAATTATGAGATAAAAGATTCACTATTCAATAATAAATTTAGTGACTGCTATCCAAAATAATGTACATCTGATGGCTGTTGTAATTCAAGACATCAATCTTTGTGATGGTTGTACAGTATTTTGGATTCCATTAAATAAATTTGGCTTGGTACACACTATAATCTATGCTTTAGTTGTTTTACTTCTTAAAAAGAACAGAACAATTAAAAAACAGAAGCTCCTTATATAAAGTAACACAACAGCATTCTCTCAAAAGACCTCACTTACTATTTAAGAGTTAGTCGCGCTTTCATTGTCCTTCATTTTATTCAATCCAGACTATTTCATCCTTGATTTTAAACATATTTTGCAAATTCGAGCATAACCTCAATCAGCTAAGCTCTTTACCAAGTTCTGGAACTCTTTCTTATACTTTACTCAGGTTTGGCCATTATCACCCGACTACTGGATTTTCAACAGCCAAAAGCTATACATAGGATGATGCCGGAAGCCACCATTTCCTTATAGTGGCCATGCTGAGTTTCTGCAGCTCTGCTTCCAAGTAAAGGAACAGATAGTTATGGGAGAGGGGCTCAAGAGTTATACTGGTGTAAAAAGCCATGAAAAAGACGGATTTACTCCTTCACTGCCAGGAAATGAGACTTTCCCCCGCTAATGTCATCTCCATACCAAGTGGATGGGGACAGGGGATAAATGTGCAGTCCCGCAGTGTGGGTCAGGGTTTCCAGGGTGCCAGTTCCAGGAGCAGGGTACAATGTCATTTTACACCAGACAGACTGGTTGAGTGTCTGATATACTAAGAGGTCGGAGCCACGATGCTCAAGTTCTTAATAAATTACTCCATAGCTTATTATTGTATCATTAATGAAATTACCTGTGGGCCTGGAGACTCTGTAAACTCTATGCCCACCAATCTCTCACATAAAACAACCAGGTACCAAAGGATTTCAATCCTTTTTAAATACTGGAATGACTGTATCACAATTTTGTAAATGATTGATGGAGAAGATATAATATAATATGGATGAATTCATCTCAGCCATAGATCACAGTTGCTGTAGCAACATACTGTATCTGGCATGGTCTGTCATATTTGAACTCTATGCAAGCAATGGATACATCAGCTTTCAGGAAGCTTTTGATAAATGGAGCGACTCATGACACATGCTGTATAAATGCTTGCTCGTTTGACAAATTAGCTGTTTTACATGCAGTTGCCCAAATTCCATTCCCTTAATGCTGCACTGACTCAATCACATCGCAGTGATGGCCACATAGCTGACATATGCTGTAAAGCAGAATAGCCAGGAATCACAAATGAGAAAACAATCTTCTGAAATGTAATTTTAAAAAAGCTGATTTCTGCTGACAAGGAGTCACCGTGTGTCCCCTCATGAATCATGTAGACACTGTAAAGTGCCTAAACTCTGCTTATCCCGATTAAATGGGGTCACCTAATTACTTGTCACAATGATCTAAGTGGCCAGATTTTGACAGACAATATTGACTCAAGCAGCTCATTCCCGGTACTGGCAGCGAGTGTGGCATTTCTTCATTTTATACACTCCTGCACCTTCAAAAGTGACATTTATCATTGCATGATTTGCTCCTTCCATGGGCTTTATGCAGTAACTTTATATTGTAGAGCCACCACAAATTCTCTTGAAACTGTGACGTATTTTTGTAAAAGTTATTGGTTATCTATGTAATCTGCAGGCTCCCACAACAAGCCAAAAAAACTTTTAATACACCATACCTGGTACTGGGAAAGACGGATTAGTAGAACAACCTCCTGCAGGAGGAGCCTTGAACCTGTTGGTCAGGATCATCTGCATAGGACAACTCTGACCTGACTGGCAGGATCATCAACCGGGAAAACTTGGGGAAAAGATTGTGCACCACATACTGTATTTTCTATGTTTTTTTTTTTTAAAGATGTAAGTTGCTTTAAAGTTTCAGATCTTGTTGATTTCCTGCAGGATCCATAGTGGGAAATTGATGAACATCCCATAAGTTTAAATAGGAGTTATTATTACCCAACCAGGTAAAGTGACCACCAAACCTTCAGGTGAACATATGCACATTTGGAGGGAGAAATATCACTGCTGTTGCAGTTTTCTGCAACTATGGTTGTGGAGGAGGCTTATGGGCTTGGTGGTGGTTCCCATCCCGATCCTGCATTCACTCAAAACTATGCCAGGTCAGAGCTGTTTTGCACCGGTGTATGATAAATCTCCCCCTTTAACCCTAGGAGCACTTCTCTGCACTGTAAGTTATATGTTTGTTTGTTTTTTTTAAATAAAATGGATAATCTATTTAAGATAATGAAACAAGCAGTGAGTTGGCTATTGGTACATAATAATTCTTTTTTATGTATGCCAATTTGTACTGGATTGTGCATATATCTGTTTCAGACTGGGAAAAAAAAGTACGGTTACATAGGTCTGATATTTTTAAAGGGGTTATCCGGGTTTAAAAATTTTTTTATGGCCGAGCTGGGTAAGGGCTAGTTAAACATAATAAGCATGGACTTACCTCCTCCGGCGCCGCCGATGTCCCGCGCCGCGGTCACTTCGATCCGTGCCCCTGTAAACAAACAGGGGCACAGAAGCCGCGCACAGGGAGCTTCCGGTCCGCGTTGTGGACAGCTCCTCCCATCCGTCCCTATCTCTCAGCGTTGTAAGCGCTGGGAGATGGTGCGCATGGGAACTTCCGGCCGGCCGGAAGCTCCCTGTGCACCCTTGTACTGAAACTGGCGCACGGAGAAGACGGGCCGCGGCGCGGGACATCGGCAGCACCGGAGGAGGTAAGTACATGTTTATTATGTTTTAATAGCCCTCCCCAGCCCGGCCATAAAAAAATTTTTAAACCCGGATAACCCCTTTAAATAGAATCCCAGTTATAAGCTTCAATACTACAAGTTCTCATAACTGCTGTATATCTTCTATTCAAATTTCTCACGTTTTGCTTAGTTCTGACCAAAGGTAACCTGGAATACATCCCCTGTCCAATTTGCCCCCCATCCCTTTTTATTTGGAATGGCCATTATGTAAAGACTTGCAAACAAAAATGGAGTAGCTTAGTCTATTTTATTAATGTATCTGGAAGTACTATTGTTGAAATAAATGGATTGAAGTTTTAGGCTGGATGCTGGACTTTCCCTTTCTTTTGCTTACAGGACTCCACATGTGTTTCCTAATTTTCCATACAAACATAGCTCCATCATTATCACAGAAAGACGCGTGGTTTCCTGTACAAGAAGAGCAGACTGATAATAAAATACACATTACTACCTCTCCAGACCTGTCGTTATTCTACTTTCGATTTGTATTCTGTATTGCCTTGTTTTGCTTCATAGAAATGTATTGATAAACAGAAATTGGTAATGCGTCCCTGCGCTGACTCTGTCCAATGATAGCAACTAGTTGTCACTGTATTCCTGAAGTCCTACAAGCCATAACAGAGAGATTGAACACTGGCAAGGTATAAAAAAATGTATCACATATGAATAAAAGTGTTTTCTAGAATAAACATAAAAGAAAAGCAGTTAAATGCTTTAACTAGTGTTTATTCTGGCCATAGATACAAAGGCCTGAAATATGACCAATAATTTTTATTTCTGCACTCTTGTACATCTGTACAATTCAGTTAGTGTGCCAATCATCACATAGAACCAGCATAATACCATCTACAGTTCGTTACTGTAGAAATAATAATGCAGGCAGTCCCCGGGTTATGTACAAGATAGGTTCTTAAAGTTTGTACTTAAGCTGAATTTGTATGTAAATCAGAAATGTATATTTTATAATTATAGCTCCATATATATAAATTTGGGGATTTTTAGATTTTTTTTAAATTTTGTGGCGTCTTAGGAAAGTAAAGCTTCATTATAGACACCTCACTTGCAGCCTGGGATGAAAGTGAAACATCCAGAAAGCTTCAACAGAGGTCTCATTGGGCAGAGAGGTGCATCTGTATAAGTTGATTTCACAAAATATTTTTACAACTCACTAAAGTATTTTGGTTTAGTATAGGATATATGAATTATGTGACGACACTGATTGTCTGATGCTGCATCAATCCAACATATTTTGTGAAATATTAATACCCCATTCACACAAAGAAGTTTGTAGAAGGGACTGAGAAAGTGACAAAATCCAATAAGTCCCATTCATCAGGCATTAACTGTACATTGGATTTTATTGCATTGACTCAGCAGATACAACAACCTGGTTGTTCATTAATATGTATAGTACATGGAGGAAAATCAATGCTAAAGCAGATGGCAGATTTATTACTTGCTGAATGCTAGAACATGGAGATCACAGGGGTCAACATGGCTGACATGATATCTGATATTACCATTGTGAATCCAGTGCTTTTATTAATAAGTAAAATAAATGAAGGGAAATGTCATAGTCTGGGAAGTGTTAAATATGTGAAAGGAAACTTCTCTTTATGTTACATATACTTCTATATAGTAGAAATTATCAGCAAAAGTGCATCTTTGGTATCCAAAGTCTTAAGAGATAATAGAAATGAGACAACCAGTAACAAATAAGATTTAAGTAAGGGACATGTCTTAATAAGGGATGTAGAAACACACAGACCTCTTACCCACATAAAAAGAACCTGGAATAATGAATGGAGTTAGATGTTACTGCAGAGACAACTACTAATAACAGTGGGTGGGAGAATGGAAAGCTTTGGTGTCTGGAACCTGGCCTTATAGCTAAGTTGGTATTATAAGACCCCATAGGCAATGGCTATAAGTAGCAAACCAGCACCTTTTACAACAGAACTGCCTTGTTTATTGATCACATATTACATATTTTATTCCTATGATATGTTCTATTAATGTTTAGTCAATTCTTAGGAATCAGTAAAACCCTTCATGTACTTTAGCCATTTGTTTATAATGTTGGATATTTTACATTTCAATTCCCACCAGCTGAACACTTCTTCAATCACACATCTGTTGAGTAAGGTAACAGTTAAAGCAAGTAACCAGGTCATATTTAAGAAGTGGAAATTATTCTTGCCTTGTAATTCATGTTTAAAGGAAAACATGTATGGTTAAGGTTGCTATGGAGGGCCCCCTGGGGAAATTACTACCTAGAAACATTGCCAACCGTGGCCAGTAAGAATGTACAACCCCCGTGATAATGCCAACTTCTCTGCTTCACTGAACCTGTGATTCATTTCTCTGGATGCATCAGATATGCATTACAAAGCAATATGTTCAACCATGTCTGGCTTCTCAAATACCTAATCTTCCATCCATGTTAATGTTCAGCTAATGCCATTTAAACACTGAATAAATCGAGTGCCCGAACTCAGACAAGGGTTATGTGTATAATTCATAGGTATTGCCGAACAGGCTATAACAGACTGCCAGGTAGAAAATGAATAGCAGTCATAAAGTAGTTTGGTATCTGAAGGACCATTTATATCACTAGAAGAACAAATGATATTGCCCCTTCTGATCATTGACAAATTTATGGCTGCTCGGTATTGGCAGCTACATGATTCTGAATGGGTATTAGAAAGACATAGCATTGGATAAGTGTTCTTCAGAGGTTGATGGAATTTAAACAAAAAAGAGCAAGAAAGTACTATATGAAATATAGTTTGTATGCAGAATACAGGACAATTACCTATATTTTCTGGCTAAGAGTAATTTCCTCTTGTTTGTTGAAGTCTTAGATAATGCAGTTTCTATAGCGGTCCAGATTCTTGGGACATATAATGTTTAGCGATGCCTCATGAAGGTATTATGTTAGGTCTTGTGTGATGCACATCCCATTTGGGAAGACTGTGAAGATCCTAAGGAAAGGGGTCATCTTTTTGATTTCTGACCCCAATAAATAAACTTGCTTTCATCACTAACATGAACACTTCTCCTCTGTCCTGTCTGTTTTTGATTCTTTCTGCTAATGAAAGCTTTGGTCACTGCAGAGTGGGCTTTTATTCCAAATCCTCTTCAACGATGAGACACTATATGACAAAGCAGATGCTTACCCAACTTAACTCAACTTAAGAACAAACCTACAGAACTGATCTTGTACGTAACCCGGGGACTGCATGTAAGCTTAATATCCTGCTACATGTTAGAATACCGTATTTTTCGGACTATAAGGCGCTCTAAAAATCCTTTGATTTTCTCAGAAATCAAAGGTGCGCCTTATAGTCCAGTGCGCCTTATATATGAACTGTACTTACAGACAACAGCTGCCTTGAACTGTGCACAGGTCTGCCACCTGCTGGTCACTCATCCTTATAATCAGGTGCACCTTATAATCCGGTGTGCCTTATATATGAACCTATATATTTTAGCAGTCATTTTTTGATGGTGTGCCTTATACTACGGTGCGCCTTATAGTCCGAAAAAATACTGATTATTCACATATTACTACACAATGACCTTGACATTTTGGAAATGTTGTGTTGTTCTCTAATTTCTAATCTCCACTGTATAAATGGCCAAAAAAATACAATAAAGCATACATAAACAAAATGGCCCTGATCATCACAATGGAAGTAAAAATAGAAATATAAAAGTCACTAAGTGATCAGTCTTAAATTGAAATTGTTCTTAAATTGGACCAAGGAATTTGCCAACACAGCTATGGGCATTCAAGGCTTTTTGCTAGATGGCTATAAATAATAATAATAATTCTTTATTTATATAGCGCACACAGATTACGCAGCGCTGCACAAGCATGTAAAAGAAAGGTAGCCTACACCCTACTGAACATTGGATTATGTTGCTGATGCAAAACGGTCAAAAGAAGTTTAAGCACATGTCCCATTATATTTTACATTATGTTGACAGCCAGGTACCTCGCCCAACCCGAGAAAAAACTGCACAATTCTGGTCAATGGGAAACAAGGAAAGGAAGGCAATCTTCATGGAATCTGCATGGAATCTTCTGCTTGGAAACAATGGCCACATTTATCACTTTTGTGCGCCTAAGTGTAGTAGTTGCGCCTAAATTCTGGCGCACTGTTTTGCCAGAATTATCACAAGCTACAACCATCTGTGATAAGTATATTTTCTGCCTCTTATTAATCACTTTACTTCAACACAGTTTAGGTGCAATTTTGGCGCAGTTTAGGCGCAATGTTAGATTCGGTCACTTACATGTGATCCTGCTACAAGCTCCTCTCTGCTTCTCCCACAGCCCAGAATAAAGATAACACTCACAGCAGCACCCAGGTGTGTGACACCCTGCACCCAGTGACCTCATCAGCAGTGGCTTCTCCTGGAGGGGATCCCCCAATGCTGGTCTCCTGCTGCACCCCTGTAATTCTGCACAATATCCCCCTGAGACACTGTGCAGAATTACATGGGGGACACTTGTTTGTAGTATCTGCAAACTTCTGCAAGCTTCTGCAAACTTGTGCAAAGTTATCTTCTCTCTTGCTTTGAGCTCAGGAGTTTGCAGAATATTTTGTAAATAGAAGGTGATGAACTGTAAATAGAGTCTGCAGCTCCTGTCTGCAGTGTATCTAATGTATCTATTATATGTTCCAGAGTCTGGCTGAGCTCTGCTGTTAGAATTGAGCTCTTCTGCAAAGGGACTCAGTGCTTTCTTCTCAGATAACGCCACCTTCGGGCTGGAGTGTTTTTGCGCCTAAATGAAAACATTGCAAGTGATGAATATCATTAGGCCCAAAATCATCTGGATTGGTAAGATAGATGAGGGAAAGCTGCTTATTTTTGCTGCGCGGCTAGTTTGGCGTTTAATCGCAAAAATGGTGCAAAAACGGTGCGCCTGAATGAAAAGGCGCAAAACCAACAGAAAAAATGAGTGATAAATGTGGCCCATCGGTTTAAAGAGGCATTATATGGGTCTTATATGGGCATTTACATTTAATTAAACTAATCTCCCTTATATATAAATTTCTTCAACTGGATGTTAATAAAAGAAATGTACATTTGTGAAGATCATTTATATGATCCCTTAGAAACAGAGGACAGCTGTCCTTGGATATGAACAGTGCTGCTGGAGTGATTGCACTCCAATTGTTTTTTATATGAAATGGCTGGGAGTCACTGCATGTCCCACAGCGGTCTTATGGTCATGAACGGTTGAATGAATGGTTGGGCTTCTCAATAGCGTATGCCTGGCCATGGCTGCCAGAGTGTGGTGGTGGTTGTATCCAAGGATGGCTTTCTAAGGGACAACATGGCTACATTTATGGGAAATTATCTTCATGCGGGAAACCTTTTTTAATAACATGTAATGTATATATGGCAGATGAATTCAAATCTGAATGCCCAGGTGAGAATATCTGTGTAAAATAAATAAAAATTCCTGTGTAACAGTGGTAATATATTTACAGGGACAAAGAGTACATTTTCACTATGAATATAAATGGCTACCTTAATGATCATTAAACTCTTAGCAATACTCATATAGGAGGCACTTATATGTATTGGTGTATGTTCATGCTCTGTAAAAATGCATAATTTGTAATTCTTTTAACCAGTTTGAATATTTTTAGGATTTGATCTTACTACCAATAATGCCACAAAAGTAAAAACTCTATCCACGTTTGTAGCATAATAGCATGAGCATAATCTCCAAAGTGTTGAAAAAAACAATTGAATGTTGACAGCTGCCACTTTCATAGACAGATTACGGAGTCATCCGTCTTAGACCTGTACAGTATGCACAACATGAGGTTGTTGGAGATCAATCAAGGAAAGGAATTTTGGTATCCAGGATAAATGCCTTCTGTCAGCACTTGGTAAGTAGAAGCACCCTCAGGTGGATGAAAGATGAGACATCCATTGACATGCACCTCTTCTCTATTCTCCATGTTAGACTCAATGGGAGAGCAATAAGTTTTGAAGATTCTTGGATGACTGAGCTGTTTGTGAAATCTTGCTCCATGTCTTCCACATTTCTGGAAAGTGTGGATGTCACACAGCAGTACATGTCCCAGAAGTCCCTTTCTTTTTATGTTTATAGGCTAGGGAAGGAATTTCACTAAATCCATTCCCAAGGCTGAGATGTTTTATTTTCATTTCGTTTATCTCTGTTACACAACGCAGAAAAGAATTGTCCACCTACATCCCATGGTGGTGTATGTCCTACTTTCCAAATAAGCTGCATACAAAGGGTGCAGGTCTTTAACACCAATTAAATGGACCAAATGTTGACTATGAAATTAATTTTTATTTAGTAAACATTTATCCTTCAGATAATGTTTCAATATGTGAAAATAACACTAGAGTTTCATATCTATTACGTTGTATTTTCTATTAGCTGAAGAGACATATCACTTTAACCATTTCTTTTTGATTGGTGTCAGTATTAATTTAACATTCCTTCTGAGGTTCTTGTAATCTTCCACTCCATATTTTTACACACAAACATTTATCATGCCTTTTATGACATTTTTCTGGGCTTTTACCTGCTTGCGCAATTTCCATGCTGGTGTGACCAGATGGGACCCACCACCATCAGCTGAATTCTATCCCAGACAGGTCCTGAGACCTCCAGTACATCTGCAGTACATTTTTGTTGCATTTTAGTCATACATATATTTTCTGGTAATTTCAAATGAAATTTTTAAAAATGCTAAAAGTGTGGAAATCCATATACTGTAAAGACCTACTTTAACTGCTCCAGGTTTTATGCACTCTACCACAGTCATTATAGTGAAAACTTATGTGGCCCTGTGAGGTGCAGAGGAATAATTATATGAAAAATACTCTACCCCTCCTCATTTGTAATAATCCTTGATGGCAAAAAGAAAGGGTTAATAACATGAGATAATATACAGTTACAGATTGTATATTTAGGCTATGCTTGTGTGGTTAGTTTTGGCACAGATTTTCCTTTTCAATGGGAGGCAATCAGTCCTTTTGTCCCTTGTAAAGGTCTGGCTACTTGCAGAAACTAAAGCAACCCTTCCCTGTATTCCAAGCAGAATATGTATTGATTCCAATTGAAATATAGGAAATGCCAATAAAAATCTGTTTGTCTTTTCTCTTGTATTCACTCACCACTCTCCTGTCTGTTCCCTTTGTGTTTACTTTCTAGTGAGTGTTTTTTGGACCTACTCTGGCTATACCCACAATACCAGGAGCTCACAAAGGGCCCCAAACAGTTAGGAGAAGGAGAGTGTTCAATTGCACACACGCATCCAGGGGAATGACCAGGCTTTCATAGAGTGTTTTGTTCTAACAATTCACCTCTATCCAAACAGCCATTCTTGAATTCTATACAGAAGTTTCAAAACTCCAAATGTTTACACCAAAATGTTGGATTTTTTTTCCTGCACCCCTACTAAATCATTACTGTAATTAAAGATAATTAATCAAGTCCTGTTTACCTCAAAATAGTATAGATATAATTATAATTTATAATTATAAATATAATATTTTTTCTCCTACCGCAAATTCTAAATCATATTTTTTTTGGATGACTCTTCATTGAATACATCATGGTTACAGGTTTGTTTTAATTTAGTGTTTACTCAAAAATACAAAAATATGACATAGATGGTATAACATTTATCTATTCTTTATGTATTATACGTTTAGGAAACTAAATGTTTAAATATTTTAGAGAGGTTTACTGAATACTTACCGTATATACTCAAGTATAAGCTGACCCAAGTATAAGCCGAGGCCCCTAATTTTACCACAAAAACCTGGGAAAACCTATTGACTCGAGTATAAGCCGAGGGTGGGAAATGCATTGGTCACAGCCTCCCCATTATATAGCCTGCCGGACCCTGCCCCATAGTATATAGCCAGCACCTGCCCACCAGTATATAGCCTGCCAGCCCATATCCCCCAGTATATAGCCAGCCCCATGCCCCAGTATATAGCCAGCAGCTCAAACCTCAATAAGTCAAAAGTCATCTGTTTTAAAGGTTTTCTACCATACTTGAACTTTTGAAGAAAGAGGATGAGCTTAATGGAATTAGGCGTGGCCTCTCACAGCCGTTTGTACTTTATTGACTTTACATATAGGCTAAGATCCTAAATTGGTGGGAATTATTATATGTACTAGTTTTTGTATTAAAACAATGTAATAATTAACTATATCATTTTAATAGTTATGTTCACAGAATATAAAGATAATGTTGTACACTCCACCATGCAATAAAGAAGAATAAGTGGATAGAAGCTCACTTTCTTAAAGTCTGCCAAAAAGATAATTGCTGCTAGTTTAAGATAAGACATGGAACGGCAATTTAGCATTTACTTGTTATTAATTGCTATTTTATTGGATCTTTCCCTCCTTATGTAAAAACATTAATATGCTATAGATGATGCTGCAGTAAGTGCTATATCCAGGGCTTAAGACTAATGATTAATGAAGACGTCTGCACTTCCAGGGGTAGGTTAACTCATGGACATGCTCTTCAGAGGACAAAATAACACACACTTGTTTAAGGATATCCTCTATACACAGTTCAAGAGACTCCAGCCATCTAATTATACATCTGTCTGTCATTTTATAATCTCTACTGGATTGGGAAACTACATCATGGACATTAAAGGGAAACTGATCCATTTAGAAACATGCTGCAGTGAGTGATGTGTGACCTCAAGGCTAAAGGTGAATAGGTTATAGCCCCTCTCTGTTAAGTCTGAAGGGTCCCAGTATATTATTGCAACTCACAGAACACTAATGTAGCTGTGACACCTGGCTAGCTCAATGTGATACTGAAGGTGATGGTAAATTGCTGCGCCCTTATTTTATAGCCATTGTATATGTACCTAAATGGAATCTCTTACATGTTTAATAAATGTTCATGTGGCCTTCTGTTTTTTTAATATTGCTATTATTGCAATTTACATTCTAATTAAGCATTAAGTTATTTCCTTACTTGTGAGTATCTGTATAACATATGATAGATTATTCTTAACCCTTTCGCGTCGCAGCAATTTTTCGTTCCCCTTTTCCTCCCCACCTTCAAAAAGCTATAACTTTTTAATTTTTGTACACAGCTGTGTGGGCTTATTTTCTGCGTAACAAATATTGCTTCTCAGTGACATTATTTCTTATCCCTCGCTGTACTGGAAAGCTGGAAAAAAATTCCAAATGTGCTGAATTTGGTGATATAATGCATTTGCCTCTCTATTTTGTGGGCTCAGTTAATACGACTTTCACTGTGCGCTCCAAATGTCTACATCATGCTTCGGTTTGGTATGATCACGGTGACCAGAATCATATAGCTTTTATTGTGTGTTAATACATTTTTAAAAATTAAAAAAACGTTTATAAAAAAATATAATTTGTTTTGCCAAATAACTTTTTCATACTTTTTTTGCAAGATGAGATGGCATTTTCAATGCTTCCAGTTTGAGCACTGTGTGACCTTTTGATCACTTTTTATTACATTTTTTATGTTATGTAAAATGGTGTAAAAGTTTTGGACATTTGGGGACTATTTTCTGTTAATAACCACCGCCAATAACCGCTTTTATATTTTGAAAGATTGGCAATACCTAACATATTTGTGTTTTTTACTATTTATTTAGTTTTATATTAGTTCTAGGGAAAGGGGGGTGATTTAAATTTTTTTTTTATTTTTTGGTTCTTTTTTACCTGAGACTGTCATGGCAACTGATCGGCACTCCCCGATCATGTCACAGGGAGTGGCAATCTCAACCAAGAGATCTTTTAAATGCAGCTGGTAATCAAAGGGTTAACACCCAGGACCGATTGCGGTTGTAATGATGGGTGTTTACTGCAATATGCAGCAAACCGAAGGTCTGTATGAAGAGGGCTCACCCTGTGAACCCTCTGCCTACATCCTTAACAGCTTCCTGATGGATGTATCCGCCAGTGAGCATTAAAGAGTTAATAACTGGGAATTTCTGAGAGCTATTTGGGAGCCACAAAAAAGTGGAAAAGTGATTAGTCCCTCTGTTTTAGGTTACCTACGCACGTGTACTGTTCTCAGGTTGCAAACAATGGAACCATGGCCATTTTTTGCAGTCTGTGACCGTAAAAGTGGTCCATGTGTCATACATATGTCTTCCTTCATAGCAGGAAGGCTAGCAAGTGATGTTAATAGGTTATCCCAACCACTGGAAGGTTCACAAGATTGTGTTCACTGGCAACTAATTGGCAATTAGGTGTAGCATCAATATTTTCCACACTGCAATAGACTCTTTTGGGAAGGAATGGGCCGCAAACAAAGACAGAAATAGGACCTGCTCTGAGTTTTCTACATCCTCCTCATGGATCAGTGAAAAACACATTCATGTGCCTGGGTGCATTAAAAGAAATCTACAAAAATCCTATTTAGAAGACATGGCTTAGACATAGGCATAGTTTTCAGTAACCCCAGCAAAAAGGCAAAACGTCATTGTTGCATCATAAGCACAATTTTTTAACAATACCAGCAGAGTTTACAAATTATCCATGGACCTCAGTGAAAAATGTTATCCTTAAAGTATGTAAAGGAAACTTGCACCTATGGGGGGGATACGATGGGGGATGGTCTTTAATTTACAGATATGCAGGCATTGTCAGCGAGACAAAGGAAAACATAGTTCTGAATAAAGTATTATTAAAATAAAAATCTGTAAAATGGTAAACTTGAAACCTTATACTACTACCTGTTACAATGTTCATCACATACAGAAAAATGGGCAAACACAATGATGACATATATAGATCTTTATTCACATTTACAAAATAAAAAAATTAGTAGTGACATCATTGACAAGTTGAAAAGATGTTGCTTTAAAATATTTTCTTATAAAACTGGAAAAACCGTAATGAAAATACAATTTGAAAATTATTATTTACAAGAGGAAGGCATAGGGTGTAGTTAAAAAGTTTAATTATTGCTTAATGAAAAGTTGCACAATTTTGCCTACTTTTTGTTTCAAGTCTGCCCTGTTGTCAGGAGCCCTGCTTGCTGTCAATTAAATAAAAGATTCTTGTTGTCTTGAAAATGTAAGACCTATTCTTAAATTTCGCAAAAGAGCAGTATTTTATCCAAAGTGTAAGTAATAGTAATGTAGTGATGTATACATGATGTAGCAAATTTATAATCATATTCACATTCTTCTATAAATCTCCAATACCTTCCATATAGATTTTTATTTATTCTTATGCATTTCGTAAATATGGCTTCATCTGGCCTAAGCAGAAAGCCAACTCTACCTATTCACTCTATTTAAAGAGGGTGTGTAAATACCAGTCCACAACCCCTGGGCAGGTGTGGTGCTGTGTACACAAGAAAGTAGCTATGTATTTTACTTCTGGACAACCTTTTTAATTCACTAACATGAAACAAGCTCTAGAATTTAGTGCAAATTGTTAATAAATTTGTCACACAGCAGATAATATGTTATCGGGGAGTAAAATGTAACATAAAGGCACAAATATAATGATAAAAGAGTGTTGCTGTAGTTTACTGGACAGAGGTTATGCTTCATTGCTCACGCTGTTTGAGGACTATATAGATCAGGTCTATACAAGTTTTTAGCCACTGGATGAAAACAATAATGTTTCACTCACTAACCACAAACGGAGAACTTGAATTTCCTAAAAATTTTCATATTAAGTATAAGAGTTGAACTACTCTTTATTGTTCAATTTTTTTTTCTCTTTTTTTTAATAAACGTTTTATTCATTTTGTAAATGTACAGATATTTGTTGTTCAATTTTAAGCTGAATTTACAGAACACTGAACAACCTCTTTAAATAGTATTGTATAGTATTTAATATATTATTTTATCAATGTAAAAATAAACTTGGGTTCTTAGTACTCTTCACTCTCTACATTTCATTTGTCTTATTTCTTTGAACCTAAAGGTGATATTCATCAGTATATACTGCACATCTTTCCAGGAAATCTAATATACACAGGAAATATCGGTAGTACATGGCCCTAGAATGGATTTCTCTGACCTTGACACATGACTAAGTATTGATTTACCAAATATAGATCTAGCTTGTACTACTATTATTTATCTACACCAAGAAGTGGTGACCCTGGACCCAGAATCTATGATAGATTTGCATCCTTTGGGATTTAGAAAGCATTTCAGGGAATGTGGTCCTTTTAAATGGAAATCTCAAGGGTTGCCCATCCCAAAACTTTAATGTTTTCTAAATTACTGTTGAAACTGGATAGTTCATTATAAAGGCTTCAGGTGGACATGATATACGGACTTCTCATGCAGCCACAAGGTTGATAATTGTGAACCATGTGTGGTGATGTATGTATATCAGTTAATTTCCCAATAAGTCGTTCACTTATTCTATGTATGAACATTAGATATAGCTATAAATTAATTTATGATACAAACAGTATCAGGTGGAGCTTCTGAGGAGTCACAGATATCTATTGACACCATGACATCAACCTATAACAATATGGTCCCACAATGGGATTTCTTTTGGGAATTTGTTAAATATTATAAGGAAAATGTCAATTTCTTAGAATCATGTGTCTATAATGCCCATGTATTTTCAATATCAGCGGTGCACAAGGACAAAGATGAACCCTTGTGTGCTATAAAGATAGACCACAGGACCCAGAAGTAGCTGGCAATAACTGCCTTCCTACTTGGTGTTGAAAACATGTGTAGGACCTTCCCTCCAAAGAAACTGTGCTGTTAACAAGGATTTGGGCTAAAGGCTTGTGGAAAGTGGGAGACAAACTCAAGACCTTTAAATTCTGATTGACAAAATCCAAAATCATTTTGAGTGGGCAATTTAGATTGGTGCCATTTATGCAACTTATAACTTCAACAAAGTCATCTTCCATTCCTGTGATATTATATGTTCTCCTTTAAAAGTACATTAAAAGTTGCCACTGTTCAATAAATCCTAAATAATGATGAACTCAAAATAAAGATGGTAAGACATATGAATCTAGAAAGTGGTTACATGAGATGCAATCACTCTAAAAAAATAAACATGGAATGTTGAATAGATGAAACTAACCTATTGATGGACGCAGATAAGGATCTCCCTGCTGAAAGTAACAAGGCCTCTTTAATTACATTTGTTCGTTCTTTACTTAACCTTTCTTAAGATTGAAATCTCTCTATAAATTGATAGACAGGGGGTTGACTGTATAACTCTGTCAGTATAAATGTATTTGTTTTAAAAATTCTTCTGATTCATATTTTAAAATATAGTATTTTTCAGAGCATTGGCATTGAAAGCCACCGTGCATTGGTCAGGGTATTTAAATACAGGGCAAGGCAGCAATGTGAACCTTTGCTCTAGGTACATAATAATCCTAGCTCCAGCACGGATTCAAAATTCTTATCAATCTATAGCTGAAATCCAAATGAAAGTATATAAAGGTGTATAAAATGGTGAACTGGAAATCGTATTTCTTGTTATACGCATTTTAAGTTTTAGCTATTATTATTACAAGTCAAGTCTAACAGTGTAATTTATTAATAAATGATTAAAATGTTTTTAACTTCTAAAAGAAATATTTAAAAAACGTACATCAGGGAAAACTCTGACATTGGACCAGCTATAATAAAGAACATTTTAAGGGATTTCTCCATGTAAATGTAAAATATGGTTCAATGGGTATTCCAGTGTCATAATATTGAAGGTCTATACAGTAATTAGGTCTATATTAAACTATCAATATTAGATAGGGGAAGATCTGGGAAAGGTGGGTGTGGGTGTTAAGTGTGGCACTGCCGTGGTGTAAAGGACAATCACCTCACAATTAGGTGTTTCAGTGGATTTTCTTAAAGAACAAGACGACAACACATTTTGACATATGCAATACAACATGTGGGTAGTATATGGTATACGATTAAATAATATAAAATAACGAGGCAGCACATAATAAACATGATAAAGTATAATAAAAACAATAACAAACATTCTATAACATTTAACATTGTTATAGATGTTGTCAATATATTATTATAAACCTGTCTAGGATTGCTGAATGAGTATTCTTGTCCTAATTAGTGGTGATTCCTCCAATAGGACAACCATACTCGCCCTGCTGATCATGCTGACACTGTGAAAGCGTCAGAAGGTCAGCAGTAGGAGACCCACTATTACAGTTTAACCCCTTAACTTCGGAAATCAATATTAGAGAGAGTCAAAAGAAAGAGGGTTGCTAATGCCGCCAGACACTGTGTCTGCCAAGCATTAAAGCCCAAGACTCAGTCTGATTTTCAGTGAGTACTACAGTACTACAGTGTTTTGTACCAGCAATCATGGTATCCCACATAGTTATTTGAAAAATAAATAAAACACCCCAAAATAGCCCTTTTCTCCAGAATAATTTTATAAATATAATTATACATTATTATAAGTGGCTGAATACCCAAGAGTTAATAACTTTTTATCATCATGCATTTTTCACCACAAAAACGCCCTCATTTGCCCATGTCAGAAAAAAAATAAAGAAATTTGGAAGTTTGGCATGAAAATATGAAAAAAAAAAGTTTTCTTTTTTTAAATGTCATTTTATGCCTTGTCATTCAGAGGTTAGAATGCCAGAAATATTCTATATTATTTAATTTTATGTCATATACTATCCATCATACTATATTATCATTGTCTAGGACAATGTTTTCTTGTGTATCATGCCCTTGCCATTTTACCTTGCAATGCCTTTCAACTGTTTATCGTGTGGCCATGTAGCTTTCTATGCTGTACCCATGCTAGTGTATGAGATGCATCATGCATCACATGTACCATCCTGTGTGTACTTTATGTAGTTTTAGACTTTTTTTTTCATTCATTTTCATTCATTTTCAAACAAATTTATCAGCACATAAGTCCACATGTTACCCACTTAGAAGGACTTTTGGCCAATTATGTACATTGTTTTTACTAAAGAAGACATGACCTTTTCATAAAATCCACTGAGACAACTAATTCACTGTTTTAATGCATCAGTCAATTTTTAAACAGTCGAATGGGACAAAGCTGCAGCCCTGTGCACCAAAACTACATGATAGCATGTAGTCAGATGGGCTATTGTAGACAATGAAGAGACTGCAAAGCTTGCCCTAGTAAGGCAGCTCCGTCAAACAGCTGATTGGTGAGGATGTTGAGAGTTGAGCCACTCTGTTGTCTGGTGACTGGTCTTGGATTCACTTAATAATTCAGTTGATTGGTGTCTTAAGTTTTATTAATTCTTTGGTCTGATGCATGTTTTATTGATTGACTTGTCTGCGGTCTGCACTATTATCACTGATTTTACCCCAATAATCTAACAGCACCCTCAAGTAAAGTAAAATATCTTCTTTCAAGAAAACGCTCTTTTATCTTAAATATTTTACAAATCACATCTTAAGACATATACAAATGAGCAGAGAGAAGTCCTTTTTGCCAGAAGCTAGTCACTTTTGTGGTAGCATCACCTCAGATTTCCATGTCTTGGTTTTATAGTACCCAATCGAGCTAAAAAATTTGGGAAATTGATTTTTATTTCAAAATTGAATAGATATAGGGCAAAATTTAACATAAAATAAGGAATTCTAGATATTAGAGTTCATACCCCACCTGAAGTATCTGGAAGTTTAATTGGTTAAAAGCTGGTGAGTGGTTTCATTTGATGATACATTGATGATACATAATTTCTCATGTGGTATTTTTTGCTGTAATATGCTAGACCAGACCTGGGTATTGTATAGCCCATGGGCCACATCCAGCCTTATGACTGCCTTTGACCAGCCGCGTGACAACCTGCCCCTCCGTTGCACCCAAACACTGAGGCATCAGGTTAGCATCTGTCACCATGACAGAAAAGGGAGTAATACACTCCCATAGCTGGCAGCGCAATTGTGTCACTGTGTCCTTTACCGCAGCACCACAACAGAAGACATCTGCCATCAGAGAGATCAGAAGGTGAGTACTGTTTTTTCTCTTTAAACTGCTCTGCCATAAAAAGGGGAGGAAAAATTAGAGGGGCAGGAGGTATTGGGTAGTACTGAGTTAAGTATATCAGTATGGCCCTCTAAAACCATTCCAATCGCTCATGTGGCCCCATGGGAAAATTAATTTCCCATGGGGCCACATGTGTGTTTTTTATAGTGGTGGTTACTAGTGTGACTCATTGTAGATGAGCGATGTGACAATGCGGCCCTTGGACTAAAAAAGGCTTGTGCACCCCTGATCGTTTCTAACAACAGGTCATTAATATTCTGACCATGATCCACCCGTTTAACTTAGCTGCAATAAATGTATAGAATAATCAGGTAAATTTCTTTAAAGTTTGTTTTGACATTTTACTGGGTATCAGAGTTTTGTAGAAGATCTAGATCTAAATCAAACCATTTTCTGGAATGTTCTACTTAGCAATGCTTGACAAAGACCAAGAACAAAACTTGATGGGAACTTGAGTTGTTCAGCTCAGAAATTGATCAGCACCGTGTTGGCTGCAGAAAGTGAAATACTGCATTCTCAATCATGTAATTCTGTTGTCTTATTTAATGTTGCACAACTTTGGCCCACGGACATTTCATGAAACTTGGCTGAACCCATGGATTTAGGTGACATCAGTTCTACAAGTGTATAGAATCCCATAATCTTTTCCCCCATCTCCCCTCCACTGGAGGCTAAGTAGTTATATTCTAACCTCGCAATTCCTTCAGTTTATTTTATATAATATCTTTATAGTTTTTAGGTTGTCTCTTCTTAGATTCATACTTGCTATTGTTCAGGGGAGTAAGAAGACTCCTTGTGGAGACTTATTCATTTTAGTCTGCTTAAACAGGCTTGAGCAGCCATTGATGCTCCACTGGGCTTTTCTGGAAATTATACAATATGTTTTCCCGGATACTTACTATCACTTGTCCATTCTCCATTAAAGCTTTTCACAAACCAAACGTATATTACTCAGCCTAACATTAAATTATGAAGCAGCACGGCTTCTCAAAAAAGTTAGTACAAAGGCAAAGTGTAGGAATACTCCTGACAACTAGTTAACAGTAATAGCTGTTGCTGCAGATAGGAGCTATACCATGGCTCCAATGCATGTCATATAACAGGTGCATTGCCAAAGCACTCTGCAAATTATGACTCCAATTCAATTTTGTCTATGCATAAAAGGTACAAACAGCCATAACACAATATTTTGGTTAATAAAGCATGATTCAGTTAGGAAGCACTTGGAAAATATACAGGAAAAATGCACATTACAAAGAAATAACATCAACTATATTAAAAATAAAAAAATAACACATCTTAGCTTATGATAAACTTTCTAAATACAATTTATTAGAAGACATAAAAATAAATAATTTATTTAAAAGCATATTTGCTGAAAAAAGAATAATAATGAATTATGCAGTATGGGAAAGATCCTAATATTATCTGAAATGTTAGTCTATCTCAGGGTTATTTTGTTACATGAAACTTTAGTATCCATCAAGGCACAAGTGGGGTTAGTCTTAATTTGGTTTTAGTTTATGTTCATGACCTGTACATCAAAAGTTCACCAAATACGACCTCAGGTCAAGATTGACTGGTCAGATGAAGCTTATATTTCAAAATTATGAGGACATAGATAAGGTAGTCCATTCCCATGCTGTACAAGGTCAGTGAACTACTGGAGTCCCTCTCTGCCTCTTGTGTATGTCACCTACCCATCCAAGGGGACCGAATGAAACAAAACAAAACCTAAAAGAAACACAAAATAAACAGTTGAGAAGACATGAATAAAACAAAAGCAATGCAAATCAAATTTATGCATGAAAACAGCTAGAACTTAAAGTGAAAAGACATATTGTAAAATAAATGAAAACATTTCAACTCATAACAAAAATACACAAAACATCATGCAGAGTGAGCAGATCCCAAACGATAAAGTGTCGTGTAAAAAAACTAAAAAACTGAGATAAAAGATGTAATTAACTGAATATATTAGCTCATATTGTTGTTATATGGTTTCCAAAATATTTAGCATGAGCTAACATAAAGAAATGGATATGGATCAGCAAAACTAAAGTGGTTGAAATGTATATGGGTCAGCAAAACTAAACATAATATAATTTTTGACTATACCATGTTCATGAGCCTTCATAGAAGAGCTCTACATATTACCATTTATTGAGAAAAGAATTTATAAGGACCACCTAAAAAGACGGATGCCCCATTTTCATCAAATGCACATATATTCTATTAAAATGTATAGCTATAATTATATATAACATTTCTGTCATTTACCAATAATCACATTTTGAATAGACTTAGTTATCTTAAACAATTTAGTGTATTTTATCTCCTCTCTAAATTCCCTTTCTTCAAGAGATCCATCAAAAATAAGCCGGGGCAGGGGCGTAACTACAGTGGTAGCAGCCATAGCAGAGGCTATAGGGCCCACAGTGTCAGGGAGCCCCACCATCCGACCTGACACTAAAGAATGGAGTATATGCAACCATTATATATATTATGCAGCACATTGTAAAGCATAATATGTATATAACATATATGTGATGTATATATGATGTATATTTGTGTGTATCTGTGATGTCTATATGTTGTATGTGTATATGGTGTATGGTAATAGAATGTATCTGTATAAGTGAAGAGCTCTATGCTTATGTATATAGGTATAGAAATACGTGTGTATATACAAGATGCCACAGGTGCCCCCGCGACCCACCGTGACATCTCATATATAAACACATATATTTATACCTATATACATAAACATACAGTTCTTCACTCATACATGAGTGATTAATGCGATTTGCTGTGTTTCCAAATTCCCGTTGTGACTCAGGTTCAGTTATTGACTCTGATCTCATGCTGCCTGTCCTGACCTACCGCTATATCCCTAACATCAATCATGTGCTGCCTTTCCTGACCTCCTGACTGTCCCTGACTAGAAGTTTGCCTTACGATTCTGTACTCTGCCTTGGCCGCCACTGTGGACAAAGTCGCGCCTATGGAATGACCTGGTGGCACCACACCGCAACAAGTCCAACCTGCTTTGCAGTGGGATCTGGTGAAAACCGGCTACCACTTAGAATTCAGTCCCAGGTGTTGGCTTATGTCATCGTCCGCAGTGGTACAGAGGATCAACTACAACTGATCCTGACACATATTTTTAAGCAGGAAGGGGGCCCCATTGAGAAGTCTGCTATTGGGTCCTGCCTTTCCTAATTATGCCCCTGAGATAGGGGCCTCCTCACGGATGCTCTGCATCTGCTGTAGAATTCCTCCAATGCCACCAGGGGTGAGATGAATGAATTGCATATGGTGTACTCATTTACTACAGCCCCTAATGAGAGACCACCCATTGCAAACAAAATGACCACATTAAAATGAAAAATAATTATGAGACAATATGACTTTGAGAAGTACTTAATATCTAGATGCCATATAAAGAGCTCATATGGACAAGAAAAGCAATATAATAATATTAAAGCTGTATGTATGGACACCTACAACAAAGTTATATCTAGAGACTATACATGGTTGGCTGGAGAAGTCAGATCATTTCACATGAATGATTCTGATGTGTAACATTTGTTTATGTGTGCAATTTGCAAAGCTATAGCTGCAAGGGAAGATCTCAGTGACTTTCGAAAAGTGCTCCAGCAGCCAAGACAGTTCAACATTATTATTACATGATTATTTCACTTTCTGCTCCTCAAATTATTCCTAAACAGAACTTGGAAAACATTCTAGTGAGGACCCAGTACAATGCTTAGGTTCTCAACATTGTGATTGGGGCAACACTTGGGGCAATACCTTGAGAAACCAGTCAGGCATTGTGATTATTATCTCTTTATCTCTACGACAATGGGGGTGTGGAGGGGTCTATCGGGGGTGTGGATGGTGGCGGAATGAAGAAGCCCTGCTGTAGATAGCAAACTTTCACTTGTGAAAGTTCACAGACTGCGACATATCTCTTCATCTGGTATGACCTGGTGTAGAGATATACGCTGCCTAAGCCATTTGATTAACATTGTTTTGTAAAATTGAAATAAAAGTGATTTTGTGATTACTTAATAATGTGTTTTATTGGCACTTCTCTCGCTATTTAAAAGGTTTAGGTGCTGTTTAATGCCTTAAATACAAGCAGTCCTCGGCTTGATAACAGCCGACTTACAGGCAACTCCTATTTACAAATGGACCTCTCTGTCCCTTGTGACCTCTGGGGAAGTCACTGGATAATGGTAATTTAATAAATTTCAGCTTTAATTATCAAATGCAAGGAGTCTGCAATGAAGCTGTTTTGTTCATATTTGTTACTTTTTGCCACCCAAAATGTTTAAAATCCAATTGTCACAGACACCAAAAGATAATTTGTCTGTAATTACACTTACTAAATATACCTGTTCCGACTTACATACAAATTCAACTTAAGAATAAACCTATTAAACCTATTGTTTATGTAACCCGGGGACTACCTGTATAAATGAAAACAATTCTTCCCACTTCCTTTATGATTAGATTATTGGTAGATTCTAGACTTTGTCTTTATATTTTTTCTGCTTCCAGATGTTGGCATCTGATTTTACATTGATCTGCACCTCAAATAATGGAACAAAAATACTCCAGTACTGACCATGTGTATTTGTGGAAAAATTTGTCCTAAAAGTCTCAAAACATTTATTGCGTTGACACCAAAGACAAATAGGGCTAAACAATAAAGGTAAGATAAGGGTGCAAATTATAGGGAAACAGAAGTAAAATGTGATAAATGACCCACATAAGCCTTATGGACAAACTATACAGGAAGAAGTCTGAAGAGCCACATTGAAATCCAGCATGTCCAACCCATTCCTTTCCTCAGCAAAAGTTAGGATAACTCCACAGCAAATTAGAGGCTCAACAAACTTTCATAGAAAATGAATGGTGGCTAGAAGACATACACAAAAAAATTCATAATCTATAAAAACGTTATTTCTTGCACCATATGATCTCCAACATACACCCCTAGTGTTTAGTCTCTTCAAATAAAATTTTAACTTGTAAAGACTAGAGCAGTATGCTGGTTATTAAAAAGGACCAGCACAAGTGAAATGAATGTTTCTACTGTGCCTGTAAAGAGATCATATTCTATCTTGAACTGAGGCTAATCTCTTATATTTGTGTATTATGTGCTCATTTGCCTTGCTCGGTCCTGCATGACCAACCTGTCTGCGCTGTTATAGTACAACGTGTCACTTTGTGATCCCTTGAATAAAGTGTATTTTTCTTTTTTTTTCTCCAAATTTTTTTTTTGTATGATGTGTGGATCTTTTTGTTTGACATTTCATGTAAAACTTGCTTGCTGTTACTTCCTCAAGGCACAGTTGCACCTATGAATCTTACACCGTATGCAGACTGCAGGTGAAAGCTGTTTAATGGGTGGGTACAGAATTCCTTCACTCTTACAATGACGCTAGCTTATAATGATCAGCCAACAAAAACAAAAAGTCATAACTAATCAATGTTTGAAGGCGTAACATTCCAGACACCCTGTTTTGGTACAAGTTCAGAACTGTCATGAGTCTATGGAGCCTGGGAAAGAGGAGATACAATATTTCTGATTTGCCAATAAACATGTGAAGTAAAAGAGTAAATAATCCATCTTTAAATCATTTTATTATCTTTTATTAAGTGTACTTGTAATGACCGTTCACTACATCTTGAAGAAATAAAGCCGCAGCTTGTCAGAACTTGTAACTGTTGGTCCTTAAAGGAGATATTGGCACAGGGCACATTTTGTTGCAATAACTTGTGGCTAGTAATATAATTCCATTCATCCTGATCAGTCTTTTTAGGTGAAAAGCACCTCATGGATTTATGCATTGAATGGAATATGCCTGAAATTTGCTGCCTGATAATTTAATCATATATATATATATATATATCCTAATCTGTGGTTAACACTATGATGCCTCAGGTAAAAGACAGTTAAGCAGTTAAGACAGTAATGGGGAAATTATTAACCCTACTATAGTCTTATGGTACACGCTAAGGCTATAGGCTGGACATGATAGAACATCCCCTAACCAACTCTTTGCCAAATTGCAAGTGGAGGATTGTGTTCTGCACAGAACATGTTTTAGTTGCAAAAGTGTCCATTAGAGACATATAAGTGTCTAATATTTTGGTTTATGAAACTGTTTACTGAGCTCAGGAACACAAATTCTGAATAAAATAAGGTAATTTTCAACATTATTGACTTGAACCGCAAAAAATAGCAGAGCCCAGGTATCACTATATTCTGGCTGGAAATACCCTAGAATAGCAATAATATCCTGTTTCGCCAATCTACTATTGCTATACATTCCCATGTGCTTTGCCTACAAAATTCTAAGAATGGTGCTGTAGCATAATGTACAAGGTGCATCAAGTTCACTTACATCTTGTATTCATAGACTAAACACTAAAAGTAATTTTAAAAAATTAAAAAGAAAACAATTTTACCTTTTTGGTACAAAAACACATACATCAGACCCCTTAGTGTTTTGAGACATCACCCCAATTCTGGGACATATATCCTTATTTTGCCATGTTTTGTTCTGCCCACTTTTTAAAAATTGTTTTGCAACCCTGTGGGAGTATTTGCAAATTTTTTGGGGTTAAGTTCGCCATTTAGTGTGTCTCTTGCAGTATTCCTAATGTATCTTTGCAAGACAGATTTTTTCTTGGATGTGTGCCTTTTTTTATGCAACTTTTTATGCATAAATTGAAATACAACTGACCCATGCTTACTTCCATACATGCACCTAAAAGGCCTAAAAATGTTTTAAAAATCCAGCAAATCAGAGTCAAAGACAAAAGCAAGACATGCATCACAATGGCAAATTCTAAAGATACATGTGGATATAGATGTGGCCAATGTCTGGTTTCTTGTACTAGTTTTTTAGACTTTTTTATAATAGACAAAAAGTACTGTAATACAAGAAACCAGACAATGTGATGACAAAAACACCTTTCCCCCAATATGCTTTAGAGACAGGGGGTATTATTTCCAAAGTCCGGGTAAACCAAATGTGATAGTAAATAAGGCATTCTGATGTATTAAACATGAGAAGAGTTGGAAAACCAACCTCTGTGTTGACTTCTGTAGCAAGCTCTTATAGTAGACTCCTTTGCAATTAATACCATAAGCTACATGTCTTGTGTCTGCCATGATAATGTAGATAAGCTACTTAAGAATCACTCAGATCCCATAAATTGTCATAGCACTGCAAGTCTACCAAAAACAGGGCAGAATTATAATCACTGTACTATATCTAAATATTTATGTATGCCATTAGGGCTAAAATTATTTATATTTGATGCCTCTATAAACTTTCAATGTTAGGCTTTGATTACATTGGTTCTATACTCAATTATGTAATGTATCTGTTTTTAATATAAAAGTAGCCTACTGACTCTTCTGCCATTAGAAATACTAAATCTCTAAAAGACACTGAAGCAGCCCATTATGAACTAATGGAATCTGTCAGTTCTTGTCATACCTATAAGGACTCTGTCATGAGTGGAAGTAATGGGAACGCAGCCAAAAATTAGTCTGATTTCAATAAGCATTATATCTTATAAGAACACAATAAAGAGCACATGTTTTGGTTTACAAAATGTAATCTGGTAAAGAACAAGAAGCATGCGGCCTGTTTTCACATGTTTAGGTTGTAGAGTGTATACCAGGCCTTGTCATTGCCAACATGTCTGACATCACCCTACAGCAAGTACAAAACCACAAGTTAATTAATGTGTTATGCACATTGCACTTTCATTTTATATCATGTTTTCTTGCCCGTCATCCAGGATTCTGCAGAAGGAATGGTATTAATTACTGATATTGTTCTCATGTGCAGCCAAAATGAATCAACCGGTCAACCATCAGTGGAAAGTCACCATTCTGTTGTGTTGTTTTCTTACATTCAGTAAATACTAAATTGTTAATACTCTGGTTCCTCAACAAATAATGACCATTGTCTATTGAAAATCTGTTAAGGTCCAGTTCACACCCCCATTAATGGCACCATGCAATAACTTGTGGCTAGTAATATAATTCCATTCATCCTGATCAGTCTTTTTAGGTGAAAAGCACCTCATGGATTTATGCATTGAATGGAATATGCCTGAAATTTGCTGCCTGATAATTTAATTATATATATATATATATATATCTGTGGTTAACACTATGATGCCTCAGGTAAAAGACAGTTAAGCAGTTAAGACAGTAATGGGGAAATTATTAACCCTACTATAGTCTTATGGTACACGCTAAGGCTATAGGCTGGACATGATAGAACATCCCCTAACCAGCACTTTCCAAATTTAGAGTGCAAGTGGAGGATTGTGTTCTGCACAATGTTTTAGTTGCAAAAGTGTCCATTAGAGACATATAAGTGTCTAATATTTTGGTTTATGAAATTGTTTACTGAGCTCAGGAACACAAATTCTGAATAAAATAAGGTAATTTTCAACATTATTGACTTGAACCGCAAAAAATAGCAGAGCCCAGGTATCACTATATTCTGGCTGGAAATACCCTAGAATAGCAATAATATCCTGTTTCGCCAATCTACTATTGCTATACATTCCCATGTGCTTTGCCTACAAAATTCTAAGAATGGTGCTCATGGCTGGAAATACCCTAGAATAGCAATAATATCCTGTTGAAAAGCATTCATCAACAAATATAACATAGCTGCAGTGCTAAAAAATAAATCACCAAAAAAATAGGAAATGAAAGAAAAATTTTGAAAAAACGAAAAAAGACTGATATCTGCAAAGCTATCCACTCTGGAATCCTATACTGAGCCAATAATGTTCCATAAAAGTTTATGCATCCTGTATTGAGTTCTTAATGTCACATAAAATATCATGCATCATATAAGTCTATTTTATGTATCATACACTGAGTTGCATAAAAAATAGGCATCATAGAGCATACGCCCCATACAGCATACAGTCCATAATATTATATAAAAATATTATTTTGGCAACTGGTGAACAGTGGGGGCTATAGAAAATATTTGAACTGTCCTGGAATAAGTATTTAAGGCTATACAGGGTGGCCATGGGTCGAGCTGGTAGAAAGTTTTTTTTAAGCGCCACCCACTTCTTTAGGGCCACCCACTTTTAGGCCTATGCCATAACAAAATTAACTTTGCAGATTTTAGAGGGCTGTAACCGGGCAGCCAAATGTCCAATGATGCAGGTAGCTGCAGGGGATTCTTCAGAAGAAGATGGCAGTGCTTCAGTCTTCTTTTCTCACACAGAGCGCTTGATCCCAACTGAACATATGAATGCTGGGTGTCTAGTAAAGTTCCCAAAGGTCTATACAGACCTTTTAAGAAAATAAAGACAAAATTAAATATAAAATAAAAAATGTATAAAAATTTTAAATATACTTTAAACAATACAGCCTTCCCCCCAGTCATCAATGGGACACCATTTCTCCAGATGGCCAGAGCAATTGAAGTTTATGGACCCAACATACCTGGTTCCCAAGTATCCAGGGTGTTGTTAATTGGGCAATGTATGACATTGCATATTTATTTACTGTGAATTCAAATATAAAGCAGGGGTGTCAAACTCCTTTTACCCAGGGCTACATCATGGCAGATACAGTGGCCCGGTAGCTGCCATAGTAGTCAGAGTTCCCCTTACAGTAGCCATAGTGCCCCCATAGTAGCTAGAGTGCCCCTTAGAGTAGCTACAGTGCCCTCCACAGCAGTTTCAGCACCGCCATAGTAGCCAGTGTGCCCCCATAGTAGTCAGAGTGCCCCATGTCAGCCAGCAGCCCATGTCTCTCCCCTGATGTATGTTCCACTGTGAAAAAAAATAAAATATTTACTTACCTTTCCCTACTTCCACAAGGCTGCAGCAGTCTTCCTCTATATCACATCTGCTGGCCTCAGAGCCGGCACGTACAGCTGCTACACATATGACTAAAGAAGAAGACTGCTTGAACGTGAGTATTGGGCCTTGTGTTTGACACCCATGCTATAAGGGATGACAATATTGTAAGAAATTATTTAGGGTAGAATCAAATTTTCCTTCAATGATTTCCCTTAGTCCGGATAACATAACTGTACTATATTCTTGCCATGTGCAACCTCAGTTTAGTTACTGCGTTTAAACAGTCCACTTAGACATGACATCATTTTAGCCTGATTAATAATACAAATGTGATCACCATAGTGGTGTCAGGCCTAATGATGTGGCTAGAGTGCCTTAGTCTATGGTCTTCCAAGTCATTGTATTAGTCACTGACCTGAAGACTTCCCTGAAAGCATTGATGTGATAATAATATATCACGTACCAGAGTCTGAGCTCAGCTGCTGCTTTCAATTCACACTAAGCTGAAACAAAGTTAATTGGTTAATTGTTTCAGCTTATCCAACATGAAATTACTCTAAAAATGACTAAACATGTGGTTATAGAAAAGACCAGTTAGATTTATTCCAAGGTAGGTGATCTCAGTCTATTGCACTGCGTATGCTGTACTGATGCCAATCGTAAACTCCCATTCCAGGACTTCTCCCAAGTTGCACAAGTTCTCTGGAATGTGTTACAACAGATAATTAGAATAATATATCTAATATATCTTTATGCAGGCCTGACAAATTCGATAATTAACTTTTTAAATTAACCCAGTCAGTTTACCTCTCCCCTTTACCTTATTCCTCAACATCATCATCAAAACCAACCCTCAATATTCAGGCACCTATTGTTTGTTGTAGTTTATTAAGTTATTTTCATATGTTTTCATTGTATCTATATATACCCAATGATTAATATATATATATATATATATATATATATATATATATATATATATCTGCAAAACATGCTTGCACTATATAAATAAAGATTATTATTATCTAGTTTGACATTAAAATACATATGTAATAATAGTAAAGAACAACTGTGATGCATTGAGCTGTTATCACTTCTGCACACAAGTTCTGAATGGAGAAGAGGACTAATGTAAACTCATTGGTCATTGGTCATTGGTCACAAGCAGGCAAATTCATAAAAGAAAGATAAAGGCCAGGGGAAGATGACTTATCCTTTTGTTCCAATGCCCATTAAATATTCCTGATGCACAATTAATTAGGATTGAATATTAAAGTCTAATATGTCAAGTCAGCATGTTATAGATGTAGAAATGATTATTGGTTTAACCAGAGCTGTCACATAGACTCTATTGACCTTAACTCTCCTTGCACTGACATACAGTGGATACTTGGTGCTTGTTCCGCAGAATAAGCAGTTTATATCTATCTGACAGAAAGCAGATCAAGCACTGCACATACAAGAGCAGGAGAATAAACATGGAGTGTGTGTGTCCTACACAACATGTGTATTCAGATGACCATCTGCAGTTTCTTCTGCTGCAGAGGCCTGCGCCGAGGCTGATGTACTTGTTCTGCTCTCTATTGATTAGTACAATCCAAGGACATTAAAAAAATAGCTGCGGCGTAAAAGGCAGCTTACTCAGAGATCTGCGAGCTGTGGACAGGTCTGGAAAATTCATAATGCAGAGGAAAAGAGGTGGCATATTACAGGACAGTGTGAAAGCTGCAAAGCCACACAATTCACCCACATGTGGTAAAATAATACTCTTATATCATCTCTCTCTCATACCAGGTTACAAATTAATTAATTATGAAATAAAGAAATTATTGCATTTCTTTGATATTGTAAATTATTTTGATGCAAAGTATGTGTGTTTATGTAAAACGCCTTCTGCTGAGAAGTTACCACCATACCCATGACAATTTCATACCAGAAAAAGCGGCATGCGGCATGTACTTAATCCTACGTGTTTCACATTTAACTCTTTACTTATCACAATGTTCTATAAGTAAGAACAGAAATCCTTTATGCCTGTGTTAACTGTCTGGCTCAGAGATTTTCAACATGGTGAGGTTTTACTTTGCTGGTTTGTAGGTTTTTCCAAAAAGCTTTGGAGCCACTTGATGTATCCACCTCGATGTATCCTGCCCTTTATCATTTGATAGAACATGAAAGCTGGCTTATGATAAATTTCGCCCAACAAAGTAAGCTACATTTACAGCTCGGCTGTGAAAAATATCCATCCTTCATGGGCAAGTTGTTTTCGTGTGACCTCTGTGTTTCACGGATACTTATGGACTTATGGTCTATGAAACGTCTGTGAAAGTCGACCGAAAATAGCACATGCTCTACTTTGTAACTGATTGCTCACATGGATCTATGAATTGATCTATTAAAAAGTGTGCCATTTAACATCGCTGTATGCTGTCAGACAGAACAATAACATTTGAATAAGGTATAAATGTTATTTTCTGCATAACAAAAGTTGCACAACTTAGCAGCATAATTCCTATATCAATGTCTCAGAGCTCGTAAGATCTCCCCTTGTTGGGGGGGTTGGGTGGATGGGTTAAAATGTATTTACAATGTACTGTAAATGGTTACCATCATGATTCCTGCCGTAGGGGTTCTCAACCAGTCTGGTACTTGTGAAAGGTAAAGCTGCTTAATATCCACATTAGCTTAGGCTCTGTCTGAACTTCTTCCTACTAATAGCACAGTTAAAATAGTCTTATAACTCAAACTTACTCCAACATGAAGAGGAAAAAAGCAAAAACAATTCATGCACTATTCAATTAATCCTGAAATTATGTTAGTATAAATCCCTTAGCAATGGGCATTTTTTTAAGATTGCCATCATTCTTGGTGCATTACTGTCTATATGAGTGACATATGATATAGATCATGCTTTCTCCTGTGTGAGTGAAATAATTACATATTTTAAAACAGTAATCGCCCTATTGATTGTATGACATGTACTAACAACTAAGGAAACTTTCATGACAAAACCAAATTTATCCTATTATTGTTTTATGTGCTGTGGGTATATTGTGATCTTTACCTATTCTACACTACAAGAGAGTAATTACAACTATTAAGCTGTTGGTCTTTTTTTCTTATTTTCTGTAAATTCCACCAAAAAAATGACATTTTTAAATGTGGGAGTCTAAATAAATAAGAAAAATCTACTTTTGTAATCTCTTTTAGTGTTTTTTTTAATCGAATCTTTCTGTTGTTGAGTTTTTTAAAAAAAAAAACATAAAACATATGGTTGTGCCATGATCCAGTAAAAAAATGCAACGTGGTAGAAAAATTGTCAAAGGCAGGTTGCCTATGAGAACGGTCGGTCCGTTAAACTCGCTCTTTGCATTTGCGAAATGTTCTGTACTGATCCGCTAATTACAGGAATGAACTCAGCATGTCCGTTCAGTCCCATTATTACAGGTTTGGTCCTGGAAATCCCACAAGCGCACTCACTAGTGTTAAAAAAAGTCTATACAGGAAAGTTTTGTACCAGTGTAGGAATAAAAGTTCACGTTTATTGTAGCATCAGATTTAAAAGAGCAATCCATGAAAGGGACATAGTTTTGGACTCACAGAGCCTTTCTAGTGGACTACAAACTTCTGCTAATGATTTACCATTTGGAAGAAGCCACTCCAAAGAGCACAATGGTACAAGAGCAGAGCTGAAGTGGACATTAAAAAAGAAAAGTCTGTACATAATAATGTAATTCTGATTCAGCAGTTCCACATTTGTAAATAAAAAGGAAAATTTATTTCAACCCCTTCCTTGATAGAAAATTGCATATAATACAGACTTCCAATATTCAAGTACACATTTTTAAACTTTTTAGGATATCCCGGATGTCTCCTATTAGTAAAATAATAGGTAGAGAGTTTAACACTGAAGTCAAGCTTTTCCTGCCTAAGAAAAAACGCCCTCTTCACTGGTCCTGTGTCCAGGGATATCATTGATCAGATCTCCTGAAGTCCGGCACATGATGTCAATCACAGGGGAGGAGGTGTTCAGTGGCAGCAAGGGCTTGACTTCAGTGTTACATTCTCCAGCTCCCTGACTTAATACTTCCAACTTACATCTTACTTCAATGTTGATTTTCTGGATGATGCCATTAAGCTTGTTGATGAAAGAAGCATTATGTAGAAGCTGTTCAACAGCTTGTCAACATACTGGTAGTGGTTTATAAATTTCTGATGACAGGTTCCCATTAAGAACACCCGACTTACAAACAGTTATTACAAACAGACCTCTGGATATTGGTAATTTACTGTACTTTAGCCTTAGGCAATAAAAGGGGTCTGCAATTAAGTTTTATCGTTAATCCTGGTTCATAGGAAAACCCAACTTTTTAAAAATCCAATTGTCACAGAGACATTGGTTACAAGTATAAAATATACAGTTCCGATTTACATATAACTGTACATTCAACATAAGAACAAACCTACAGAACATCTTGTATGTAAACCGGGGAATGACTGAACAATTTTAATATTTACACATACACCATTACTATTTAATGATACATGCAGACAGAATGGGTTTAAAGTGGATTTTCTGGATTTTGCAGTCAACTTCCACCTATGAATAAAATGTATTGAATTTATTTATAGGATTCTAAGTTAAATCAGCTGTTCTGATCAAAAGACCACAGGTTTCCGTCACATTCATTCCATGGAAAGCTTACCCTAGTAGGAAATCACATCCACAAACCGTTTATTCAAAAGAAATTTTGCGCTATAGCTAATTCAATAACATCTATTATTAGATACAGTCCCAACATAGAACTTCCTTGAGTTTCACCACAAAGAACAACACTCATTTTAAAAGCCTGTAGCTTGTTACATTTTGCTTAATGTGAACGACAGTACATTATATGGATCAATAAACCGAGAGCTGAAGTGTTTGTGGATGAGAGAATACATTTCTAATTACATAGAGCTCTGAAATAATGGATTTTGTATGAATTCACCATAATAGCTTTATGTGAAGATGAACAACACCTGCACAAAATTCTGCAAACAAACCAAAAAGGTTACTAAATGGTCATAATATTTGAGAGTATATTTCATATTTGGGAACCATTTCCCCCACAATTCAAATTTTTTTAATGAGCCATACTCATCTTACCCAGAATACTTTCTTCCATGGAGGTTTTAAGGTTCCAGGGGTATTCTAACAATAAGCACATATATCCAACTTATGGGATAGACTATCAATGTCTGAAGTACAAATCCGCACAAAGGTGTGTATATTTATATAACAAATGACTGATATCTTTCATTTTAATTTTGTGTCAACAATATTCAGTTTTCCTAGTTTACCCGATACCAAAAAATATAACACATATCTAAATTGTGTGCAAGATTTGTTGTTTTGCTGTATTTATGAGTATTCTATCACTTCTATTAGTGTAAAAGTGCAGCAGGATGGGCAATAAGGATTATGCAAAAATCTGAAGTAATAGCAAAATTTCTAAATTTCTCTCTTCTCTATCAATATCCTGAAAATCATTCTGGAAGATGGCAAAATATCCAACAGTATATTCAATGTTGTCTATGGCCAAAACAATGACATCTCCTGGGGTTGAATCTCAACGGCATTGACAGATCAACCCTAAAGAGTTTCTCCATAAAGAAATTAGATTAGCATGATCATTAACAGCATGTAAACAGCAATGTGTTGTTAGCCAAACAGCGCTGGGAGCCCTCGTTGCATTGTTCTCAACAAATGCCAACCGAAAAACAAGTAACAGGTTAATTGCATCTAATTTATAGTCCCAGAGCCTCTTTTTGCAATTTAGTTAATTTCTTGTGGGAAAAGATAAACAATTTACTAAATGATGCACAACACTTATAAACATAATGAAATATATAATTCATTAACAACTGGAGTCTGTAAATAAGTCTGTAGTTAATGTTAAATGTTTCATTTCTGTGTTTGCCACAGGGATACAGAGGAATCGCAGAGGTGGTCTACTCTACTATTATGACATTAAGTTCAGCTCAAAGACAGCCAGCACAGTGGAATCTCTATCTATCAATCTTATTTATTCATATCTTCTGTAGATGTGTCACTAATGCTTTTTGACTAGGGTCACCCTGACTGCAAAGACATGTTTTTATTGGAGATTCCAGGCCCACAAGGAATCACATGATGAGAAGGCCGTATTACAAGGTTGCAAGTGATTGGGTAGGTGTTTCCTCATTGGTTTGCTTCCTTTCCCCAGCCCCCAATGTCAGGAGAAAAGTAAGAGCACTTACCAGCTCTTTGATGGATATTTGATTATTTGTCCTATTTTTACATGATTGTACAGTTCTGCTGCTTATGTTTTATTGATTTAGTTTATTAGAGGATAAAATGGGTTCCCGTTTAATGAGCCATGCTTTATTTTGTCTGTTGACTAGACATTAAATACATTTATTCAGAAATGACTCCTGAATAACAAAATGTGTATATGTCATATCTGTTAAAATACTCACTCCCAAAAATATATATTCAGGTAGTTACAGCCCTTTCCTTGCTGTAAAAGATCAGCAAATATTTATTTTACTGCTGTTATCTATGAAGTGTAAGTAAAGCTCTTACATTTCAGCACTGCCATTATATCAGAGCATCTAAGACCTGGTTCTCTGATATGAACACACATTAACTAGTGGCATGGAGATATGATATAGCATTCCCATAATCAGCTAGGCCTATGAGCAGCACTAACTGGATATATAGGACAACGTAGACAAAATCCAGATACTTACACAAAGGGTTATAACTAAACTAAGCATTAAAATATTGAAATGGGTTGTCCAAGAGTAATAAAAAAATAGTAATTTGGCTGGGGGAGGGGAGGTTGTGGGCTGCACAAATAAATAAACATGTACTTACCTCCTCCGTCCCTCCTGGTTTCCCGCACCATAGTCTCTTTGGGCTGTGCCCCTATTTATTTACAGGGGAACTGCGTTCAGACAGCTTCTAGCTGGCCGTACATGCCCACCCGTCACCATATCCCAGCATATGATACAGAGATGAGACAGTGTACGGGTGGGCGTGCCCGTCCGGCCAGATGAATTTCTTGTTAATGTATATTAGAAAATTGTCACAACGCTTCCCCCCACACAATAGTAAAAATGGTCTGAAATGGTGGTTATGCTTTAAGAAGCCACAAAGTTAAAAAGAAAACAAGGTTGAAATTCATTTCCACTAAATCTGCCCAATGTGTCCTACAGAGACAGTTTAGTCCACCTCTCTCTGCAACAATTGGGACACGTATTGAGCTGAAGGAGGATACGGGGTGTCTCAGAAACGTGTCATCAATAAAGCAACATTTAAAACAATACTTATGAAATGTGGGCACCTTTCCTGAACAATTACCACCGTTCCAGCTCTCCTCCCAAATACTAACCACCGAGTGCATTCAACACACGATATCTGACGGTCGGGCAGCTCCTCCTGGATATTTAGTGAAAGGTTTAAACCAAGCCTTTTATAAGGTAAACCCACCTTAATAGTGATAAATAGGGGTCTCCACTATTTGATTGTGTTTAATCTACCTTAGAGGAGTGCAGTCCTATTTATTTCCTAATAATAGATTACTACAGAGACAATGACAGCCCATGGGGGTCATTTATCTTTAGTCAGGACATTGGTGCATCTTTTTTTCTTTTTCTGGTTTTGGTCTTTATCTTAGAGGGTAATATATCAGGCATGTGTGTCTGTTGCTTTTTGCATAAATTCTTCTGTACCCCCTTTCTAAAATTTTGTCTATTGCTCAGTGCTGAAGTTTAGTTGAAATTTTTTTTATATGTCCACATCTGGATTTTAAAGATTTATCCGGCGCAACAGTGAAAACAGCAAAAAACACCAAAAAAGTTGCAAATAAAAGAGAAAACAAAGAAAAGCCAAAAAGAAAAGAAAAATTACCCCCATTTTGCCTATTGTCTATCCAGTTGTTAAAAAGAATTTGAAAGAATTCTCCCTCTATGCTAAATCTACTATCACGTAATTCTTCCAGCTCAGCAACTTTGTTGATACCTCAGTGCCTCTTGGATGATGGCTTCGTAACTAACTAATGGATGCTGATGCCAAGCAGTGAATTCTGGATGGCTGCACATTGCCCCTAATGGGCCACTAACCTTGAATATGTGCCAATATCATCCATGGTCATGCCAAGTTTGGCTTGAGTTAAAGCTATTTGTTTTGCAGTATCAGTAAATCAGGAAAGAATATGTTAGGGAAAAAACAGGTTTGCCCAATATGAGCACACATGGGAGCTTTTCACATTTCATAAGGTAGATTCAGGAGATGTTTTTTATGTCTACCACAGAGCCATGTAGCTTGCCATCACACAGTACTTTACGCTTACCTATTGTTCCTAACATAAAATGTCTTTGTGACCTATGTAAAGGGTTATATGCGATATTTCTTCTTAATAGATCTGACATTAACCTTTATGCTAATCTGTACGTCTTTTTATAGTGGCTATCTGCTGTGACTTGGTTCCACATGGAGCAGGAGCCCAAGCTGCTACTACTCACACAAACATGATTTATGGCACATTCTAAGTGCATCATAAAAGCAATACACAGCAGACTAATTCTATGCTAATATCACCTTCTTCTGACATAACTGACATTCCATAGACCTTTAAGTATTGGAGGGTATCTACTTATTGGTGAATATGTAGAGCTATTGACATGACTGGAGGAATTTTATGAGCTATTTTATGAGCTATTGATAAATAAAGTCGCAAAGCATTTATTCCTTATTTCCTTTGCCAGATAAATCGGCCAGCATTAGTTACCAGTCTTAAATTGGAAATATTATTTATATCAACCAATTAGAGCAAAGCTTATTACCATGTACAAAAAAATCTAGTATCTCATTGGTTACTATTTGACATTATCTTTAATAAGCCACCATTTTTTGAAAAACAGCACACAAAAATACAACAAGAGTGTGGGGTTAAAATCACTTGCATATCTGGTTGACTTTAAATCAGCAATATGCAATTCAGGTTTCTGTGGAGAAAAAAAAACCTTTAAAAGACGAAACACAGAAAAAATAGATAAAAATATCACATCTTTTTCTTGAATCTCTTCCTTGAATCCTACTTTGCATAATTTTTAAAATTAAAACTCTTGTAGAAGTTCCTGTATTATACCCTTTCTGGCATAGGCTAGATGGCCAAACCTGACCCATGTGTAAAACCCCATGTACCCTGGCCATTCACCAGTAGATGGAACTGATCAGTAGGAGATTAACCCCAGTGTTCCCTGATGGATTTCTACCAGACTGTTATTCAGGTCATGTAGAAAATACTTCAGAATGACAAACAACGAAAACTGTTTTTATCATTCATTCCTAATTTTTGCAACATGGAACAACCTATGTTGAAGTCATATAGACAGGTCCTAATAAATTTACCAATCATCAAACTATGGGAAATAATTTCTTAAACACAAACAACACTATCACATTCACCGATTCTCAGTTGATTTTTTAAAATACCCTGTTTGCTATCAAAACCTCAAAATGACTTAAGATTTTTCCTTTGGTTTAGTACAGGTTACAAGAAATAAACATGCTCTGAAGATGATCGCTGCTTACTGTCATGCAGCTGGTAGACCTATGAAATGGAGTAGCATTGTAATGTTTTTGGAGTGGGAAGTTGACTGATCCTGTAAATTGTCCTAATGTTTCTCTAAACTATCATGGATCATGCATGTTCATGGAAGATCTAAATCACACTGTAAATGGTCTTATTGGTTCATGGTATCATAGTAGGTTGAAGACACAGGACCATCACATGCTAAATATAATGCTACAATGTTGATCTTGAGGAAGCTATAAAAACACCATTATGCCAACTGGCTCATAGTGGGGGAAAATCTTTTTCCTGGTTAACATTTTTCCTGGGACGAGAACTGCAATTACATCAGATCATTACTACTAAAGATTATAAAATGTATATTGAGATTTTCTATTTTCTTGTATCAAAGTTGTTGTCTTTCTTTCTATGTGTTTCAAAAAGTTCAGCAACTTGATGTCCAGGAAGCAACACCTAGCATCGGACACTGATGATCGGCATCCTCATGGATTTTACATGCACATTTTTATATGTGAGTCGATTACAAAGAGGTAATTTGATATTTATAGAGACTGGCTTCGCTATGCCGATGTATATATCCTCTATACAGCTGGTCCCCTACTTAAGAACACTCAACTTACATACGACCCCTAGTTACAAACGGATCTCTGGATATTAGTAATTTATTGTACTTTAGTCCTAGGCTACAATAAACAGCTATAACAGATATCACAGGTGTCTGTAATGAAGCTTTATTGTTAATCCTGATTCTTACGACAAACCAACATTTTTAAAATCCAATTGTCACAGAGACCAAAAAAGTTCTGGCTGGGATTACAGTGATAAAATATACAGTTCCGACTTACATACGAATTCAACTTAAGAACAAACCTACAGACCCTATCTTGTATGTAACCCGGGGACTGCCTGTATAGCAAACCAAAGAGAATTATATTGGAGGTTTGAAGAGGATAACAGGTAGTGGTTTTGCTCTGAATGGTGGATTATTCTTGGAGAAGACTTCTTAAGCATCATGTTACAACACAAAAAGGTTTTTGAACTGTATTAACAATTGTGAGAGAAGCTCTGGTCAGACCATTTTACTTTTTAAAAATATTGGATGATTTTGCATCTACCCAGGGCTGTTAAGTAGCTCTTACACCTAGGGAGGCACAGCACTGAGAGTCTTCAACTTACATTGTACAAGATTAAAAATTGTGTACAATTTCCTTTGATATACTTAAGAAAATTTTATACTTATGTTAACATTTAGATACTGTGTGTAATATGGACTCCTGTATACCCAGAATTAGAAGAAGGGGCACTGTATTTGGAAAATCAATTCTAAAATCATGCAGTCCCCTCTTGGTAAGGTGATTTCCATTTAAGTATCATGTGTTTGTCTATTGCATATTGTGAGAGGAAGCCTTGAAAGTGCTCTTCTAACAGCATCTCATTTTCCGAGTCTACTGTTAATTGAACATTAACCATCAATTGCGTCTGGGTGCATAACAAATTCAATTTAGGTGGCTGTAGTGCAGCTTAAGTGGTTATAAAGCTTAAAATGCAGCGTTCCAATATTGGCAACGCACAAGCTAAGAAATATATTTTAATAAGAAGGCATGATACATTTTTAATTAAACTTTTCCTGAACACAATTACTATTTTTACTCCTGAGACTTTTGTTAAAGCAGTTGCTGTAGAATTTTCTACTTTACATAGTAAACGCCTCTAATATAAGATTATATATATATAGCCAAGGACAAGAAGTTTAAAGGAAACCTACCACGGCTCGCATGATGAAGCACACCATTCGAGCACACCACCCTGTAGGCTATTTAATCCTGATGCCGGCAGATACTTTGGTTAGGCATGACGATCTTTAGTTTAGCTAAAAAAACTATTAACTCACATACGTAAATTAGCCCTACGGTGCTACTCCTACGTCATCAACTGTCTGTCGATGCTTTCTGATTGTTAATTATTCATGCCTCCATCTTTCTACCCGCCCTCCTTCAGGTGCTGAGAGCCGTGACGTCACCAAGCTATCAGGCCCTTATCGCCGGCTGGCTGACACCAACTCTGGCACAGCCGGCCGGCGATAAGTGCCGAGAGTTTGGTGACGTCATGGCTCTCGGCACCTGAAGGAGGGCGGGTAGAAAGATGGAGGTGTGAATAATTAACAATCGGAAGGCATCGATAGACGGCTGATGACGTAAGGGAAGCGCCAAAGGGCTAATTTACATATGTGAGTTAATCATTTTTTAGCTAAACTAAAGATCGCCGTGCCTAATCAAAGTATGTGTCAGCATCAGGGTAGCAGTGGTAGGTTTCCTTCAAAGAACTGGAATCAAAGCAGACCAATTATATAGTAAAAAGGGTTAATGCCTTCATGCGAATAGTGGCCCAGCCGTTACTGAGGCTTTACTGTGTGTCCTACTAAAATGACAAAGCAGTGCAGTTCCAATAAACGAGAGAATAAATCCCAATCTTTCAGCTAAAATATTTTAGCAAATGCTTATAGACGGCCCAGTTAGACCAGCTTTTAGCAATATGAATGTGTCTGGTTTTAGGTGGAGACTAATAAATGTGCTATCTCCTCTGCTAACTCTGATCTGCACTTAAGGTTAATAGGACTTTGCATTTAAGGCTGGGTATAGCATGAGTTGTCTCTGCGTTATCTATATGACACAAATCCCATTCCTTTGTAGATGGAATTGGTTATTGTGTCATTGTTCTTAGTACATTGATTTTAAAGCACTTCTGACGCCAGATATAAAGAAAACTACATAAAAGATTCTATACCCTTATACCCTGGAGCTTGGCTGTGTCTGAGATTTCTGTATAAAAATTGTAATATTTTTTTTCTTTGCTCTACTGGATATTTCCCATCATTTCAGTATGTCATGATGTAATAGGAGCACTTTAGTAAAGGGTATCTACATTACACAGCTAAAATTTGAAAAGGAATCTTTTACAAAATCAATCAGTCCTGTAAGGGCCTTTAATAGGAGCATAAACATACCTTTGTAGCAAAAGAGAGAGACATCATTTTATAGATATGCATATCATCCTGCAGGTGCATTGGGACGGTCTGACTATGGCAGGTTTTTCCCTTCAAGAGGATTGAAGGGTTGGCAATGGGTAGTAATCTCAGCAAATGGGGCGGACACTCTTGTGGTCGTGTGAATGCAAATGTGGCAAATCACTCCACTCCCCCAGTGCACTTGCAGGATGATTTGCATATTCTGTGAATATTTCTGCATTATTTCAGTGGTTTCGGACCACTAAAGCATGTTTCTACTCATATTAGAGGCTCTTACACAGCGCTATCAGGGGTCTGGTCTTTGTAATCATTAAATTCAACCATTGTAATCTATATAGAGATACGTTTTCCAGTTAGTTAACCCTTTTTGGATATTTCCCAGGTTGCAGCATACTTGTTTTCTCAAATAAATATTGACAAAATGCATTTTGTAAAAAAATGATTATTATTTTTTCTAAGTATGACACACAGAAAAAGATTTTAGGAAATGATTTATTTTGGTATCGATACAGTTTATCAGTACTAAAATGGTATCGATCCTGGTTTGCTCTTTACATATCTATTAATAGGAATGATTTGCACAAAGCACTGCTCTTAGCTGCTTTCTAATGGTAAAGCAGTATTTAAATAGTAAACAGTTTGGATAGGTGGGTGGAGGGGATTTTTTCCCTTGACAGTGCGGAGAGTAACATATGTATCAAGCATGTATGAAGCTTCATACATTTTTAAAAGTATCTATTCGGTTCTTTGAAATCAGGATGCATTTGTGTCTGCGACTAAGAGAGGTTGCTATGGCAACTCCTTCCCCTGCTTGCTGCCCACTGCATGCTATACGGTTCACTCTCTGTACCGTCGAGAACCTAGCAATCACTTCTCTGCTGCAGCTATTATGTTCTCTCCAATATTCTGCACATGGCACAGCCTTTAGTGAAGTCATATAGACAGGACCTAACCAATTTTCTAAAACATCAAATCATGGGTGAGCATTTCCTAAAAACATACCAGTCAGTTCCTTTATAAAATACCATGTTTGCTATCAATTCCTTATAATTAGTGAAGATTTTTCCTAGAAATAACCATGAAAACATGCTGACATTCGGAAGATGGCAGCTGCTCATTGGCATGCAGCTGCTGGACCTACTAGAAGTAGCTGGGTGAAGTGCAGTGGCATTGTAATGTTATGTCATTAAGATAACTTAAAGGGAACCTGTCACCGCTGTTCCAAAAAATGAAACTAAGACAGGTTCCCATAGAGCCCTTTAGTCCTAAGAGCACCCATTTATCAACTAACACTAGCGATGCATAGAAAAGCAAAAAAATCACATTTTATTCTGTACCTGGTAACCAGGGAGAACCCAACGAGTCCACGTGGGAGGATCACCGCGACTCGAGTCCTCGCCCTCCTCTGTGCACATCAGCCAGAGCACGCCTCCATCTTTCCTACGTCACGCGGCTCCCTGGCTTCCTGCTCGCTGATAAGCATTGACACAGCTGAGAGCAGCCAGTGCGCGTGTGCGGAACTCGGCTGTGCGATGTAGGAAAAATCATACAGGAGGCGTGTGCTGGCTGATGTGCACAGAGGAGGGCGAGGACTCGAGCCGCAGTGATCCTCCCACGTGGACTCGCTGGGTTCTCTCTGGTTACCAGGTACAGAATAAAATGTGATTTTTTGCTTTACTATGCATCACCAGTGTTTGTTGATAAATGGGTGCCCTTAGGACTAAAGGGCTCTATGGGAACCTGTCATAGTTTCATTTTTTTGGAACAGCGGTGACAGGTTCCCTTTAATGGAAGTTGCCTGATCCTGCAAACTGTCCTAATGTTTCTCTGGACCATGGGGGGGGGGGGCTCGTGGATGTATATGAAAGATCTAACTTATACTTGGTACTACTGGTTCATGGTATCAAAGCACCGTATTTTTCAGACTATAAGGCGCACAAAAAATCCTTTGATTTTCTAAGAAATCAAAGATGCGCCTTAAATATGAAGCATACTTACAGACAACAGCTGCCTTGAACTATGCACAGGTTTACAGTACATCAGATTATTTAACACTGATACATGGGGGCAGATTTATCAGCCTGTCTGAAAGTCAGAATATTCTTAGTTGCTCATGGCAACCAATTACAGCTCAGCTATTATTTTACCAGTGCTCATAAATATTTTAAAGGGGAGCTGTGATTGGTTGCCATGGGCAACTAAGTATATTCTGATTTTCAGACAGCTTGATAAATCTGCCCCATGGTTTTCATTAATCTGGTGCCCCTGCACTGCTCAAAAAGTGTGTACCACCTTTTTTTTGGTACACCTTTAACATAGTGCATGCAACACAATTCTGCCGAGTTACTGTGTTAAATATGCAAATCTGCACAGGAATGTCCCTTTAGGTACATAATTTTGTGGTATAAACTGGAACAAAAAATTCATAAATACATGTTCACATTCTTTTCAGTGCAAAGCCAGCGCAGCCAGTGTAATAAATGTGGCCCAATGACTTTCTAATACACTGACATATAGAGACAATTCTTAAGACTTCCCCTTTATAAACACATCTTTCAAAATATTTCTATTGTAACAGAAAAACTGGCTGAATTAACTGGTAAAATTATTTTTACTTACATATTTGCATTAAGTACAGTATAGCAAACCTTGTTATATGCAATTGACAGGATAATTGTAATTTATGTTAACAAAATGTGGGGAAATATATTGCACGTAGCAGTCATGACATTATGGATTGGATTGTTGGTAGATATTTACACTTAGAGGGCTTGTCCTTCATAACAGATTTCTATTGAGACTCTTTCCTTTACATGTGGTGATTTGACCAGCTGTGCTACCGACTACTACAATACCCTGAAGAACATTTACACTCCATTCCTTAATGTGACCAGCTGTCAGTAAGCAAAACTGAGCCCTTTCATGCAGCATTCCAAGCAAGGACCCACATAGCAGTACACCATAAGCCATTATCATGTGAGGGGCATAAAGTCACCTCCTAGTTGTCTGATTACAGAATTTGTGAATAATAACAGCAAGCGTGAGGCTCCTGAATACATTTAGCTCGCATCCACCTTGCAGGTAACTTGACCCAAGAATTTGTGATTATTTGATGGCTTGCGGTATTTATGTGATGCAGTGTAATATACTGTTAGTGAAAGACCATTGTGCAGTCTATTAGGCCCCACAAATAACACAGCCTAAGGGCTCATTCAGATGGGCTTGTCCACAAAAATGTGTGATATCTGTGTACAATCTGTATTGTATCCGCATCCCATTTTTTCACATCCATGGCTTTCTAATTTATTTTCTGCCTTGCTCAGTTGATTGCCTTCCAACATTTGATTAAAAATACGGACAGAATATGCATGCCATCTATGGTTCATTGTCCACATGTAAGAAAAATAAAATGTACATGCTGCAATTTTTTCTCATTGTCTGCACATCTGTGAAAAAAAAACATGTGAACAGACTCATAGGAATCAATGGGTCAGTATGCTATGTGTAGAAACCATATAACAGTCAAGCAACCAGCAATAATATGTGTAGAAGTGCTCATGCCTGTGCAACAACCCTGCCGATGCACAGGGCTGGTAGTTGTTGCGAATAGCACCGTCTTCATGTGAGGATCTGCCTAGGGAGACTGATTTCCTCTCTGGGAAAAGTCTCTAAAAGTGGGGAGCTTTGTAATTGGAGCTGGAACCACGGCCTGGGGGGGCAACGGTTAACATATCTATTGTCTATAACCAATGATATGCGGTGTTCTTATTGTAAAGCAAGCTGGAAGCTGATTTGAGAGTGCTGCCACCCCTTGTGGGCAGGAGCACATGGTCCTGTAGAGTCAGAGTATTCCAGAAGCAGAGGTGTCTCAGGCCTGCTGCCTGACCCATGTAGCCAGTCAGGAGACTGGGCTAGAGCATAGGTCTACTGTCTGGACTCGGCTCCATGTCACCCAGCCCAGCCTGAAGTTACTTCCAGGCTGTGAGCAACCTTTCCTGTGAACCAGCTATCTCCTACCAGCTTTCCAGCCTGCTGAACCTGCTGCTGATGTTAGGCTGTTGCCTGCTGTTTAAGTTTCAATAAAGAACTCCCCATTCTCCATCACCTAGAGATCTATATATCCACCTAAGGGGTTTCCCCAGGGATAAATTCACTATATCAGCCTCTCCCTCAACTTTTCTTGCTCACACCACCTGCTGTAGACGTGCCAGGCTGTAGGCCTGTCCTCTGGTCCCAATACCATAGCGTGCCCAAAGCTGCATAAGCCAGCCACTCCGGTATTCTGGGCCCCAGCTGTCAACAGTCACCCGAAGAAAAGCTAGGTCCCGGTGGGGGATGTGGCATCTGACAAAGGTTTGATTCTTCCCTCTTGATCCTCATATATACCAAAGTCTCTATTAAATGCAGCACCTCAAGGATAAAAGGTCCAGGATCTGAATTTTTCAGGTCATGGACATGAAGTGCACATACATAGACTTTGATGAATATGACATAAAAACAAAATTTGCAATTTAAAAGTCTTAGTCCTTGTAGGTGATGTGGGCAGTCACTAAAGATGCTGCAATGTTAGACCCTTTTTCACATGAACGTTAATGGTGGCCTTTTGCCATAGAAGTGCATTGTGCACGGTGTGGTACGGTGAGCCCATACTTGTGTCATCGTACTGTCACTGGGAAAAACATAGAGCATGCTCACCTCCTTATGGAAAGGTACTCATCCCCCCCCCCTCTCAAGCTGGACGTGGAAACATTTGTGTGAAAGCAACCTTTCATGCAATATCCAAACTTCAAATAACACATCTGATAGGTTGTCTTTACTGATTCCATATTCCTGAGCTTCATACTTATAATCATCCAGTTGTGTATCATTAAATTTATCTGCCTCTGCAATTCACTGGAGGGAAGGCAATAGCAGGTATGTAAGTTTTATCATGTTTCTAATCCATCTGATTTCCCTATGTTCCCATCTTCATTATCAGTTGAATAGTTCAGCTAGTATATCTGAAATATAATAGAGGAGAGGAAATGGACGGCGTCCTCTAGAGATTCACAGTCCAGACACAAGCCCATATTAAAATTTATATCCACAACACCAGATGTGTAGAGAAACCTATTGTAAGTGTAAGAGGAGAGATAAATATTCTTGTAATGTTGCAAGCAATAAGACTGATAATAATGACTCTACCTTTATAGCTTGCTATCCATATTTAATATGTCATGTTTTATATGTATAAATTATTTTCTATTAAAGAATCATAAAATATTTAAACAGCCCAATATGAAAGAAAAATCTAATTATTCAGTAATAATATTTATTAATTATAGGTTCTTTAGGTTTGTTCTTAAGTTGAAATTGTATGTAAGATTTTTAACATTTTGTGCTGTTGTGGGAACAAGGATTAACAATAAAACTACATTACAGAGACCCTACAGCTGACCATTTCAGTCTGGGACTAAAGGCGTGTTCACATTTTCAGTTTTTCAGAAGCAGCTTTTTAAGCCAAAATCAGGTGTGGATCATAATGGGTAAGGACTAGAGATGAGCGAACATGCTCGTCCGAGCTTGATGCTCGTTCGAGCATTAAGGTACTCGAGACGGCTCGTTGCTCGGACGAGTATTTCCCCTGCTCGAGATCGAGCATTTAATTAAAAAAACACAGTGAAGAACAATGAAGAATAGAATAAAAACAGTGAACACAGTGAACACAGGATCATTTAAGTGAAAAACACGTGAAGAACACAGTGAAGAATAGATTACAGATGTTCGGCAACTGCTTACTTGTCGGAATACGCGCGGAACGGTGCGAACAAAATAGCATGTGAAGAACAAGATATATGTGTGAAGAAGAGCATATGCCAGAACAGCGTGAGCAGGACGGAGACACAAGGAAGCAGCACGAGACACCGGGGAGCGCACAGAGACACCGGGCAGCGGCACGGAAACATCGAGCGGACAGCACGGGCACGGAGAAATCGGGCGGAGACATCTGGGCACGGAAGGACACGGACAGACATATGGGACGGAGACATCGGGCAGGCGACATCGGGGCACGGAGACATCGGGCCGAGACATATGGGCACGGAGACATGGGACGGAGACATCAGGGCACGGAGACATAGGGGCACGGAGACATACGGGGCACGGAGGCACGATATGGGCACGGAGACTATCGTCGGGCACGGAGCATGGGCACGGAGCGGGGCACGGAGGGACATCGGGGACGGAGACATAGGGCACGAGGAGACATATGGGCACGGACATCGGGGCACGGAGACATATGGGCACGGAGACATCGGGGCACGGAGACATATGGGCACGGAGACATAGGGCACGAGACATCGGGGCACGGAGAATATGGGCACGGAGACCTATGGGCACGGAGACATCGGGGCACGGAGACATATGGCACGGAGACATATGGGACGGAGGACATATGGGCACGGAGACATAGGGGCACGGAGACATCGGGGCACGGAGACATCGGGGAGATTCAGTGGAAGAAGAGCAGACGGATCCCGGGACAGCGTATCTCCCGACCAGTAAGCCGATGCAGAACATCTGCAATCTATCTTCACTGTGTTTTTTTCATTAAAGTCATGTGGTCACTGTTTTTATTCTATTCTTCACTGTTTCTTCACATCTGTTACACTTGTCGGGAGTTAATATACGCGCGGAACAGGAAGAATTAGATTGCAGTGATTGCATCATATGCTGCTTAACTTATCAGAAGACATTCTTTTTCAATTAATTAACACATTTATTCCCGAACCATGGTCCCTTTGAAAAATGCTCGGTCTCCCATGACTTCAATGGGGCTCGTTATTCGAGACGAGCACATCGAGCATCTGGAAAAAGTTCATCTCGAATAACGAGCACTCGAGCATTTAGTGCTCGCTCATCTCTAGTAAGGACATATCATTGAGTGGTAATACTCCTTCTCTTTTTTCTCTCTCTCTCTCTCCTTCTCTCTCTCTCTCTCTATATACACTCACCGGCCACTTTATTAGGTACACCTGTCCAACTGCTCGTTAACACTTTATTTCTAATCAGCCAATCACATGGCGGCAACTCAGTGCATTTAGGCAGGTAGACATGGTCAAGAATCTCCTGCAATTCAAACCGAGCATCAGTATGGGGAAGAAAGGTGATTTGAGTGCCTTTGAACGCGGCATGGTTGTGGTGCCAGAAGGGCTGGTCTGAGTATTTCAGAAACGATGGTCTATGGGATTTTCACGCACAACCATCTCTAGGGTTACAGAGAATGTGTCCGAAAAAGAAAAAACATCCAGTGAGGTGCAGTTCTGTGGGTGGAAATGCCTTGTTGATGCCAGAGGTCAGAGGAGAATGGGCACTGGTTCGAGCTGATAGAAAGGCAACAGTGACTCAAATGCCACCTGTTACAACCAAGGTGGCAAAGAGCATCTCTGAACGCATAGTACGTCGAACTTGAGGTCAGATGGGCTACAGCAGCAGAAGACCCACCGGGTGCCACTACTTTCAGCTAAGAACAGAAACTGAGGCTACAATTGCACAAGCTATCGAAATTGGACAGTAGAAGATGGAAAACATTGCCTGGTGCTGAGTCTCGATTTCTGCTGCGACATTCGGATGGTAGGGTCAGAATTTGGCATCAACAACATGAAAGCATGGATCCCATCCACGTTCAGCTGGTGGTGGGTGGTGTCATGGTGTGGGGATATTTTCTTGGCACTCTTTGGGCCCCTTGGTACCAATTGAGCTTCGTTTGCAATGCCACAGCCTACCGAGATTGTTGGTGACCATGTCCACCCTTTATGACCACAGACCCAACATCGATGGCTACTTTCCGCAGGATAATGCGCCATGTCATAAAGCTGAATCATCTCAGACTGGTTCTTGAACATGACAATGAGTTTACTGTAATCAAATGGCCTCCACAGTCACTAGTCTCAATCCAATAGAACATCTTGGGATGTGGTGGAACGGGAGTTCGCATCATGGATGTGCAGCGACAAATCTGCGGCAACTGTGTGATGCCATCATGTCAAATGGACCAAATCTCTGAGGAATGCTTCCAGGACCTTGTTGAATCTATGCCACGAAGAATTGAGGCAGTTCTGAAGGCAAAAAGGGGTCCAACCCGTTACTAGCATGGTGTATATATTAATATATATATATAAATAATATAATTTATACTGTGGTAAGGTGTTTGGTAGGTGTGGACGGAGTTTATATCTCCCCTGGTTTCCTCTGCCAGGGAAGATAACATATGCAAATATGCAAAGAGTTTAGGGTAAGTGACCAGTTGGATTGTCGCGCTGCTTATTTCCCATAGATTAGTGCTTCTTTTTAACAGAAACTAGTGTTTGTTATATTTCCTAAGAATATTTATTAGACACACATGGTGTAACAAAGTTATACAAAAGTCGGACAACGGGTTTTGGGGAGGAGTACTGTATGAGGACTTCTTTTTACAGACATCAAACATAAACAATCTCCATATATATATATATATATATATATGGAACACTATACTACATGATGCTTTAGCAGAACATAGTCTGCTAAGGCTCTTTCTTAGTTACATGGGCTGGATTTCTTGGAATGGAGGGCAGGCTGGTAGTGGGAGTCTTCCAGTCCACCACCTCTAGTCCAGGGTGGTCTTTGGTGAGGCTTGCTGCTGAGATCATCAGTGGCAATACATGCATTGCACAGAATATCAGTCTGGGGAAGTGAAGCCTGGGAACAGGCCACCTGCTTGAAACCTGTGCAAGGAATGGACATTGTGACATTGATTTTGGTGTAAGGTATTAGGCCTGCACTAGGATAGTGAGGTATCCTGCTGCATAGCTAGAGCCTAGGCATAGTATTTTGTTTTATGTTTGTCATTGCTGAATTCCCTACAATATATATAAGGGGTCATTTATCTTATTTTCCCCTTCTCTGCAATTTGTTGTGCAAGTCATACAATTGCCTTTCCTAATCATGGCGTGTTATTGGGCAATTATTTGTGCCTATATAGGCGCAATAGTATAATAAATTGGGCACAAACATCTGTAAAGAGGCGCAACGTAATGACAAATAGCGTAAACACACATGGCGAATTGAGCCGTAACATTAAAAAAAAAGCGAAATAGGTGCAAAACAGCCATTACCCCGCAAAAAGGCACAAAACCACGAATGGCATTGGAAAAAAAAAGATAAATGACCCCCATAATATGTAAAGGAAAGTTATCATCATAACCAAGGGGCACTTACTCAAAGATCCAGGCACTGTGAGTGCTGGTAATATTCATATTTGTTATTCTTCCTTCTTAAATCAAAAATGAAAAATGATGCCTGAAGGGCATGTTACAGTAGTTCTCCGAGCTCTGGCTTCACAAGCTTTCGACACTGCAACAGTATTCCTCAGTCTCACCTTCCCCCAGCACTTCCTTTAATCGGTGGGGGTGGAAGTTCTTCAGAATGTAACATCCTGAGAATCTACAGCATGGAGGGATTCTGGTAACATACCCATAGCCTTTCTAATTCATTAGCATAATTTTACAAGTTGATTTGAGAAGGAAGTGGGCCATGGATATCAAATATAAGAAGATTCCCACAGTTACAGTGCCTGAAACTATCAGTAAGTGTCCCTAGTTTATTGTTCTGGACTTTAATAGTAGGTATTCTTTAATGTATCAAGTTTTATATGTATTAAAATAAACGTAAAACAAACGTAAAATATGTCACTCCCCCAAAATGAAAAAAATCCCTCAAGCAACTATTTTTACAATCATTTTACAATTATGGGTTTGAGGCGTGAAACTAGTTTTGCATGAGCCTACATGCACACAAACTTCTATTTTTGCCGGCTACTAGACATTGTTTCAACACCTAAACACTGCCTCATGTATTTCAATGGTCAGTCATATTTTATATCTTCAGTGCAAGAGTGGACTTCACATGCCAATGACACATCGACCACAAAGAATGGATCTCTTGTTTACAGTCTGACAATACTCGCACGTGTGCAGGTAGCTTAACCTTGATACTTGAATTATGTTTCACACAAGAAATTTCTGCAACAAATATGCTAAGTGTGTAGCATACAATATTCCCTCTCAAACGGAAAGAGAGAAGTGACTTTTTCTGGGCATTAAGGAGCTTTCAGTACCCGCCATGGTGCAGAACTTAGAATATGTGGCCCTTGTGACTCTTAAGGTGCCACCCCAACACACGTTTACCAGAAATAAAATTTATGGCAAGGGCATCAACTACAAACTTCTAAAACCCAGAGTGAGACAAACAGTTTCAACTAACTGCAACCCAAATACTGAACAATATGAGCGTCAGTAAATAGTAGTGACCTTATTGGTTAGCTTTACATAATTCCCACTTCATGCCTAAAAATAAAGTCTAATATTGCTCTGCTGCAGTGAATACAACACTGGTGAAATCACACACATTTCATAAGTGAATAGTATAAACACAGACAGTACAACTGCATTTTTAGCCGATTTATAAAGTCATTGCATTCTGTATCTTCAAATATGCTTCACAGCAACATCCCAAAAGCTTGGATAGAATCCAAACAAAATGGCAGCACCCGTTCATCTTGTTGATAGCAAGGCCAAAAGTATTTCTCTTTCTCCCCAATAGTTACCACTATAACATGTTCCCTAGTTACATAGGTTGAGCCTGTTACCATTGCAGCTCTATATATTACATTCCATAAATCATGAGGATAAGCAGACATAACAATTACCTCGATTTCGACTAGTCATTAAATCAACTTTGGTATTGAGTTTATGGTCTGTAGCTCCAGACTGTAAAGTTGTGTAACTGACTCCATAAGGGAGACTAGCGGCCTGCCGTAAACTTGTTCTGACTACTGTATAATGCTCAGCTCCAGTCTTTGATCAATAGACTACATAATAATGGAGAACACTTCATAATGTCCCTGGAGAATAAACAGGTCAATTTCAGATGAATACCACAAAATGCAGCACAGGTCTTTGTCCAAACACATTATAACATTGGATAAGTCAGTGTCACGTCGTCACAGAATACACAATATTCATCTTGGAAATGGTTGTTAACCACATATGCAAAGAAAATAAAAAATAGAAGACCTGTGTCCAGACATTACTGCATAACAAACATTGTAGCCCTACATGCGCATCTTAGCAGTACATCCATCTGAACATGTTTGAATGAATATTTTATTCAAGACATGGTGGCTCTAAATGTAAGATTTGCTTAGATTAGAACGGATGGATGACAGAGAGAGAATTTCGGCAGAGATTAAATTTAATACATACCGGTATTTATATCAACTTTATGCAGCTACCATCTTTTATTACTACCTTCATTATTTCTCCATCAGCAATTCCCTTATATAATATTATCACAAACCTTTTACAATATACAGTATATGGCATGTTCCCTAGGCCAGGTTTTGAATCTACAGCAGGTTATTTATGTTAACAATGTCATTCTCGCAAATGTTCAACAATGGCCCTTCTGCTGCAGCAAAATCACCAAGCAATAAGTCGCAGACACCAGGGCTTCTTTTGGTTGGTTTTTGAATAAAGTCAGCGGCAGACAACCCATCTATTCCCTGCCTAAAAGGGTTTTCAGGTCCTGTATGAAGTTTTGATACTGATGACCTATCCGCGGGCACTTAAACCTATATAGAGCTAGGACTCTGGGTATATGAACGTCTGACACAAAAACCCATGATGATATAAATAAATGAATATCACAAAACTCAATGTCATTAATCACAAAATGGAGCTTAAATAGTTTGATTTTATGATTTACAAAATGTATGGCCTCTCTAATGTATGCAGAGTTATCACCAAGATGGCCGCCACTGGAAACTACAAGTCCCATGATCCTTTAGTTCTCAGTAACTACTCCTGTGATGATGTAACAGAGTGTCCTGCTCTGTTACCATAGTAATGATGTGTACCTGCCATCACCACAACACTGGCCATACTGGATGCACTGCAACCAACCGACTACAGCCAAACATAGTGCTGATCACATGACCTGCGTTGGCAGGAGCAGGACATGTTATGTGGACATGTGACCAGCGGCCATCTTCTGTTCTGTGTCTGCTCCATATGGAGGAAATCAACTGTATGTCAGCAGCATTTTTCTGCTAAGGGGAGCAAAATTTTAAATAACAACTAATTACATATTAGCTTATATTTTGAGTACCCATTTGTATATGAATTATGCTGATTTCTGGAATAGCCCTTTAAGTGAAGCTGAGCTGAGTTGCAGTTCTGTAATAACCCTCTGCTCCTTTTTTTCCATTTTTTTGTGCAGGACTAGCATCTTGAGGGTGGCAGAAAAGCTGACTGGTGGTGGACTCCAACCGACCTGATACTGCAACCTATACTAAGCATAACTCATCGGTTTCAAAAATTGCTAATCCCTTTTAATAACAAAGCATTATAAAAGTTCATTGAAATGAAAGCATGCCATTTGTTAAGTTATTGCAGCCAAAGAAGGCATATATTCTTTTTTACTGCTTAGATGGTATGGCCACATAGGTGAAGTGTCTCTTGGGCCACGAGAGTTGAACAAGACATTTTAATTGGTTAAGGCATACCAATACTGTACATATATATGCTCCATTCTACCTAGTGTGCTGTCTGCCTAGTGTGGATGTGTTGTCAATAGGAAGAGATCAGAAAGACATACTCTGCAGGTGGACTCTACTGCCAAATGTAACATGTCTGATCTTTCCTTCCCACAACATGATACGTCAGATAGAGTCAGGCAGCCCTTATACAAATAAAATAGCCAGCTGGTCCCGCTGAAATTGGCAAGTGGAAATGACTTTTAAAGTGTATGGAGACCTTTATGATGAAAACAGAAAAAGATTTTTCAAGGAAAGCTTATTAAAAAGTCTCCTATTATTCATTCTCTGCAGGTTACCCCATTTAATCCCCTGACTAGAACTGAACAATAATGCAGCCTCTTTTCCCAGCAGGTGAACCCCCACTGAACAGCATATTAAGCTGTGGACAATGGAAAAGTGTAAATCTTGGACCAACCCCATATAAGGCTTAAAGCGTAACTGTAAAGTAACTGACAAAAAATAGTTTTAGCATAGCTGAAGAGAGCATTTGACAACAATTCCAACTATACATTCATCCCGCTGCTGGCTTCTTCCTAGCCTTAGATACAGTCTAGTATGTCAGCCCTAAAATCCTTTTCAGCTACTCCTGAAGTGGGTGGACACTTCGTGGTTTGACATCAGCTAAAGGCACTGAGGCATGTTTGTAATTGGAGGACCTGAAGCATGTGATGAGTCACATGCTTGTGACATGACTAAAGGTTCTAAGGCCTTTCACATGAATCAAGACAGCATGTTTGTAATTGGACAACCTGAAGCATGTGATGAGTCACATGCTTGTGACATGACTAAAGGTTTTAAGGCCTTTCACATGAATCAAGACAGCATGTTTGTAATTGGACAACCTGAAATGTGGGATGAGTCACATGCTTGTGACATCACTCAAGGTCCTGTTTTCTTGCCCTCCTCTACTACTGCCCCTCCCACCAAATCTCCTGTCGTCTCTAGCTGTTCTATATAGTTTCCCATGGTTACCAGAAAGCATGAAAAAAGGAGAGTAGCCTGGAGGGACAAGGTAAAACATCTTCTAGCAGGCAAACACATGCAGATAGCTAATAGGAGTAGATTAGAGAATTGCTTATTTTTGCTTAGCGCAGAGTGGGCCAAAGTATTTACACTTTGCAGTTGTTTTTTTTAAAGAATTTATTTGGAGCCCCAAATTTAACCTAATACATTTTTGTATTTGCTATTTACACTATTTACATCTAAAATTCGACATATATTTTTCACTTAAAAGTAAACATCTGAAAATTTTGAAAAGCTATGGTTCATAGATGTGTCTCCTCAAGTAGCTTTCCAACCATAAGCAACAACTTCATACCCCAAAGCCATAGCATTTGGGCTTAAAAAAAAATAAGCCAAGGAAGATTGTGATCCGCCAAACAATGGCTACACTTCAGCAAAGTCTTCTATGCATGAAGTAGATACAACAGGTTTGACAGTCCAATTCAACTTGTAACAAGTCTGTGAGGTCTACATTTGCGATCCATTGTTTCTGATGTCAAATAGTAAACGTTATACTACACTGTGCTTGTTGTCAACTATTTTAGTACATTAAAAACAATTATGTATGTATAGTTATAGCATACATATTTGTACACATATTCTATATATAATATACATATAGTTCAACGAACAGAATTTTAAAATGTTCTCCTGAAAGCACTTAAAAACTTAAATCTTTACAAAGAACTATACAAAGTCTAGAAGAAAAATTACTAAAATTGTTGACTGCAGATGGACACAAGGGTGTTATATACCAAATCTATTTATATGAGTAATCAGACCTGAAGTCATTATAATCCAGACTAGGTAAACATGAACCTCTGATACACCTGAAGGCACCTCTCGGCAAGCAACACCTGACATCTGTGCTGTAGCAGGCAAGTGATGGCTATGCTATAAGTAGCTGTCACTCGGGACAGTATATGTACATTCCACTCTATACATACAATACTCTTTTTAATTGACCACTGACAGCTGGGGCTTGAATTATTGCTCCAGGGGCATACTTATAGCCAACTCTATAAAAATATTTAAGATGTTCATCAAAGTTCAACACACAGTAAGAGTTCAGTCAAGCAGTTGTGTACTTATAGAAATATAGTAATTGATAAAAAGCAATAAAAAGTCTCACACATTGTTACACAAAGGCAGGGTACATTTTACATGCAATCAGAGATGTAACAACGTATATTGAATTTACAATAAATTGCAGGAATATTAAGAACCATGGCATGAAATGTCAGAGTTTCCTACCTTTCAGTCCAAATTTAGAGTGTCTTCCAAACTTTAGTATAATTAACATAATCACCAAACCAGTGCAGACTAAGGCTGCAATACCAACCACAACGTAAACCTGTAAAATAAAACACACACATATATACAGGTTGAAATAAAGCTTTCCCCCTATCCACAATAAGCATTGTATTTGGAAATTAGTTTTTAAGTCCTACTTAAGAAGCATTGATTTAAGCATTAAAATTATGCTTCTATAAAATAAGTTGACATTAGAAAAAAGTACTCAAAAAATTTATATCTAAGGAAAACACCATACTGCATTGCTCTTGGTTCTAGAAGACAAATAAAAGCTCCTTCACTACATAGTTAACCCTTCATGTTGTTCAAATGGCTCCAAGCTACATACTGTCTTACATCTAGTCCCCCTGGCCAATCATAGCCATGGCTTATTGCTAGTGGTGTTAATTTGACATGTTTGCCTGCCAATCCTGCAATTTGTCTGGGTTAGGGAGGCCAAATCCGCCCATTGGGTCCACACATTTCTAATCAAGGGCAATTTTGCACTACAGATGTGATGGAATTATATTTTCCTATAAATTTCATTTTACAGAATTATAAAAGTAACTTAACATCCACCTAACTCAAAAACTAACTTACTACTGTGAAACTATGAGACCTCAAAACCTCATACTATTATCTTTATAAATTGTAACTATAGAATGCACACTTACTGTAATGCTATCTTCATTCCCTCCATTGGAAACATCTGTTGACGTGACCCCATTGTCTGTGCTGGTTCCACCAATGTCAATAGAAGTGGGTTCATAATCTTAAACAGACAGGAGACAAAGATTACTTACATAGATAAAAAGCCATTTTAGTAAAAAAAAATATTTCAAACACTTAAGCCACTTTCAGTATTTTGAGTGCATTCATCTATAGTGTAATAATTTTGGTGTTTTAAATATGTATTTTATTTTTAGAAACTGTAAATAGAAAATGTTACTTCAAAATTGGTATGAAATCAAAGAGCACCAAATAATGACAAATAATGCTTTTACCTTCCTTATCTTGTTTTTGTCATATGAGGTTGGAGTGGCAGTTACTTATTTGTCAAGTGAATCTAAGGTCCCAGTTACTCAGGCCAAGAAGGGCAATGATCAAAAAAGAATCCTAGTATGAAATGTCCCCACTGCCTCTCCATTTTTTACATGTAGCCAATGGCACACATTTATTAAAGTGTTTGCATCAGTTTTCTATCAGACTTTGCACTAGAAAGAACGTGCAAACTGCTTACACATGTATTTATAAAGTGTCCAACTATACCCGCCGCATTTCTGCGCGTAAATAGGCGTTCTGGTGCAGATTCGGACCGAGCACCACATTTGTTGTGCGGTGTATGAAAGAATTGTATGGCACCCTCAATGTAAATTAAAAACTTAAGTGCACTCTCCCGGAGCAATGCAGAGTGCACCAGATTCATAAAGACCTTGCACCACTTCTTATAAATTTCTCGCACTCTGCGGACTCCACAGGCAAACTGCACAAAGTGAAGTTTGCACTTCTTTTGATAAATGTGGCCCAATGAATCATTAATTTCCAGAGGTTTCACAAAGGGTAGGATATTGGTGGCTTTTTGACTTGTTAAGACTGGACATACAAGCACGTGACAAAGAATGAGTTTTGGTGGCACATAAAACAAACGGATCTTTCAATGAACAAGTGATGTTTATTTCTCACAGACATCATTATAAGGACCAATTATCACAAAGTACTAATGGTTCTTTAAAGAAATGCCCTGTTAAAGGGAACCTGTCATCACATTTTTCACAAATACAGTTAGTGGCAGGTTCCCATAGAGCCCTAGTAAGTATCTGAACCTTACCTTTACCTAAAAATTGTTCTCCTCAGATTCCCATATAATCAACTTTATAATTTGAACTAGTATCCAGGGATATCTATAGAGAGGCAAGGTGGGTGTGGAATTCTTGGGCTGAATCTAGCAGTTCCTCCCCATGCTTTCCCGCATTCAGCAATAATGTTATGTGGCCAGGGTGACATCATCACAGGTCCCTTAGCCTCTTAACATTAGCAAACACACCAAGCATATTTCTCATGAAATCACAGCATACCATATCACATGAAATCCCATATCACATAAAAAAAATCACAGCATGACTGCTATATTTGTGAAAAATGTGGTGACAGGCCTATGTAAAATGTGCACATTTTTTTATTTTACTTTAGCACAGACATTTTTGACTACAGGGCAAATTCAATATTTAAATTGTTATATTTTAAGCCTAAAATTGGTAATACACACTAAAAGAGTTCCCTGGGTCATCATGTATTCATCTTTATAAGGTCTTCACTAGTGGTTGATGAGGTGATCCTAATGAAGCAGAGATTGGCTGAGTGGGCATATCCAGGCATTATCAGCCATTATTTCTTCAATTAGATGTTATTAATTTTTTTTTATCTGTGTGAAGATAATTTATTATAAATGTAGTGATATGGTCCCTTAGAAACAGGACTGCGTCCTTGAATACGGCCACCTCTGTTGGAGAGATTGTGCAAAGAAATAAAAAGTTTTTGTATATGAAATGTCCGCGAGTTACTGCAGGTCCCACAGCCGTCCTGTGGTAAAGACCGCCAAATCCAGGTGGTCAGGCAGGACTCAATAGCCATGTCTGGCCACCACTGCTAGAGGGTGGGGTGGTCGTATCCGAGGAAGCTATTTAGTTTCTAAGGGATAACATGACTATATGTATGAGAAATTATCTTGACACAGAAACATATTTTTGATTCACATATAATTTAAGAAATATTTACATAAATAGCAAATAAATTAAATGTGAATGCCCATTTGGGAAAACCCCTTTAATGCTGGGTTTTGTGGGGTTTGGCATTTTGTACCATCTAATCTGACCAGAACACGTTCTTCAATATGCTTGCTGTGCTCCCTTACATAGCTTTCTGTAAGCTGCAAAAAGGACTTCCAAATATGAAGACCAGATTTATGGAGTACACAACTAATAGTTATCCTATGAACAGATTCTCACACCGAGCTGTGGATATCTGCAGCATCTCCAGAGTGACCTTGGGACTATTTTCTGCTTCTCTCTTTGCTAGGCTGTTAGGTTTCTTGGTAGGTCAAAAGTTGTACCATACTCCTTTCATTTACAGAAGTTGAAATATTTGGAGCTTGGACTATTTATGTAAAACCTAACTGTGCAATAAACTTTACCACAACTTTATCTCCAATCTACCTGTTGTATTCTTTGGTTTTCATAGTGATAAAATAATGATGTCCTAAATATATATACTCTACCTTTAACCCTACTCTCCCACCCAACTAAGAGTAAAATAAAAACTTTATATGTACCATAAAATCCAGGGTCAGTAATTGGATCACTTGCGTCACCTAAAACAGTAAAACAGAAAAGAAAAAAAAGAGATAATGTGTGAGTAAAGTCACAGGTTTCACTGTTCTTAGCTCTTACTAATCTCTTTTTATTTTTGCAGCATTAACTATGCCACATGGCAATTTTTATTTCTGGTAATTTATATAAGTTCTGCACAAAAAAATTATCACAATGAAAGTTAACCACCGTAACTGAAGGTAAAATGTATATATGTGTGTGTTGTCGCAAAGTATGATACTTCACAAATATGGATAAACCATTCTTGAGTGGAATGCATATAACCATGAATGGTGACTTTTATTTCAAATTAACCCTTTCAAGTTCTAAACTGAAGTATTGGGCCATAGTTGCTTACTTAAAGAAGAAGTTAATTAAAGGGGATTTACAGGACATTGGGTTGTCCCAAGATTGAATAGGTGATGTTCATACAGTATAAATGCGGGTCCAGTGGTTGATCAGTGATAATAATAGCTCTCCCGTGGCCCTGTTTAATGGAGCAGAGGTTAAGCATGCACACTTCCACTTCATTCAAACTCTAGCACTCCACCCAGCTTTCTCCAGCAGCTGTACTAACTTTGAATGAAGCACACATGCTTGACTACTGGATTATACACATAGAAGAATGTCATTTTGTGATTGGTGGGGTCAAAGCAGCCCCACAGCCAGGGGTCGATTAGCCAGCGCATGCAAATACTTAGGATCCCAGAAATCAGTAGATCACACAAAATAGCAGGATGGAAATTCTCCTAGACCTCGTTGTTGACAAAAAAGCCTTTTTCATGAACCAAGGACAAACAGGATGTAGCATGCTCACTTGGAAGGATGGTATTACAGGGACTTTAAGAAATAACTTATCTTTGGGCACCAAACACAGCAAATTGACCCCTGCCAACAGGGCCAATAATGGTGTATGCAATTCCAGAGTGCACATTTTACAGATTAATATTGTACCCCTACCACTTATGGATAGATGATAAATATTAAAGTACAACAATAATATTGTGCTTTGAAGCTGAAGCTGTATTACAGTGTTTATCCAAGACATTGAGGCTATTAAATTCGGTATTAGCAGATAATAGAAGCTGTGTACAGCAGCTTGTATTCTGTTAGTGGAGCAGTCCACAAATGGGGGAATCAAAATGGCAATTCTAGTTTGATTTAAGGAATGGGATTCCTAAGTCTAAACTTTATGGAGGTTCATACAAACATTTCAAAATCATGACAATCCTTAAAGCCTCCCAGCTTTTTTCTCATCCGATGCTCTTTACATGAAAGCAACCACCAGATCTCAGTTTTGAGCACAGAAGACCCAAGAATCTATTCAAGAAAAGTAAAACTATAGATATTATTTAATTCCTCTTTCCCAGTTTCTTTATGTTAGTTTGAAGAGGATCCAATAATGACCGACCAATTGTCACAAAATAACAATGTTCTTTTAACTCTACATTGCATGGAAAATTATTCCTCCTAACAATAAAAAATAAATTAACAACTGAGTGCTATCAGTTAGGAAGGAGCGTGTCTCTGCTCACTATGACATTGCTTAAACACTGTTGACAGTGTCAACACCACTAAAACTGATCACACCCATTTGTCAATTTAGATAAGCATTTCTAGGAGGGCTAATCGAGAAATATCAGAACACAGAGTTACGAGAAAACAGATTCCAGCATGTTAGCGTCCATTCAAAATCACACACAGGTTACGATATAATCCAGTTTGCAGATACTGTAAGCGGGTTCCATTTCTCAAAACAAGAGTATATAAAGAACATAAATACACACTAGAGCTGCACTAAAACAGTACATCAATGTTTATCACAGTGCTTCATGTATGTGTAATAAACAGTTATAGGCTATAAAACCTTTTGCAGGACTCTTTTCACATTTTTAATTGTCTTTTTTGTCTGGAGGATTTACCACTGTCAATCTGCTGGCTTTTCATATCTTGGTACATACAGTGGTATCTCTTATACATAGGCTCCAATATGAAAATAAAATACAATGCACTCCTTTTAATGGATGCTTCTGTACAGAACAGAAGTGTCTGATACTATTTCATACAGACAAAAAACTGTTACAATTTATGTGTGGGTCTGACGCAAGCTACAATTTCTCTCTCAACCTTTTCCAGGTGAAACGGAGTCCAAGGAGGGGATCTATCAGAAGACTCTTAGAGCAGAACTGTTCTTGTTGCCCATGGCAACAATTTCATTTTCCTATAGCTGTTTATAAAATAAAAGCTGAGCTATCATTGAGCAACGAGAACAATTTTACCTCAGAAAATTGGTGATAAATTTCCTCCTAAGAGCATGTATGTGCCAGAAGCATTGTGTGCCTGCAGTAAGCAGACACTGATAAACACAAATATGGACAAAATAGACAAATAGTTTTTCTACAACTAATAATGCAGACATGGGGTTCGGCCAATACCTGCCAGAATAAGAAACAATACAGCTTTTATGGCACTGAACTCTGGATGTGAACACCAAGCAATGGTAAAAGCATACAAGGAACTAACACAAAGAGAGCTAACATGTTGGTCTGGAAATAGGGAAAATAAATATGGTCGCACTATTAGTCATTCGGCCAGGATCTGAGCCAATGTAGATCCTGGTTATGAGATGCAACAAATAGTATCACTAAGCAGTAGCTATGACATCATGATCACACATCATATGACAATCAGAAGACAGGGAGGGGACTGTTTACTCCTCCTAGTGTCAGATAACCCCAATCAAATCACTGGAGGGTGGAGGCCAGAGTATAAATGCCTATTCTTTGTAATCAAGTGATCTGTGATGTCCAACACAATATTCATAACGGCTGTGCTTCACTGTTGTCTCATTGCAAGGCTTTCTGTGTCATCCCTAACCTATGCCCTTGCAGCTATGTGTCTAGAAATGGATGGTGAGGGGCCAAAGGCTATGATGCAGGCGAGACTTGAGGCTGAGAGTGAGACACCCATGTAGTGAGCAGTCCCTCCAACAACCCGAGCTGCACAAACAAGGCATCTCTGGTCATCATTTTTATCAAGTCTCCTGATAACTCCCTTAAGGTTAACCTGCTGCATTGTTTATGAGAGACTGCAGTATGCTGAGCAGAGACAGCTGAGCTGTATGAATATCATAGCACCTACAAGAATTCTTGGTGAATGGAGGATGTGTCCCTTCTGCTTGCTTTCAATCAAAGGTCCTGAAATGGGGCTTATGTACATATTGAGAGCAAGAACAGATGTGCGAAGATTTCATGGGTGAAGGTCCTTCTCAGTAAACAATTTGGTGGGTGATTTGGGTGGCCATGGGCACCCTAGAAAACTTGGGCCCCCAATTGCCTATATTATAATCCACTACTGATGTTGAGTGTAAGGTCAATTAGCAGTGAGCTAAAGAGGGGACTTTTAGGGTCTGGAATAGCAGGTAAAAGAGGATTATATTCATAAAATTGTAACTGTCAATTGTGGCCCACTCCCCAATACATGTTAACAGATATGTATTAATTGACTCTTTATTAATTACCTGGATGAAGAGGAAAAAATCTCTCCACTTTAAATTGTGACCAAGAGTTTTAGTTCATGAACAGTAGGGTTCTTGAACAAAAGAAATATGCACCAGAACACCCCTTTCTGTGCACGGCATTGTGTCGTGGCATGCATAGTGCAGCCGCCACACAATACAGGTTGAAATACTTCATAAATACATGTGCAACTAGTTTACACGTGTATTTATGTGCAATCTACGCCAGAATACTGGTGTAAATTGCTTCATAAATGTTGGCCAATCGCTTTAAAATAATACAAATGGAACTTATGATCACCAATTTTGGGTTTCTTTAATCTTCTTCAACTAGATAATTATTCACCTAGTAGGTCAGTTACCTCAACAATACCGCAATACCAGTGAATGCAGGAATCAACCAACACAGTATTTAGGATACTCCCCAGTGCTCCAGCTACAATCCTCAAATGAAAAACAAATTTTAGGATGCAGCTACCTAACACTGCCCGAGGCTTTATAATGGTCAAAAGCGCTGGTAGACTCCCTATAGAAGACGGAACTATGATCATTAAAAATAATCAATAAATTTATTGCCACTGATGCACAGTTTTAGGGTTTCAATAGGGCTTTTTACTAATATTATAGTATCAACTATTTCAAAGAAATGATAACTTTATAAATATCCATAAAATATGCTGAAAAATGAAACCAAAATTCACATCAAACTAATAAAAGTGTACTTTTCCCTCAATTTATTTAAGCATATATAACCTTTAAATAAAACTTAACACAAACTAGTATTCAGGTGTACACTTTTCTGTACAAGCCTTGGCTTCAAAAGGCTCATACCGAGACGAAACGTTGTCACTTATCACTATGGAACATCTACCTCTGTTGGAGTGCTGCCTTTTTGCTTGTACATTTTTTGGAGGACCTGCCTTTTTTTTTTGCAATTGTGCTGCTGAGAACTTTTCTCAAGTGGCACTATTTCTGCCTATTTTATGACTTGTATTCTTTAATAGAGCTCTCTTTTCTGCAGCCTCTGTCTATGTTTTTTAGTTCTACTAGATCTAAATTCTTCTCTCACACTCTCCCTCCCCTTGACTGTTCATAAGTCTCTATGTAATCTGTGAGTTCTGTCCATCTTGATAGCAAGGCAAAATATAGTTAAGATTTCAAAGAATAAGTAAATAGTGAAAGGGAAGGAGCATGAGAGAAGCAACGTAAGTGCTCTTATAATATGTGTTACAAAGTTTATTGTATTCACTTGTACAATTGATATATGTAAAAATTTGTGACTTTAGTGACAGGATACCCTTTTGTAGTTTTATTTCTGGGGGATAAGTAGAAAATAAAATAATTCAACCTGACTGTGGTAATCATAATCTTTATCCAACAAAGTCCATAAAATGGGGTATAATGTACGAAGAAGAACAGTAAGAATGCCACATAAAAGTTTGGATATTTCCAAGCTGATAGTAAAGGCACAAGGATTATTCTGTTTCATTGATAACATTTGGAAAAAAAACTCATATGAACTTACCATCTCCAGGGTTTTTCATGAAGTGTGCCATTATCATACGCTCATCTTTTCCATACTCATTCTCTGCACGTAAAGTATAAATTCCATTGTTCAGATGTGTCGGACTATCCAGCTGAAGACAACCATGATGTTCACTTGAGTTGTTGCTTGACTCATGAATTTTACTCCAAATGAAAGCTGTTTCACTTAGGTTTTTTCCTTCATGGAGCCACTGTAGCCTAGGAACTGGGTTACCTCTCACACTAAAAGGAATACACCAGTGATGGTCCAAAGTTGGGTAGTCGATTAATGTGATGTTTGGTGGAACTAAAATAAAGAGGCAAAAGAAATTACAAAGTAAATGGAAAATATTGTCTCAAATATATACACGATAAATAAACAGAAAATACTCAAACATTAATGAGTTTTTATAAGTCCCCCTCTACAAAGCATGCCTACAAAACTCTTCTATAAACCTCTATAAGCCAGCACCAGTTTGGGATATTTATGTCATATACAGGACATGCCATAAATATATAAGAAATTCCTTCTTTCTCACGAAGTAAGGTTATACAACCTTATCCCATGCCATCTGTGATTAAAGAGGAGGATGGACATTAAAATTTTACTTCTATGGGAGTTTTGAAAATAGATGAACATGGTTGCTCTGCTAGTTACGAAGTAGTAATATGAGGGAGATGCATGTTATGGGCCACCTCTGTAGTCACAGTGGGGCACATTTACTAACGTCCATAAGCCAGTTTGCTGTCGGACTTTGCACATTCTTTTAACTGTCACACGGGACCGGTTTGTGGCACAGATGCACTATTCTTAATGCGACAAATTTCTGCAATTAATGGGCCTTTATGGTGCTCAGACCGAACATGCACTAGATTTAACATGCAAAGTCCGACAGAAAAGTGTCACACTCCTCATAATAAAGGTGTACCAAAAAAATCAGCAATTTGTCAGTGCATGCAATTATAACTGTAGAACACTTTAACTTTCCATGACATGTTGTACTTCCCGTTACTGTTACATTTTGGTTGATATGTTTTTCATTCATTTATAAAGAAAATTGTAAATTTTTTCAAAATTTTGATAAATGTCTTATTAATTAACATTTACCATGTGTCTATTTTATGTTGGAATAGTTCTTTTAATGTTATTTTATTAGCATTGCAATTTTCCAAATTTTTACAGGGGTTTTAAATGTCTATTTATTAAAAACTCCCCAGAAATCAACCCATTTTTAAAACTGTACCCCTCATACTCTTAAAACAGCGTTTGGTGAGCTTTTTAACACTTTGATCATTGCTCTCACATGATTGAAAACCATATGGAGGTTCTATTTGAAATTTTCAGATTTTTACGATAAAATGTTTTATTTTGTTTGTTTTATATATCATATTGCTTAGATAAAATGCCATCTTTATTCTGTGGGTCAACAGGATTACAATGATACCCAATTTATATAATATTTTTATGTTTGACAAAATACAAAACCCATTTGCGGAACAATTCTCTTGTTTTTGTATCGCCAAGTTCTGGGGGTTGCACTTTTTATTAGTATTATGTCAGGGTAAATATTACTTTTTGGTTACTTTTTATCATGTTTTTATAAGGTTGGATGTGAAAATTTTTGCATGTTTTTTTTTACTTTTTCAGCGGCATTCACTGTACAGGTTGAATAGCAATTTTATTTTATTGTATGGGTTGTTATTTGCGCTGAAATACTGGATAAGTAGGGTTTTTGTGGTAATTTTCATTTTTTTATGTTATATTTTTATTTTTCCATTGGATGGGACATTAGGACACTTGATCACTTCAATATTCGTTCAGAGTAATATGCATTATATTACAATAGTTGGAGGGGGGTCCGTAAAGCACTATATAGATGTCGTGGTGAACATGATCAATGCACCTAAAAGGTTAAAGAGCCTGAATCTCAGCCACTTGTGTGGGATATAAAGCCGGGATCCTGCAGTAATTGCATAGGCTGTGCTTCTAAGTTTGTGCGATCACCATGACATGACTGTATTTCATGGTACACTTAGTACCTATACACTATGACGTATAGTCACGTCATGGTGCCAGAAGGGGTAAATATTTATAAAGCTGGCAAACCTTTAATGTGACTTTTTCCTATAATATGGTTAAATAGAATGGCTTAAAATCAGACTTATAAGGAAACTTATATGAAAGAACAATACATGTATTTTGCACATAAACAAGCCCTAAACACCTGTAATATTGTTACTGGGCAAGATGCCCTTGTTCGTTAAAAATAAAATTAGTTTATTCTGGAAATTTTACATGCAAAGTTATTGTTAGTGAAATGGCTAACTATTCTTACTTACAATGCACAATGAGATCTACAAAGATTTGCTCTTCTCCCACACCATTTTCAGCTGTACAGATTACAGTTTTAGTGTTGTCCAGTGATGTCACAGTTTTCAAGGTAAGGAATGCCCCATGCTTCACAGTTTCTATCTAAAATACATATAAGAATAAATATGTGATATTTATCTTTATTTTTAGCTTATTAGTATGAAGAAGAATATTTAATTTTGATTTGCTGATACTTACTGATGTGTTAGACTTAATCTGTGATACATCCCAGGAGACATTTGGATCAGGTAGTCCGCTGCCTTCACAGAACACTGTAGTACTGTTACCTTCGAGAATTATAACTTCTTGAGTGTTTGTATTTGCTTTAGGCAAAGCTGTGGATGACAAAGCAGAACATGGCATCCAGGTATAAGACAACATGTTATAATACGTAAAGGACACGTAAAGGACACTGACATACTGGTGTGCACCCACTCTGGCAGGATCCGCTCTTCTCTTAGCTTCTTATGCCCTTGTTTTTACAAAAAAAAGCTTTTAAAATTATGTAAATGAGCCTGAGGGGCTCTGGGCTCCTTAGGTGTTAATGGAGCCTGGATCCCCTCAGGCCCATTTGCATCATTTTGAAAGTTTTTTTTCTCAAAAACCAGGGCATAGAGAGTTTAAAGAAGAGGGGATCCTTCCAAAGGGGGCACACACCAGTATGTCAGTGTGCTTGGTTTAAAATGCTTCATCCTGTGGTAGATGTCCTTTAAGTAGCAGCACCTTTAAAACATTAAATTTAGACGAGTACTCCCGCGGAAGGGGGAAACCATAGGCTACATAAAGGAACAGCTGCATTATATAATTATATAAACCACTAGTCATATTTAATAAAAATGTCAACAAATTCCCTGTAACAAATTCAATGACACTACCTCTATACTAACATTGGGATTTGGATGCACTCAGTTTTTCTCATTGTACTTCATACAATGTAGAGAAAATATATCGTAAAATGACAATGTTTGTTTAAAAATCTATTACAATTTAGGGTTTTGCTGTAACAAAGATTAATGTAATATATATATATATATATATATATATATATATATATATATAAATAATACCATAGCAGGATAGATACCATCCTATCGGAAAAGATGTCTGCACTAAAATCCAGATCTATCCAAATCCAGAGTAAGAAGGTATCAATTAGATATCATTTACAGCATTGCATTCTATTATATCTTTAAATCATGTGTCTTCCTAACTGTATTATTACATTACACTTAGACTCAATAATGCAGACAGCAATTTCTTCCTGAATTATCACTCTCTGTTTAATTGGGCCCATAAAATGAATTGGGAATCATTAACAGCAGAGAGGAACAAATCATTTCCCATAATTTGGTTTCTCTTTTCCAGCATGTAAAGCAGAAGATGTCTACAGAACATTTTGAGGCTAGAGATGCCAAAATGATACATCATACAGTATGTGTCAATGTATCAGCACAGCACTAAAGTGGCGCATATATTACAATAACATTTCTTGAACCTTTTAAGGACACAGCCCTTTAATGTTTTGCTTTTTTAATTTTTCCATTTAACAGAGATATATGAGGGCTTGTTGTCTGTGTAACAAATTGCAATTTCTAGCGGCACCATTGAATATTCTCTGCTACAGTGGGGAGAAAAAAGTATTTAGGCAGCCACCAATTGTGAAAGTTCTCCCACCTTAAAAGATGAGAGAAAGAAGTTGCTAACTGAACAACATTCTGGTCCCTTACCATTTAATTTTTTAATGTGGCAAAATGGCATTTTGGAAATGTGTAGGGAACATCATTTGTCTCCCCCATGACAATCATATATCTTCCTTCCATATCCATAAGAGTTTTGGACAGCTTAAACAAGACTGAATTCCTAAACGTTATACATACTTCTGCTTTTCTAACTACTGGAGAGGCATGGATGAGTAACGAAAAGTCTGGATGGGATAAACAAAATTTGTCTCTGTCTAGGAGATGTGTCTCTTGTACGCAGACTATTTGTGAGTTAAATTTAATCACTTTCCAGAATGTTGCTCTTTTTTTAGGGGAATTTAGGCCATTAACGTTCAAGGAAATAACCTCTATCAACATACGGTAGTTCAAAAATGTAAAAATGCTTTTTAATTTATTAATCAATTTTACACCATATTCCCCTGTTCCACCAGAGGTTCTGGACTGCACCAAAACAAGAGAAACATTACCCTTACAATACAGACAAACAAATAATTGCACTCCATCTTGTTTTCCAAGACAGAGCAATACTAGTATAATAATTCTGGGCATGGGGCAAAACCCTGTATTAGGAAGGTAGTCTCCAACCTCCAAAATTGGGAACAAAGAATTCATCTTTGCACCCAGGGATCCATTTTAAGGTAGTCACTCCACTTAGGCCCTTTTCTCTTAATTCTTAATCCGGCAACAATTCAAGGGGAATTTTCTTCATAGCTTTTGGACAGGAGTTTGCTTTGGGGTTTGGTTTTAACAAGCCCCATTACTCCAGCAGCTTCTCCACTTCCTTCACTGTATTGCCCACTTAGATTGTATATTCTCTTCTTGTTATTAGTTTAACAGGAAATTACCATCTATAACTCAACTCTGCATCTCTTAAAACTTTTGCTACTTCCCCAAAGTACCACCTCTTTGTGATGGCTGATAAGTCCCTAAAGACTTCAATATTTTCATAAAGCACTGAAAATCTTGTAACCTTTCGAGCATGCTGCATTACATCTGAAAAAGTGCATTCGTAGCAGAGTGTCTCCTTTTATAGATTTTTCTTTTGGGATCTTGTGGATCTATTGTCAGGTCTAAAAAAATTTACTATTAGTGAGGCAAACTGAACTATGTGTAGTTTATCTTATTAATGTGGTGGGGCAACTCATTCATGGAGACCGGAGCTCAGTCTTCATGAACGTAGAGCACGCTGAACACGGTTGATGTGCATGAACTTTGTGCATCAGACTATTTTTCAAGGGTCGTGGGCCACATTTTTTGCCAACTTGCCAACAAAAAATGTGGCGGCCGGTACACACCAGAGCGCCTTTTTCGGTGCATAGTGCAGCTGTGACACAATATTAGAGCAAACACTTCATAAATACAAGTGCAACCAGTTTGCACATGTATTTATTTGCAGTCTACGCCAAATATTGTCCCATTGTTCTAAATTAGAGTCTGACAACAGGATCCTCTAGATCTCCAATTTTGTTCTCCAAGAGGTTATGTTTTTCTGCTGCAAGTTCATGAGCATCGAAAGATTGTTGTTCAAGTTAACGTCTGTTAATTTAGATTCAACATGGTCAACCTGGTCTATTCTGAATACCAAACTTGTTTATGATTTTATTGGTTTATGTAAGTGCTAAGAAAAGGAAGGTGATTTGAATTTTTTACTTGTCAACCTTTTTTAAACTATTTTTAAAGCACCCCTAGGAATCTAATTGCTCATACAATATACTGCAATACAATACAGTATACAAAAGGGACTTCCCCACTTCTAAAAGTGACATCACAGAAAAAAGTGACTCTTCTCAGCTTATTTGCATATGATTTTGAACTCCTTTTTTTTATAGGTAAATAGGGGAGTTTTAACATTAAAGAAGGGATGCTGGAAAGGATATTACAAACCTCTACAACATCTACAACCTATTTAAAAATGATCTTTCATCCAATGGGTTGCCTATTTTAATACCGTTGCATCCATACACAATGTAACACTGTCCAGTCACTGCTCAGAATATTGAATTTTGTAGAGGCAATTTATCCACACTCACAACTCAGTCATTACTTTTTGGGAGCAAAGGCAGAGGAAGATATGTCAGAATTGTTAGGTTATGGAAAAGGGCACATGAGGAAAGCTGACACAAGCTTGTATTCGTTTCTTATGTTGTAACTAAGTGAATTTTACATCCCATCATAAAGGAAGGAATTCTTCATTGTAAGAGTAGTCCAATGTGGAATGGAAAAGCATGAATAATGGCAGTATTACTGTATTAAGCATGGAGAGTTATTATGATGTGAAGGACATGTGGATTTAAATGGATACAGTAAAACAAAAGTCTTTGTGAGGATAGTGAGGATTTTTTTCCACTTCTGACTACTGTTTTGTTGTTTGTTTTCTTTTTTCATCATTTTGTTAATAGAACTGACCATAAGATGCATCACTCTGTAACATTACACTACTTCGATGGTCAACTATACACTCCATATTGCCATATTTTGATACGATATTTTGTCATAACACGTTGGGCGGCCATTTTAAACTAATAAAACTGAGACTGCATAAAATGGATGAAAGAAAAAAAGAAAACATTCCAGTAAATGGCCAGTTGTTGGCTTCTAAGATGCAGGCTAGAAGCAGTAATGCAGGCATCCTATTCATGTCCTTCTAAAGGCTGTTTTTTCGTCACTTTATAAGCTAGATTATAGAACATTTGACACAATTCTATGGTGTGCGGGGAGGAGAAGGAAATGATCAGGAACATTTCACCACATGACTAGTTTATTCATTTCTGTGTTCTGTTGCTATGGAAACAAGTGAGAAGTAGAATTACATTTTCACTAGCGCAGTGCCTCTTCATGTCTGCAGTGGCAGGGGTGGGGAGAAGGAATGGGGAGAATCTCGAGGAGGAACCAAAGACAGGGAAAGATGTTTTCTACATTCTCAGGTCAAGCTGCTAACTACATTTTATCATCATCACAAGCGTTTCATCACCTCCTACTTATGGGAAAGATGGTGATTTCTTTTTTTTTGCATATAATATAATGATAGCAAGCATTAGAGCTGAAATAAGGAACATATGCTCCAATACAACCCTCACATTTCATGACTGATGTGCTACCTCTAACTGGTAATAGCAGAAACACAATATATTATATGCAGAACAATATATCTTTCAGGGGCCAGTTCTGCATCATTCCTCTTTTTCTGCTATTGTTTGACACTGTGGATAGTTTGACTACGTTCCTGTGAGCCTCAAGTTTACAGTGCATGTGGCATGTTAAAGAACATGTACCAACAGTTTGACTGATGTTAGATATGAAGAACTTACATGCTCGTCATCTTCAAATGGTAGCAGACCTTATTACATGCAGGAATGGAGCAATATTAAAGAAATTTTTTTTTTCAAAAATATGCAAATAGGCTGGAGGCGGTCTGTCTTATGCCACCTGAGCTCCTCTTGGCACCATATATTTTACTGTATGCACTCCCCGCGCTCTCATATCCCCATCTGCTCATGCCTGAAAAGCTTGGAATGCTCCATTCCTGCATGTAATAAGAACAGTTACAGTACAATCCAAAAAGACGACCATGTAAATTTGCTGTCCTTTAAAGGACACATTGCAGAGTGCACCACATTCATGATTTGTAGCGCACATTCTTCATTACTCTGGGGCCCTATGCATTGATCTTACAAAGTGCACCACTTTTTTTTGGTGCACCTTTAACATTGGGTGTACAACAAATTTCTGTCGGACTTTGCATGATGGTCCGGCGGTGCAATGGAATGCCCCCTTCAGTGCAAAAATTTGCCCCCTTCAAGACATAAATGTGGTGCAGTCCACCATAAAACTGTTGCACGTCCCTTAGTAAATGTGCCCCATAGTGCCTAAGTCTGACATTAGCTACTAACTATGCAAGTCAAATTTAACAGATTCTTCCTGCCATCACCTACTGCTTCAAGATCCTCTTTACTTCCAAGCACCATTGCAAAACAACCTTATACTTAATGCTCCAAGGCTGAACAGAATTTGCGCTCTGGAGTCTGAATTAATTAAGGGTTTGGTTTGGGCCCTGTAGGGTTTGGACAAGGATCTAAATAAATTTGTGGGTCAAGGGTCTAAAGCTATTTACATATAGAAGGAGATCCGATGGTAGATTCCTCCTCATACCTAAACACATATCAAGAAAGAAGAGCAGAACTTTTATTAGATGTATATTGGCAAATTACCTAATATCCTGCCTCCCACACTTACACACACATTATAAAACATGAGGTAAAGTGGACAACCCCTTTATGATGCTTCACAACTTACTGGTAGTGATTTACTAGGTGGTTTTCTGCTGACAGGTTCTCTTTATTGTATGTATGAGTTTGATTGTATTTAGGGGGTCTTCACCATTTGAGGTTCTAATAGGCACTTTGTAGCTATATTTTGAAAAGCTCTACTATGTCTAAGTGCTTTGTTGTTTTCTATACTAGCAAGCTGTGCACCTATTCCTCCAAGGATATCAGCTGTATATGGCTCTAGCATTTGAAATATGTTGTATTCTTTTTGTCTGGGAGTTAAGAATCAAAAGAATAACCTGTCCTTTCTCACAACCTCTTGAATACACGTGCTCTGAGATATGTTTTACATGTTCTTGGTATATCAGTATCCAAATCTCAGCCTAATAAATTAAGACCGAATTTACACATAAGCCTTAGTAACTTAGCAAAGGTTTAGTTTTCCTTATCATGTGATTCCCATAAAATTCTTACAACTCCCTGCAAAGAGAATTTCACACTGTCTTCCTTTTTATTTATTCACCTGCAAGATAAAATCTATCATATCCTCTTCCAGTGACTGGACTACGGCCAGACTTTCCACACAAAACAATATGGGATGTCAGCTCTTGGCGGAAGGAATTACTCTCCAAGTGTGTAGGATTAAGTTAGTACATATCAGATGTGGACTCGTATAATAAATGAATTTACCATAAATAACAGTTATGTCAAGATGAGAGTGATTGGATGTCTAGGGTTATGGCTAAAATGTGGTTTTAGACTGTAGATGGTAGAATTACACTGATAATAAAGAGGTTATTACATCATATTACATCATCATGTAAACAATAGGTAGCACACAATGGGGCACATGTATCAGTTTTGTCTCTCTGTGGTGCATTTTTTAGACATTTGGCGGCTCTTTTTTGCACTTTATGTATGATCATGTGTTTTTACTTGTGATACATGTTCAGTTTTTCCTATACTGGCAGGTGCAAATTTTGGCTTCTTTTTGAGACATTTTGTTGCAAATGTCTCAAATCCACATTGACTTAATTTGGGATTTGAGGCTCTAGTCACACCCCAGAGAGATGACAACATATGAGGCTGTGGTCACACATTGCGTTTTGAAACCTATTACAACAGCTGAGGAGAGGTGATTTGCTGAATTACATTACTGTTATCATTTGCGTTTACAGATCACATAGTAAACGCGATGTAAACACATGCGTTAACATCACGTTTATATTGAGTTTTGTAAGCGCAAATGTTAACAGTAATGTAATAAGGCAAATCACCTCTCCTCAGCTGTTAATTGGTTTCAAAATGCAATTATAGGGCAATTAAAATGCTACGTGTGACCTCATCCTTAGAAGTAACCAATAAATTTAAAAAAATGTAAATGCAAAAATTTCAGAATTTAAAAAAAACAGGTTACTGTGTAAAATTTTAAACATTTAAAACATGTGAAATTATTCCAATTTACATGTTAAAATAGAGTCTATGAAAAAAATCCTTCCTTTGCACCTGCACAGGACCAGGTGCAGATTTGCGCTTAAAAAGTCATAAAAATAAGCCAAAAAAGTGATACATAAGTGAAAAGTCGCACAGAACATCTGGGAAACAATGATACATAAGGCACACTGCACAAAGGTGCAGACAAGGCGTACTTGAAAAACAACAGAGTAAATAGAGCTTTTAGAGCTTTTGTTTCCCACTTTTGTGACTCATGCTTTGTCTTTATTGGTATACCTCACTATATCTTACTCTATATTTTTTCTTAATGAAGTTTAATAGAAAAATGTTCACAACACTCCGCCCCCCACACACAATATCAAAAATCATCTGAAATGACGGTTACTCTTTAAGTATTGCTGATACGAAGTCACACTGTGCTGCACTGTAACACTATAAATGACAGCAAACAATTATCCTTATTCAATAAGAATCTCCACTTTCGGCTTTACAATGTAACACACATTACACTATCTCTGTAGCAATAGCATTTTCAATATATCTTATGCATAATTATTCACAGAACAATTAAAAATAATATGCACTAGAGAATATTTCTCTAACCACCACTTAGCAAATCAATATTGTGTTGGGTGATCATGTTTCTCCAAGGATTGGGCATGTACAGTCTTATATCTCATATTCAACTACAGGCAGTCCCCGGGTTACGTACAAGATAGGGTCCAGAGGTTTGTTCTTAAGTTGAATTTGTATGCAAGTCGAAACTGTATATTTTATAATTGTAGATCCAGACAAAAAAAATTGGAATTTAAACATATTTTGCTGTAATTGGACCAAGGATTATCAATAAAGCTGCATTACAGACACCTTACATCTGATCATTGCAATCTGGGATTATAGTAAAGCATTCAGAAAGCTTCACCAGAGGTCATAGGGGTCTGTCTGTAACTATGGGTTGTCTGTAAGTCGGGTGTCCTTAAGTAGGGGACCGCCTGTATACAGTTTTAATATAGACATTCAAAAGAGATTCTATCCATGGTCATGCATGGAGATTGTAAACCCCATAACAAACATAAAAATAAGTCCTCCTCCTTTTCTTCTTTTAATTTTGAATTTCTGCTAACCTTATCCATATGAATGGTCAGTGCCTGCACTAGACCAGTAAGAAAATATGAAATCAATTATTACATCTTACCACAGTTGGGGATCTGCATATTGTTTACAGGTAGCCTCTTATTATATTCATTGATGCAAAATATGTTGTGTTTGTCTACAAAACTCGTCTCTGGAAATACTTTGATCCACATCAGATCGCACGAACACTGGAATGGATTGTTACCTAGAATCCTAGAAGAACAAACAGTTTTATGAGTCTAGCTTGAAAAAAAAATCTTACAATGAAGTATGAGGTATATGCAAAGTGCGCATTTCCATATTACAATGTTGTACAGCAAGATTTCACCCTCCGTCAGGATTTTAGGCTTCCCCTGTAGCTGGTCACAGCAGGGACAGCAGAAAGTTTCAAAAGGGGTCTAGATGCCTTTTTCCATCCAAATAAAATTGATAGTTATGTTATAAAATGAATTATATCCCTTCCTCATCCAATTTCATCCCTCCCTTGGTTGAACTTGATGGCCATCTTTTTTCAAACATATATACAATATAACTATTGTATATTATTTGGGGTAAAGCTGCCATTAAAATATCCCACTATTTTGCTGCTGTAGCCTCCTTTACATATCTGGCTGCCCTGCTGAGTCTAACATAAGTCAGCCATAAGTCAGACATAGTACTAATCAGCATACTAGGCTCTAACTCTCCCTTCTTTCTGTGTTAGACACTGCAGCAGGAGGTTATATGTGGCGGATCAAAATTTAGAAGCTAGTAGAGCATCAAAGTTATCAACATGGAAGAGGACGGATCACACAGGGCTTTTACACTAGGCATTATGTAAGTGAACTGAGGATGGAATACATGGGTGAAAGAAGGAAGACCACCACAGCATAAATGATATCATCATGAGGCTGTATGAATGAGCGCTACTTGGGGCAGTAGCATTCTGGTTATACAGATCTTACAGCCAGCATTGTGTAAAAACTGAAGCTAGGATAAGGTTACAAATTATATGAATGAAGGAATAATGAAATGATGATTTTAGTTTGCAACCTTTAAAACCATAAAACGAGCAAACCTTTAACATACATTGCTGGGGGCTGAAGAAGATATAACTGGGGGCTGTTGGGAACGTTAATAGGGACTATGTGGACATTACTGGGGAAGTGGGGACATTTCTGGCGTCTGAGGGGGATATTACTTGGGGCTGTAGAGGACATTACTGGGGGCTAAGGAGGATATTACTGGGGGCTGAGGAGGATATTACTTGGGGCTAACGGATGATATTACTTGGGGCTGGGAGGACATACGGGGGCATGAGATGGATAGATGGATATTATTGGGGCGTGGGTGGACATTACTGGGGGGCTGAGGGAGATATCACTAATGCTGTGGGTGGTGATTAGGGGACTGCAGAGAACATTATTGGGGGCTGTGTGAGGACATTACTGGGGGGCTGAGGAGGATATTACTTGGGGCTGTGGAGGACATTACTGGGGGCTGAGGAGGATATTACTTGGGGCTGTGGGGGACATTACTGGGGGCTGAGGGAGATATCACTAATGGTTGTGGGGGATATTATGGGGACTGCAGAGAACATTATTGGGGGCTGTGTAAGGACATTACTGGGGGCTGAGGAGGATATTACTGGGGGCTGTGGAGGACATTACTGGGGGCTGTGGAGGACATTACTGGGGACAATACTGGGGGCTATATGAGGACATTACTGGGGGCGGACACATATATATCATTGGGGGCTGTGGGGACATTTGTATGTAGGGATTTTTCATGTTTTGCCCGTTGTTTTACCTAGGTACGCCCATGCTGTGGACAATCACTTTAAAAGACAGGAAGAAAATTTATGACAAGGTTGTTAAAGGTAAAATAATGAAAAGATTATCAATCAGTAAAAGGAGGTAACGAGGGTAGGAACATTGAGCGTGCTTATTGAGTAGCTTCATTCACTAGAATGGTTAACACGGGGGACTCCTGATAAGTAATGTGTAATCTATATTTGGGTAACTCTTCATTTCTCATGTTGTGATGACCTCGCAACTTGCTCTCCATTTAATCTACTTTGTAGTACTTTAAAGATTAGTTAACCATCTTGCCTGGCTGTACAATTTCAGAGATGTTTAAAAGGACCCTTAAAAACAGTTTATCATTCCCAAGTGATTCATATTAACATTCCTTCACATAATGTAACCCAGCCGTATCATTGATTATGACAAATAACTCAAGGCTACAACACAACCACAGACCATTTATGACAATTGTAAAATATAACAAAAGGGAGGAGGTTGCGGATATTTTATTGTTACATGCTTTGTATTCAACACTGATGACAGGAATCCATAACAGATAGTACACAATGGAAACAACAGTTAAATGTTATAAAATTTCTAGCAAGAATTGCTTTATACCGAATGTTTAAGGCACATTGTATATAACGGTTCATCATAATTAATAGTATATAGATTTATTAATAGGAAGAGAATCACATGTATTATTTGCTTTTTACTAAAGGTCGTTAAAAATCTAAAAAGTAAGAAGTAATGAAACAGCAGATACAAATATAGATTTTTTTATACCCCCAAAAAACAGCTGTAAATTGTAGGTGCAATTTTGTATGTACCCCACCATAATTTATAAACAAAAACCAGCACACTTGTTTTCGTCCAGTTTAAGCACAATCCAGCATTCCAGTTTGTGTAATGGAAAGTTATACAATTTTCCAACACACTTTCTGTATCAATTTTTCACAGTTTCCAAGATCTCTGCTTGCTGTCTTGCAATAGGACACCTCATTGTTTACTTCCTGTAAATAAACAACAGTCATGGTCATGTGATGTCACACAGGTGTACAGTTCATTATAACACACAGTGTAATCAAAGCTGTGTGATTCTAACAAGCCATACACCTGTGTGACATCACATGATACAGGACCAGTGTTTATCTACAGGAAGTAAACAAATAAGCTTTTGATACAAAGACAGAGAACTAAAAAAACTGCGAGGAAATGATACATAAAGTATATTGGAAAATTCTAGAACTTTTCATAACACAAACAATATTAACTATTTGCTGTAATGTGCTTAAAGTGGACAACCCCTTTAAATGTCTGAAAAGGGAACAACCTTACTAACTATGACGATTGGCTGTGCTGTGATCCCTAAATGATCTACAGTAATTGTTATACTGTACAGTATGTGTTCCCTTAAGACCCAGTAGGTTTTCCTCCTTTACTCCTTCTAGACACTGCGACAATGGTAGCAAATGTTAAATGAAGTGAAATAATTAGCACTTAGAAAGTAAAAGAACAATAAATAAAAGAGTTTTTGTGTGGCCTTCTAATTAGTAAAGCTGCCTTTAAGGGATACTGTCACATTCCCCTATACATTGCATTTGCCTAATTTCAAGTACTCACACTTGAATATAAGAAAACAAACTTCAAGATCATATTATATTTGTTTCAGAAATTAGAAAATATTAATACCATTGGTCCTATTCTGTACATAACAACTACTTTATCCATAACAAAGTCGTCACTTACTGTAGAGGCATTTGCATCACTCACGGGGTTAACAAGTTGCAGTGAAGCACTGTGAAATTCTGGCATAGCACAATAAGTTGTTACAGGACAAAAGAAAAATATAAATTCTGTAACAATATGTCCTAATTTGTACCAACAGTTCGGGAAGTTAAGGAAATCTAATCCAGCGTGGATATTGACATATCTTTCAGCTTAGTGTTTTATGGGAAATACAATACCCACTGCATTAGGTTAAAGCAATAGATTATTGCACAATGATATTGAAGAGTCCAAATGTGCAGATTTTGGCTGTGCAGGAGTAACATCAGCTGCTCTGTGGACACTTTCAGCCCATCCTAAAATGAAGCTTCACAGGGAATGTAGCATGCTGTGAGTGTGTTTAGAAGGCAGAATGGAAGATGATTTCCACATGTTTATTACCATTAGACAATGTTGATAAATGAGGCCAACCTGAGTTTTACTACAAATAACTGGGAAAACTTATTGACTTGAGTATAAGCCTTGGGTGGGAAATGCATTGGTCATTGCCTCCCTTTGTAATGTAATGCCAAGCAGTAATAAAATGCCCTGTGCAGCCCTTCCCCAATAAAGAAATGCTCCATGAACCCCCTGTAATGAAATGCCCTGCAGCAGCCCCTAGTAATGAAATGCCCTGCAGTCCACCTAATAAAATGCTCTGCAGTCCCCCCAATGAAATGCTCTGCAGCTCCCTTATTCATGATATCTCCTGCAGTCCCCTGGTGTGTAAAACAATAAACTTAAATACTTACCTTCCGATGCTCCCCGCAGCTCCTCTTCTTTCTTCTCTTTACACCTAAAAGACCAGACAGAGGCGCATCCATGCACTCTGTCCAATGACACACACTATGAGGTTGCAGCTGCTGAAGTCATAGTATGTGCATGGTCACGTCTCTGCCCGCTCTGCTACGAGGGAAGAGGAGCTGCAGGGAGAATCGGAAGTTGAGTATGTAAGTTTATTGTTTTTATACACTTGTGTATAATCCAAGGTGAGGTTCTTCAGCACATTTTTTGTGCTGAAAAACTTGGCTTATACACGATTATATACAGTATTTAATTCAGTATGAATATGCAGAATTTCTGTCACCAAATTGAATCAATTTTTTTTATGATATGCTTTGGGCAAACCAATGTTGCTCCTATTGTACTGGAAATTGGTAGATACCATATTTTTCCAGCTACAATACCCACCTTATTCTAGGACACACTTGAGATTAAGAGACCAAACATCTCTGCAATATCTACCACGGAAATGGTTCTGCAACATGGACACAGGAACAGGTCTGTTGCATTCACAAAGAGACAGCTCTGCCACATTCAGACGGTAAAAGCTCTGCTACACTGAACATCCCTCCACACTCCTTCAAACCCTCAACTCTGCAACCCCTCATATATACAAACATATATATCATCAGCTCACAACCACTTAAAAGTAATAACCCCCCCCCCTGCCCAATCAGCTCTTTCCCCCCACTGTAAAATACCCACAGCATACCCCGCCCTTTCTTTTGAATGCAGCCCCACAGCCACCTGCTCAAAGTTTCCATGTATGTGTCCCATGGAATCAAAGTTTCAGCTTCTGCTCCTGTGACTTGAGATGCATGACCCGTGACCCGATGATGTCTGCTCTCATGGGAATTGGGTGAAATGCTTTATCAGTGCTTCACCTGAGCTTCATTACAGCGGTCATTAGGGTCTGACAGTGCTGAATCCTCATGACCTTTGTACTATGAGACACAGGCACTTATGGTAAGACACTTTTTGCTCTAAGTTTGTCTTATAATGCATTAACCTGTTCTAGTTCTTTATAACACAGACATTTTTAAAATAAAAAAGTCATTGAAACGTAGATGGAATACAAATTATGGAGATATATAAGATATAACAATAGCTTTCAAATGTAATGATGATCTTACAGGTGAGACAAGGAGAGGTGGCGAAATGATTTTCTGCTCAGAGTAGTCAGCTTATTTCTGGAGAGGTCTCTAAAAGAAGATAAAAAAAAAACTTTAGTTTCTAGTTTTTTAGTTCAGAGAATTAAAAATAACATTAGTATGAATAATATACCTAGTAATAATATATTTTCTTTACCCTCTCTATATATGCAGAATTCTGTATATTATAATATTATACAGAATACAATATAATAATGCACAGAATTATAATATAATATGTAGTTGTATGACACCAAGAAATAGCCCAAAAAAGCCAGAAAAATGCTCCTATTGCTATTGCTTTTTGTAAAATTTGGATGTTCTAATTAGGCCCAAATTATATAACATCTTTATGTAGCCCTCTATCCATGTATCATACCTTTTAGAATATAGTTGACTTTAAATGTAGCAGAGGGGCCTATGGGTGTTGATGTAACAATACCCATGCCCACTGTATTCTCACTCTGCTGATTTGCCTTTTAAGGTTTTCATTAGGGCTGTCATTATTTAAGGTGCTATAAAATGCATATATCTTTCTTTATAAGGGATAATGTTACATATAGTACTTTATGTCTGCATTTCTATATTTATAATCCATTACTTACATGTAAGTGAGTTTCAGGTTCTTACGGAATGCCTGGCGAGACACAAACTTCAGTCCCGAGTCCACCACAGTTCTGAAATAAAGCACTCAATTCAGAGGTCTACAAATACCACAGTTAAGAGTGATGATTATGGAAACGGTTGGCACATTTAGTAGAAAAAGTGTGCAGCAAGCTAGGGTTCCTACCCTGGAATACTTAGAAGACAAAAAAGCTTTGCACAACTCTTGGTTATCATGCGATTAAGGATTTTTATTGACAAACAGCGTCTCTCGGATGTTTCGCCCCCTGAGCCTTTGTCAAACACACTGTGGTCTGTATAGTATGAATAAAAGACGCTCCGTCTGGTATAAAGTGGTATAAAGTACCTTTATATGTATGTATATTTATATGAATATATAGTGCCTTGTGATCCGGCCCCCTTGAACTTTTCTACCTTTTGCCACATTTCAGTCTTCAAACATAAAGATATAAAATTGGTGAGTAATCAACAATTGGGACACAATTGTGAAGTGGAATAAAATTTATTGGATATATTTTGTAATTTGTAATTTTGTTAAAAATAAACTGAAAAGTGGCGGGTGCAATATTATTTGGCCCCCTTAAGTTAATACTTTGTAGCGCTACCTTTTCCTACAATTACGGTTGTAAGTCGCATGGGGAATGTCTCTATCAGTTTTGCACATCGAGAGCCATTCTTCCTTGGAAAACCGCTTGACCTCAGTGAGGTTGGATGGAGAGCGTTTGTGAACAGCATTTTTCAGCTCTTTCCACAGATTTTCGATGGAATTCAGGTCTGGACTTTGACTTGGCCATTCTAACACCTGGATACGTTAATTTGTGAACCATTCTATTCTAGATTTTGCTTTATATTTGGGATCATTGTCTTGTTGGAAGATAAATCTCTGTCCCAGTCTCTGGTCTTTTGCAGACTCCAACGGGTTTTCTTCCAGAATGGTCCTGTATTTGGCTCCATCCATCTTCTCATAAATTTTAACCATCTGCACTGTCCCTGCTGAAGAAAATAAAGCCCAAACCATGATTCTACCATCACCATGTATGACAGTGGGGATGATGTGTTCACGTTGATGATTTGTGTTGCTGTTCCACCAAACATATTTTTTGCCATTGGGCCAAAAAGTTAGATTTTGGCTTCATATGACCAGAGCACCTTCTTCCACATGTTTGTTATCTCCCAGGTGGCCTGTGGCAAACTTTAAACAAGACTTTTTATGGATAGCTTTGAGGAATCTTCTTGCCTCTCTTCCATAAAGGCCAGATTTGTGCAGCGCACAACTGATTGTTGGACAGACTCTCCCACCTCAACTGTAGATCTCAGCAGTTCATCCATAGTGATCATAAGGCTGCATCTCTGTTCAGTCTCCTCCTTGTTTGAGATGAAAGTTTAGAGGGACGGTCTTGGTAGATTTGCAGTTGTCTGATATACCTTCCATTTCAATATGATTGCTTGCACAGTGCTCCTTGAGTTTGTGAAATCTTTTTGTATCCAAATCCGGCTTTGAACTCCTCCACAAGAGTATCATGGACCTTCCTTGTGTGTTCCTTGGTCTTCATGATGCTCTCTGCGCTTTAAACCGAACCCTGAGACTATCACGGAGCAAGTGTATTTATAAGGTGACTTGATTACACACAGGTGGATTACATTTATCATCATCAGTCATTTAGGACAATATTGGATCTTTCAGAGATCCTCACTGAACTTCTGGAGTAAGTTTCCTCAAAGTAAAAGGGCCAAATAATATTGCACATCCCACTTTTCAGTTTATTAATTTTTACAAAAGTTTAAAATATCCAATAAATTTTGTTCCACTTCACAATTGTGTTCCACTTATTGTTGATTCTTCACTAGAAAATTTTAAATTTAATTTTATATCTATAACAATAGATACTAAGCAGGAACAGGGACAGGAATCCCAGCAGCAGCTCATTCCCCTGTCAGCTGCGCCCACCTCTGGCTGCGCCCCCATCCTTCAAGCCCCTCCACGCCCCTCTGGATTCAGCACCCTGATGTGCATATATGGTGAGTGCATACTGAATGTCTAAGTATATGATGTATATATACTAAATGTATGTATATAATGTGTATGTATTATACAATATGTGTGCAAATTTGATTTGTGTATACTATGTGTGTATAAATGTATGGATGTGTAAATACTGTGTAAGTATATGCTGTATACGTTTAAATATACTGTATGTAGTAGTTTATAAATGTATATACATCTTAATCCCATGTAGACTATAGTAAGCTTTCATTAAAAAGATCCACAAATAAAACTGTGTTTTTTCTCCAAAATTTCCATCTTGACAAATGAAAGTCCCAAAGTTCAGCAGGAAGCCGCAGCACAAAGGCTCTTTCTCTCCTCTACAGACTCGCCAGCTCCATGTATATTCTACACCAATGTTTAGAGAATAAAATCAATACTCACAGGTTTTTGAGTCCAGTATAAATCTTCACATCGTCCTCGTTGATTGAGGCAAATAAGCGCTGATTTGCAATGAGACTAAAGACAAAGCAGAGAAGCAAGTTAAATGCCAAGATAAACATACTGATATAGAAGGTCATTACTTATTATTAACAGTAATAACTAGAGCAGAACCAATCACTGGCAGAATTGTATGGGGGTGGGGGGGCATATACCTTCCTAATGGAATCCACAATCTGGGCTTTAAAGGAAATCTACCATCAAAATTCATCATGATAAACCAGGGACGCTTACTCTTAGATCCAGGCACAGTAACTGTGGTAATCTTTTTATATTTGTTGTCCATCCTTTCTTCTAAAATCTATTTTTAAAATTATGCTAATGAACTTTTGGGGCTCTTGTGTGTATATAGAGCCCCTCAGTACTGCAGAATCACAGGTTGTTACAATGAGCAGAGCATGTCTCACCCTCCCTGTGCTCTCTCACTCCTCCCTTTGCCTGTGTAATCTAACAGGTAGAGGGGACACGTGCTCTGCTCATTGTAACAGTGAGTGCAAAAACATCACTGAGGGTCTCTGGAAACACCCACCAAAGCCCCCCAGGATCATTAACATAATTTGATATCAAATATAAGAAGATTATCATAGTCACTGTTGCAAGTCATAAATGTGCCTTTGCCCTGCGTTGAATTAGCGGTAAAAATGGCCCTGTTAGACATTTTAGCAGTGAAAAGCCCCCAAAACCTCAGATTTCCCTCAATATAAAGTCCATGATTAACAGCAGAATCTTTGTCATTATACACCGTGTCTACATATGATCAATAGAAAGCAGATCACACACTTCATCAAATGAGCCAAATTACAAGTCCTGTTCTGTCATTTCAATAAGTTTTTTATTCAAATACAAAGTACTGTGCTATGTTTGGTAAGCAATGAGAGTCCACAGTGCTTGACTGCACATTGTAGTCTCTACAAGCAGCTTATGGGTGCAAAGGGAGGATAAGTGACCAATAAAAATATGGAATACCCCTTGAAGGAAAATACTGCGAGTAAACTTTTCAAGAGGCAAAATACACAAATAGAGTAGAGTGAGCAGTAGCTTTGATTGGTGGAAATGAACAGTGAATATACACAAAGCACCTGACATGTATTATCACAGCTGAGGCCAATAATTGTAACTCAACACAATAACAAGGATACTGTATGTCTACTCTGATGGGAATGTAGTAAAAGATTTACAGTTTGTTTAAAAGGTTTTCACCCCTCTAGACATTTTCCTTATTTTTAAATGTTTAAAGTCACAAACCTACATGTGTTACTGGGTATTTTATGTACACAAATAATCAAGTATAAAGAAAATGATACATACTTTTGCACCCTGTTGCTAATTAAAAAACTGAAAAGCATGATGTACACATGTATTTTGTCCCCCAATATGACCAATATGACCACATTTAGCTTCAATGACAGCTACAATGCTGTGTGGGGTATGTCTATACATCAAGAGGCTGGGATTTCTGTCCATTCTTCTCTGCAAAATAGCTGTAGCGCAATTTGGTTGAAGAAGGTTTGCGAATGGCAATTTTCTTATTAAGCCACCGATTCTCAATGGTATTTAGGTTTAGACTGTAACTGGGTCATTTGACACATGACTGTGCTTTGATTTAACATACAGCCATTACTACTTTGGCTGTATGTTTAGGGTTGTCGTCATACTGAAAGGGGAACCTTTGCCCCAGTCTGAAGTCTGTTTCTACCAGGTTTTGTGGCTTTAATTTTGAAAATTAGAAAAAGTTCAAGGGCTATGAATACTTTTGCAACCTGTTGCAATTGCAGAAATTTGGAAAATAAACCTCACTTCAGAATGTTAGGTATTCCTCCTCAAAAATGATTTCTTTCAGATTTGTGCAGTAGACAATATTTTTAAATAACTCTATAGACATAATAGGAAACTTATCAATAGCTGACCCAGCTAAGATAGGAATACTTAAATATGTCTTAACTAGAGATGAGCGGACCCAAACTTCACGTTTCGGTTCGGGGTTTGGATGCACCCCCGCTGCGGAACCCAGACATGTTTGTTCAGCACCCAACCTGGCAAATTAACAACCATAGCTACTAGCCATGTCTGTGATTGGCCAAGGGGATACCCATGGCAGTTAAAAGATATTTCAAGATGTACCAGGAATAATGAGCACTGTCCAGTGCCTCTCAAACACTGTCCAAGTCAACTTTGGGTAAATGATTAAAACATTGGTAAGGTGGTTAGTGAGCAATATCTATAATTAGAAATGTTAGTATTACTACATATATTTCTGAGCAGTATCTCATCATCCTGAAATCACTAAATATATTACCTCATACGTATATTACCTTCACTGCTTAGTATGTATTTCTTTACTGCATACTGCATTTCTGTACATTTTCTTAACTTATTTATCAATTAACAGGAATGCTGCTTGCAATTTCCATTCTCTTCTGATGAGCCACATGGCCATAAATGCCTGAACCGGCTATGTTGGTAAGTTGCTTATACAATCAACATTTCAATGTCATTCTACTTTAGTGCTGCTAATAACAGCATTAAGCAAAGTTCACTTAAGATATTTAAAGAGACATTGCACAAAACCTACAAGTAAGAAAGGAATAATAAGTTAGGTTTATTCTTTTTCCTAGGTTCCAAAGACAACACAGTATCACAGCTTACAGTTAATGGAATTCTTTACAATCAGAACTGCAAGTCATGAAACATGCTCCTACAACAATTGGTACTCAACAGATTTAAAGGGGTATTCCCATGAAGACAAGATTCTTAAATATACTCAGGAAATAACACATTCTCTAATTCACTGTTATCAACAAAAATACATCAGTTAACAAATATAATTCCAACCTGTCTCTATCAGTCCTGGTGTATACAACTTCGATTGCCCCGGGAACCGACCGTAAATCAGAAATCTAAGGATGGGTAGGACAGATTGTTCTCCTGCTTGAAAATGCAGGGTGCTCCTCTCTGCATCGGCTCCTCCTATTGCATTCCAAGATGAGCTCACAAACATACACGAACATCCTTCCTGCTGGCAAGCAACAGTGTGAGGAGACTAACCCTACAAGCTACAGACAGATAAGGTCTCCAGGGGAGGGAGGCACAACAGAACTGACAGTGAATGTTATGGCTGAGATAGCAGCGCTGAGAATGTCGTTGTCATTGTGGATCTCATCATCTCTCATCTTTGCTCTGTCCAATCTCTCTTTCTGTGCGTTAGATGCTATTGAATGTTCAGAAGCTAAATAACAGTGTATATAAACTTGGACGCTGACAATCTAAAGACATTGTCAGCACATAGTGGGGGGGATTAACTAATTCTGGCGCAAGCAGATCAGTCTCCGGAAAGCACAGCCCAATGTTTTAATGTGGCGCACGGCTGTAAGTAAATAATGGGTAGATAATAGGTAAGATAATAGGTAATAATCAGTTGTGCGCCATAAAAATGCCGACATCAATGAAATGTGCGCCAAAATCTTACATGGACTGCACCTTAATTTTTCTCTCTGACCATTTTTTTCCTGGTCTATTGTGAGCCAAAGTTTGAGCATAAAAATAATGACAAAATACACATAAATGTGAAGGATAATGTGGAAAAGTTAGGCCACACTCGTGCCAAAATAATACGGATGAGTCGGGATAGTTGGAAACATCTGTTCTTTCTGGCGCAAACTCATTGTAAATGATCTGTGACAATTCTACAGGAAAAAAACGAAAGATCCTGGCATTTTTTAGGTGCAGAGACGATAATACATCTGCCCCAGTATGTCACAGCACTAGAGGGATCATAAAGTTTCTGGTTAAAGAGTCCCCTCCTACGCTCTGGAATTTTACGCTGACCAGCCTAGGGAGTGATAGGAACTAAAACAGCAATAAAAATGGGGTTTAAAACTATCTTTAGTTTGTAAACATCACTAGGGGATTTAAGTTTGCAAATTTTCTTTCATGGGCAAACGTCTTTAAGAAATAGTTAAAGATCTTTTCTGAAAATAAACATAAAAAATCAGTTACTTGTTTAAATGTAGAAAAATAGAGATGGAAATGTTGAGACTACTACTGAAATTTGTCTTCAATGGGGGAAATCTTAATTTTTATCCAGTTTCTGTAGTCAAAAGTATAACGAAAGCCTTACTTTTCAATTTATGGGCAGTTTTGTGTCTCTTTTGAAAAGTAGTGGCTGGCTAGTCAGATTGATCATTCAGAGTGGTTATACCAAAAACTGACATAAGTTACAACACAAATTTGTACCAATTTCTAGCAGCCAAAGATTGTGTGCATGGAGTGCTGAAATTGTGGCCAATTTGTTACAAAGGCATATGCTTCTTTGTAAACAAGTGCAGAGATGATTGAGAATGGGTATGTAAATCCAGTCATTATAGGTCCTCAAATATGTTTTATTGGTTCAAACTGTATATATGAAACTAGTAAGCTTAGAATATACAACACTAAGTAGATTACAGAGGCATTTCTAGGTTATAACAATATGGCTTTTTTATGTCAAGGAGGTGTCTTAGCAAGTTGTGTATCAATGAGCCTTCTCCTTTTAATACGAACTCGTATATACTGCAAAGTTAAAGGTTTATACTTTGCATGACTCTTCACTCCTTTTTTGTTATTTATTGATGTCAGTAATAAAAAAAAAATTGTTACAGTATTTAGACACTGTTCACACTGCTGCTTTCCAACAGAGCCACCCCTGCTGTTATGATTCCTTGAGCAATAAAGTTAAAGTAAAGCCACAACTCCTGGCTACCACATTGTAGGCCCCTTGCTGTATAAAAATCTGTGGTTCAATAGAAAATTGGAGCTGATGCATTTTACAACCAATAAAGTAGCAATTTTATGACTGCTTATGGACAAATCCTCCACATTTACTGCATCTGTCATTACAAAATGCCATCATAATAATTAAATAAGGAAAGGTCTGAAGGTTATACCATATACTCTTAAAATATTACTAGAATGATAAGGACAAGGTGAATATACAGAACATACTAAATTATATGATTACTTTATCATGGTAAGGATATGTTCGATTGATCTGAAACTTATAATGGACCTCTTCCTACATTGCATTCATTCCTAATATTGCCTCAAAACACTGAATAACAAAATCTGAAGGTGTGAAATCACCCCAACCTTGAGAAAGTAATAGTAAAGGTACATAATGTTTCCATACACAGTTCCATAAATACTTTATTCACAAAAAAGTTTTATAATTTTTTATAATTTCTCTTCATAAATTAATTCTAGTACAACATTTCTGAATAATAATCTTATATGAGGTGTTGACAGTTCTTGCTTGAATCTTTTACATTAAAGTGGCTCAATGAGAGAAGAACATGTTCCCTGTGCACTAAAGAACTAGGGAAATCCTAACCTGCTGTGGTCAGGGGATTAAGATACAAAGTTAGTGCAGAATACTGAGTTTTTGCCTTGGGTCAGCCTAGCTAGTACTCTGCAATAACTATTTCAAATGTATTTTACGAAAGAGTAATGAATTCCACTTTTGCTTTCAATCTTTATACAGAAGAAGATATGTAAATATACTAGAATATTATTAAAAGGCAAAATCCAAACATGTTCTTTAATGAAATGTTAATACAATTCATCTGATTTGATTCCTTTTAATGTCCATGGGGTTTTAATATTAACAAATTGAAGTTTAAATGTTTTCATATATTTTCATATATGTACTGTATCTATATGTAAATGTGGAACCCACATATAGACAAAAAAAAAACAAAATTTATATGCATTTAATTTTCCTTGATGTTAAGTACATCATATAACAAACTATAACAGTGCTTTTGTGTAAAGGATGTTGTACCTATTGTACAAGTACATATGCACTGGTTTTTGTCGCTGGACTTTTTTTTAAATATAAGCCTTCCTGGGTGCAATAATATAGTAAAGGTTCTAAATGTATCTAAAATAAAGGTATCTAAAATAATTACATGAGACTTTTGTTTAGGATCATGTAGGATTTGGATTCAGCACTCTTTGTTAAAGGAAGAGACATTCTCAAGTTAAAAAAGCAGCATACTACACTTCTAAGTTGAAGAGGAGATTTTTGGTGGAAAAATCAGCAAAACATTTACGTAAAAGCAATTTGATAGCAAAAATGGCATGTTATTAACAAATGCTTTCAGATGTAGAAACACAATATGTATTATAAGTTTACATTTTTCATGCTTATTGTATATTTAGCAGTTAATATTGCCCCAGTGTGATCATCATGCAAAGACCTGGGCCATTAATGGGAATTTGTAATTATCCATTACAGGCGGTCCCCTACTTAAGGACACCCGACTTACAGACAACCCATAGTTACAGACAGACCCTTCTGACCTATGGTGAAGCTTTCTGAATGCTTTCCTATAGTCCCAGGCTGGAATGATCAGATGCAAGGTGTCTGTAATGAAGTTTTATTGACAATCCCTGGTCCCACTACAGAAAAAATGTTTAACCTCACATTGTCACTGGGGCAAAAAATTTTTTTATCTGGATCTACAATTATAAAATATACAGTTTCAACTTACATACAAATTCAACTTAAGAACAAACCTCCGGACCCTTTCTTGTACGTAACCCGGGGACTGCCTGTACTATTATGCAATGCTTTCCACAGAATAAGAAACCTCTGTTGTGATTGTCTCATTATAGACAATTAAGATATGTAAGCAATAGATAAATAAATATAAGAGGATAGATAGGTAATAGAAGAGAGATACAGTAGATAAATAGTCAGCAAACGCAATCATTTCATTTACAAAAAGCATTAAAAAGTAAATAAAGGGGTTTTATTGAGACTTTGGAGATTTCTATTATATGGTCTTATAGTTCCACTCACAAAAAAGCTTTTGACTAACACTTAATCTTTCCAAAAATTCTCTAAACGTCCCCTGTGGGAATGACGCCTCCTAAACTGCAGGTCAATATTCAGTGGATTGTCATTCTGAATCAGATAAATAAGAAAATGCAAAATAACGATTAACTATATTAAAGACAAGTTAAGTGGGGAATGACCAGTAAACTGATTGATTTGCTTATATGATTTCTAATGCAATATCACAGGAATAATAATACTTGAAAAAAATCACTTCATAATTGTAGTAGTAAAGTCAAACACATTAACACATGGACCACACCTTGAATAAAACCAGCAAACTACCATTCGAATATAAAGAAAGCAAAGTGTACATAAAGGCCAGACAGGTTATATCTTCCCATCAGCTACTAATAATGGCTTTTTATTTAAGAGTATTATTCCAGAAGCAATTATATGTAGAACATTGTGGGGATTCAGGGTGAACTGAACATACAGAAAACTTGCTGAACTTCTGAATCACTAAAATGACATGTCAGACAATGGCTGTATGGGAGGACTAGCTTAGCACACCTTGGTTTAGTGTAAAAGTACACCTCACCTTCTATTCACATTATAACTCCAGACCGACACTATAAGGGTATATTCACACATTCCAGATTTATTGCAGAAATATCTTCAGAACCCTTCAGGGCTCAGGACGTAGACGCCACTCACTGGTTTTAGCCATACTCCTGGCTGAACTCTCTTCATGTGAAACCCTATGAGGATCTGTCCATAAGATAGCTATGATCAGACTATAAAGTGAAAGTCACCCCTTCCTTCCAAATGCTAACATGTGTCATTACATTAGTAAGGTGTTACCCATAGCTAACCAGATTTACAGGTCAAATTGTGCAGATATGAGACTCTCCAACACTATCACATACAATCTTACTTGAGCATCCTAGATGTAACCAAAACCATTTCTAATATTTTACCATCCAAATGGGATCTGAAATAACCAGTGTACAGTGTTTAAGAAACTCTAGTATAAGTACTGCAGATTCTGAGGTGTCATCAAGCAGCTAAATACCGAGAAAGTAGAGAGAGAGTAATAGAGGAAGGAGAAGCCTTATATGGGCTTAGCATGGAGAGGTGTAAGCAAAGCATCTACTACCACTCACAGTCACACTAGGAGTAACAGCAATACAGACTACACAGGGATATGCCTCCCCCAAATTAGGATGCAGGGGTACGTTTCTGCAGAGCAAGTTTTCCGAAACATGATATATACTTTAAAGCAGACCTGTATTTCTTCAGTGGATTTGACTATTTCTTTCTGTCTGGAGCCTATTGATTTCCTGCTGCACTGAAGCACTGATGTTCTGGATAATAATACTATTAACATTATTACAGATCAGAAGGATATACTGTGAAACAGAGGTAATTGATCTATCAGTGGGATGTATGCTTGTAGTAATGAGATAAGGGTTTATAAATTAAGCTGGAAGCCTTCCAATGGGATCAAGTGTAAATGTGTAGATAGGGCTACAATCATGGTGTGAATGGGATGAATCTATACAAACTGGTTTATACCTTTTTAGGCATTATAAAAATGCTTCTAGATATATAGAAATAAGTCATGCTGGTCCTATATGTAAGAATTGCTATAATAATTTTTCCATTTCCTGTACAGTCTAACCGGTGGTTCTGATAGGACATATGAAACATGTGAAGAGTACATAGATGTCACCACTGATTTGGTAAAGAGAAAATACCAGTTTAGCCAGATGCTAGATATAGGGTAGAGTACAAAGGCTAGAAAGGTAGGTGTCTGTAGGTGAATACAGCATGTATAATACATATGTGGAGTCATTAAATGAATCTTTGCCTTGGATGTGGGAATATTGTGGTCTGGGCAGTAGCAGCAGCTTTTGGTACTTCAGACATACACACTGTGCAATAGCTTTGTGAAGCAATAGTAGCATATGGTGCACCAGACACCCGCACTATACCTTGTAACATAAAGAGTCCTGATCTATGTAGGAGCAGCAGCATCAGGTGCTCCAGACACTGAGAGTCCTGTCATCAGATCCCTGCCCTGGGAATTGAACTATCCAGCAATTGAGATTTATTATCTAAAAGGTTTTAAAACCATATCAGTGAGAAGTCAAGTCAAATGAAATCACGCTCAGGCTTTTAAAGCTTTTCACCAGCAGCCATGTGAAAATAAACCCAATTATATGAGTTAAAGAATACCTACATTTCAGTGATGTTGGCAGCATGGGAGATGTTCTTCAGCACAGGAAAAGCTCCAATCCAGGGGGTCTTAACACATGAGATCCTTGTAGAGTCACAAGTGCAGGAATCAGGACAGGCCAGTGCCCTCCAAAATAACCCAAAGAAGATCCAGCAGGTGTAGCACCACGTTGGCGTTACATTGGGTCCATATTTCCCTTTCCAAAGGCCCATGATATCTGCCAGCTCCCAACGACCCTACAGAAGAGCAGGCAAATCCCTTATACCCCCAGTGCTGGTTGCAGAGCCTCCTGGTGTCACACAGCCTTTATAGGGTAGTGGGGGTCATAATCCTCAGCAGTAGCCTTGCTGTTAGGTGATTTGAAGCATTATAAGAGCCTCTGGACAAGTAGATACCAAGGATGAGGTGCAGGAGGCCTCTGCTGCTGAATCCTCGATGATGATGCTTCAGGCTGAGAGATGGTGGTACACTACAGGAGGAGGATGCTGTTGCTAACGCTCTTCTTCTCTAGAGCTCTCTCTGTAAGGAGAAGGCACAGATAAAGATGGGCACATCACAGCAGCAAACACTCTAACAACGCCATATATATATATATATATATATATATATATCAGAACAAGCAAGTGATAGACACATAAGAGTACTAAAGAGAGAACAAATTCAAGATCAGCAATATATATATATATATATATATATATATATATATATATATATTAACAAGCATCCACAAAGCATCCACAAATCTCACCTTCACTCCCATCCCCATCTAATACATACTCCTCTAGGATAAACAAGTAGCAATCTAGCACCAGTATACATATATCTCCTATACATATTAATCAGGCTAAGCAAGCATCCACCAATATAATATAGCTCCCTCCCCCTATACATATGCTAAGCAAGCAGATAGCAATCTACTATATAATGAAAGTATAAACCTGACTCATCATTACACATAGGGCATTATTCACACGTCCAGTCTCTGCTGTAGTAATGGACTCACCAGATTTCCCAGCTATTCCATAGCATCAGTCATCTGCTGCATGTATAGATGGTTATCTCAGCACCTGCATCTACAGCAGTAACACTCAGCTCTGCTATGCATTGCTATCCTGTCTTATCCACAGTCAGTAAGCAGATGATCAGCACCAGCAGAGATGAGGAGAGCAGTGTCAGGGGAGAGCTCCTACCTGGGAGGCTGCAGTGATTTCAGCTGCTAGATACAGAGATGGATGGATTGCTCTGCACTGATCCAGCCTCAGCTTTTTACACACTGTCTTCTCTCCAGTGCTAATAATAAGTAGAGCTTCTCCCTCCCATCCCCATGCCAATAGCTGGGGAAGAACAAGTGACGTGAGCAGTGACTCAGGCTAATTCTCCTAGAGCCCAAAGGAGCAAGACAAAGCAACAAGAGGGGAGACCAGTGGGGGTTTGTCTTCATCAAGACACAATTCTGCCCTGCACACATGCATATAGCACTTACCTTCCACAAGCCTAGTATAGGGGGTCCAGGCTCTGCTCATGTGCTGCAAGGAATCCAGCTACACCTACACAAGACATTGCAGAGGACGTGATTGGAATGCATAAAGCCAAGGCTGTTTACCATGACAATTACCTGCTGCTATTAATATGCACATAAGGAGCTGCACACTGCATGAGCATTGCCATTGATCTGACACAAATAGCCACATCTGTGGGCTCCAGCTACTAAATCATGTATACTTTACAATGATTCATTTATGATTTAAAGGGCTTGAGGAGCCCTGCATGTGACCAGTGCTCTGAACATGTGCATGACATGTCAGATGTAAAGGCGTCAAAGCTCACTCATGTAACATGCAGCCCAGTGCGATGGAGAGATGAATGCATGCACTGCCCATCACACATTCAAGCTTATAGTATTAGAATGTCTGCCTGCCTGGGAATAAGCCTTTTCATTTGTGGTTTCAGATTTTTTTTTCCGCAGTAATTTAAAAGGAACAGAGAAATCTACCGCAATGACAGCTAGGATGTTCCGAGCCGTCAGGAGGACTCTGCTGACCTCTTGTGGTAGAAATAGGTACTACACAAGGATTGGGGATTGTTCTGATTACTCACATGATGTACCCTAATGTTGTGATACAAATTATAAACTGCATTGCCAAAAAAAAGCGGATGAATACTGGGCTGCAATACTTTATTTTGTGTGTGTTTTATGTATAATAAAGATTGATATTAAATATTATTTTTGCTGTCTCTTCTACATCAATTACCTGTGGTTTTCAATTTATTTATAATAATAATAATTCTTTATTTATATAGCACAGACAGATTCCGCAGCGCTGCACAGAACTTGCCAAACAAGTCCCTGTCCCCAATGGGGCTCACAATCTCATCAACCTACCAGTATGTTTTTTGTGTGGGAGGAAACCAGAGGACCCAGAGGAAACCCATGCAAACACGGAGAGAACTCTTTGCAGATGTTGACCCTGGGACTTGAACCCAGGACTCCAGCGCTGCAAGGTAGCAGTGCTACCCACTCATCCACTGTGCGGCCCTATATATTTGCTTGTTGCCATTCAAGAAGAAACCACACGGTTTACTTCCAGGGGATAATGATCTCTAATCGTTATTTGAAGGATGCACAGGTACATGGCTTGTTACAGTTACAGAAAATGTAACTCTTCCTCATGATAATATGTGACTATTTGTAATGACACGGAGCAAAAAATTAAATTGTCTCCCAAATACAGCAAACAGAGATCTTGAAAACTAAGAAGAAGTGATACAACTCTACAAGAAAATAGCACTTTTTATGTCATTCAGGCTTTTTTTTTTCTTTATCATTCTTGCTTTATTGAATTAGATTAAAATAGATAACATCCAATTTGCAGTTTGTATGACACAGTTCACAATTACAGGTTATACATTGTTTGTATTTCGTATATTGTGAGAAGATGGTGATGAGATAGTGAGAACTTTCTCTTGGATGTTGTAACATATATATCAAAATACTATTAACCTTGATAACATTTAGTAAAGGTTATGAAAGATGTTAGAATAAGTGAGAGGTAACAGGGGAGTTGGGAGATTGGGAGAGATGCACTCATAAGATATCAACCTCATTAAAGGATACATATTTAAATATATATTTAAACATTTTTACATTGGACCAATGTGTTCTATACAGCATATACATAACATACATAGCATATAATGCTCCTAATTTTCATTTATTTATTGCAATGACATGCTGATGCTCCTTAAATGAAATACATTTCAAACTTAGAAAATATATAAAATTATATTTTACAACTTATGAAAATGTGGCCTTTTTACTATTCTCTGCCCCCCATATTCAAGACATTTCCATGCTTGTATTTTTTTCCATACATTTAATGTCTTTACATTGTTTATTTTCTTTAAAGGGAATTTGTCAGCTCTATATGCACATCTGAAAGGAATTTATTTAAAGGAAATATACCATCAAAATTCAGCAAGATAAATCAGGAACACTCATAAAAGAAGGCACTGTGATTGCGGTAATCTTCTAAAATCAAATTTGATCATTTTGCTAATGAGCCTTAAGAGCTCTGGTGGGTGTTTTCAGAGCCCCTAAATGCTTCAGATTAATAGGCTGTTGCAATGAGCAGAGCAGGTCTCTACTTCCCCTTCACGTCCTGCTGCTGGAAGATTAAACTGGCAGAGGGACGAGTTAGAGAAAGGGGGGTTGGATAAAGCTCATGATAAAAGCCTGTGAATCTTCAGAACTGAGGGTCTTCAGACTCACTAGAATAAATTCATAAGTTCAATTTGAGTCCATGGATAACATACATGAGAATACTATCATATAGAACAAACCTGCACAGCTAAAGAGTAATATAAAGGTACCAAAAAACGGCCAACACACTATAGTGACAAATGTACCAAACAAGAGAGACCAAGAGAAGTGTGTATAGGCCATATATTTTTTGGCCTATACACACTTCTCTTGGTCTCTCTTGTTTGCAACATATATGAGAATATTACCAAAATCACTGTGCCTGGAGTATGTGCCCCTGGTTTATCAGCTTTGATTTTAATGGTAGATTAAGGTTAAATGTCCTATATCATGAGTATACCTTTCTTGAAGAAAAAAACTACATTTACATGTGTAGATGTGAATTTCAGCTTACTATAAGTGTACCCGTGAGGTCAAGTATATCCTCTCTTGCCCAGTTTGGTCATTCCCGCTTAGCATTTACTGATAATATCCTTTCCCGGTGAAACTAGAATACAGGGTGCACTGGACCTCGAGGCCATGTTCATTATGTACTGGAATGTCATTTGCATACAAATAAGTGAAGATTTTTCAGCAATCGGGAAACATAGTAGTGGACAGGTTCCCTTTAAAGTTCCATATGATCTGCATCGGGTCTGGTTGGGCACAGAGAATAACTAGTTGGGGTTCATGTCAACCTGCCATCTTCATAACACTACACATTGGGGCTGTTGATCTTCTTCCCGATCTCTTGAAGAACAGACTTGTATAGTTTGAATTCTTTTTCACTTACTTTATATGATAATTCAAACATCTCCACTGAAACAAACAGTGTGACACAATACAAAAGTCCTAAGACACTTTCCTTGTATATTGTAAACACTTAGTAAATCAGATAAATCAGGATAATAAAAAGACACCTTAGTTCTCTATTCCTTTATTGTTTTTTGTTTCTAATTTTCCAAGTTTAGATGGGACTTGGATTTTCAACATGTCACTGGGCCCACTACAGAATCTGGCAGATGACATTGACATACAGAGTCAAACCTCCAGTTCTGTCTATTTTACTCTGTCACCTTGTGCTAGATCACGTACGTTCTTAAAATGTGTTACACTAAATGTCTCCAGCATACAAGTTTGACAACAAAGATAAAGAGGATTACACAGTCTAGACAGTGGGTATAGCCAGAGTCTTTTGGGCATAAGTGATTATTGTCTTATCTGAATCACTTTACTACAAAGGAAAATGCAGAATCTATGGGATACATTGTCATACACTGCAAAAAAAAGTTTCATATGTGATGTTTTCTTAATGCAAAAAGAACATCTATCTTTGTGAACCAATCCAGAGGAGTAAATCTTCATAAATGGAGTGAAGAGTAATGACAATACTCATCATCTGTAAAAGTTACTGGGACTGACATCCTACAGCAATGGCTGGAATCAAAGATAACTCCTAACTCCACTTATTCACCTGTTAGATACTGTGGCCAGTGCTAATATAATAATAATAATAATAGTAAAAATAATGTAATAATTATAGCTGTATTGCATATTACCTTTGCCCCTTTTCATAAGGGTTGAGCTGAGCCGGAATGGGTCCAGGTTGCAGTGATATAATTACAACTGCAGACACATTGGTGCTCATTTACTTACCTGTCCGACGGAGTTCAGAGAAAGTGCATTGTCCGACGATAATGCACAGTGCTGCAATTCACTAAGATTGTGCGTTCGATATCCTGCATGTGTCGCTTCCCCGCTCAGGTCCGATGGAGTTCACCATCTTTATAGTGGTGCAGGTAAGTGCTTGGTCTTGTGACACAATTTGAATGTTAAATCGTCTGACGGCACGCCCCCATAATTGTGTCGCATGAAAGCCAGGGCAGCTGTGCCACAAAAAGAATTGCATGCGCCATAATCCCAGTGTAGACACTTGCTAAATACCTGTCGAAGCTGTGCAATCCCCTGAAAATGGCGCACAATCCGATAAAAGTGCGCTCCGCGACCCCTAGTAAACCAGCCCCATTCTTTTTTATTAAACTTTGTCGTGGTAGCTGACAATCTCCATTGCCCTTCTGATACCGAACAATGTTCTGTGATAGACACTTCACACAAAAGTTCTTACTTTTCTATTATCAATTGGCGATTTTGTGTAAAACTACATTAATCTTGGGGCAAGTGTATCATATATGAAAGAGGTTACCTACAGATCCATGTAAATTTCAGCAATTGTCCATTCGTATGAGAAAGGCTGGCATCCTGCCATTGTGTCAAACGTTTATATAATATAATTATATTAAGACTCCCAAACGCTGACATGAGAGAACCCATGAGAGTGCCTCTGCAAGTACCTCTGTGCACCTCTGCTTCAGAGAACGGCTTGCCAAAGCTTGTGGCACTGAAGACTGTAATCTTATCCACCTCCCTAAAGGGTAATGTGGCTTTAAAAAGTCTTAAAAGCTAAAAATAAGTTAAAAGATTTTTTTTTTAATTTTAGCTATTTTTATCTGGTAGCAATGTGGTGTTATATTAAAACAGACATTTCAATAGTGCTTGGAACCACATTCTATACATTTTAATATAAAATCACATTTTTTACATGGGTGTAGACTAGCATTCATCAGGGTTTTTTAGTTTACTTTATATTGAGTTTATCATGTGTTTTTTACTATTATGTTTATTTTCTATCCCTTAAAGCGAACCTACCACCACAATTCTACCTATAAAGGTAGATCGGGTGGTAGGTGGATGTATGGTACGTGACAATAGCCTTTTTTAGAGCTAATCCTCACATCCTGCTATCTTTTTAAAACTTTAATACCCTAATATGTAAATTTTCTTAAGCGGCTACCGTGGCGTGGAGTTGCCAGACATGAGGCTACACGTCGCAGCTACTCCATGCCCCAGTAGCCTCTTTTCTCCTCCTACCCTGACATCTTCGGCACGCAGCTCTTCGTAGCTCGGCGCCCTCGTCCGAGAAGCTGGAGTTCTGTGAATGTGCAGCAGCTGCAGCTCTGGAGCAGTGGCCGCACAGCTGCGGGCCAGCTGTTCTGCGCATCCGCAGAACGCTGGCTTCTGGGATGAGGGCGCCCAGCTACGAGGAGCTGCGCGTCGAAGATGTCAGGGTGGGAGGAGAAAAGAGGCTATTGGGGCGTGGAGTAGCCGCAACGTGTAGCCTCATGTCCGGCTACTCCACGCCTCAGTAACCGCTTAAGAAAATTTACATTTATATTTACATATTATATGCGGAACATGAGGATTAGCTCTAAAAAGGGCTATGCTCACATCCCATACATCCACCTACCACCCATTCTACCTTCGTTGTGGTAAGTTCCGTTTAAATATGAAAAAAGAAATTTCACCTGGTCTCACCATAACTCATTTCTCTCATTCACAGGTTTGTCTGCTTAATTCGGCGCCAAAAGTCCTAGCATCTCTTGTGTTTCTCTGCACCTTTACTGTTTATTGGTATGTCTGCTTAATTTGGCACCAGAAGTCCCAGCACCTCTGCAAATCTGTTTCCCTGTTCTGCTTTCTCTGTCTCTTTCTCTGTAGTGCTAACTAATTTGTCCTGGTGTTTATATTGCAGACTACAGGTTATACCTGACTGTAGTCTTACCCAGTGTACCTTTTCTAAGTGCTACTTATTTCAAAATTGAACCAGAAGGGAACAAAGGGACATTATCTGTAAGAACATGCCTAACGCTTGTTTCTCAAAATGTTATCCAAAAAACACAATAACCTCTTTCCTCCATCGATTTCTCACTCCAAATCTTGTGGAGTTGTGGTGGCACTTAGAAAAGATGCACTCTGATGATGTCGCTGCTGTAGGTGGCTGCCTGTGCATTGGCTCCAGCTCCACCATCTTGACTTCTCTCCCTATCTCTTCCCACTAAGCAGATCAGCAGCAAAAGGGGCTCCATGTCGCACAACTAATTGTAAAAGAGTGTGGGAAACAGATCCTGGCAGCCAGGAGCGCCAGTAGCAGCTTCATCAAAGCACGTGAAATTTAAGTGATCACAACCAGAGCCTTACAGCAAGTCTGGTGGAACGCTAAAGCAAGGCTTCAGTGGCAGCCCCACAACAACAACACTTTTTGCGCCCCACGGGCACCCCTCGTGTAATATCACCTACACATGTCTGTCTACTCTGTGTCTATCTATTATTGTGACTGGTATATTTTTGTACCGTAATTGCTTCCCCATATGTAATGTAATGTGGTCATGTACCCTGTATTGTTCTGTATCACAATGTCCTATAACTATGTTTGTAAGCAACGAAGGAACTAGCAACAAGTAAGAATGCGCCTCTCGAAGTATTCATGTATTTGTATCATTAAATCTGTGTCAAACTGTGTAATAATTGCCAGGACACTACGTACAAAATAATTTCTCCCCAGGGGATCAATAAAGTTGTATTGTATTGTACAACTCAGTTTGAAGTGTAAGTGAATGGAGGGAACCGTCGATTTTCTGTGATAACTAAATGAGTTATCTTCCTTTAGGTAATGTTAACCAGCCCTGCATCTTTAGGAAGTGAATTTGGGACTTGTAGGGGCGATGATATTCATACAACCCAGAGCGCACGGCAGTGCATGTTCATCACCACTGCCAATACAATAGCAGGCCCTAGGCCGCAATCGCTAGTCACTCTGGTATTCTGGGCCCTAGTCGCCTCCAGACCCCAATGGGGGATGATGCACATCTGTCTCCTATGAACTCTTCTGTAGTTTGTAAACAGTTAATCTGCTGTGCTGAATAGAATCTGTCCTTGAAGCCCATCCAAGCTGTTCCTTAACCCTGCATAATAATCATAATGCTAAATTTTACTGTTTCATGTAAACCAATGTTTATTTTAACGTACAAAACAATAAATACATAAAAAATATGTCATTATTAGACGTTCATATTAAATAGATTTTAGCTACTGCTTACATTTTGTGTATTTTTGTCTTGTAGATGCATTGTTTCCCAGTCTGTACATATCAATATTGAGCAGAGTTTTCAAACTTGCTACAAACTAAAAGAGAGGATAAAGGAATTCCTCCCTATAAAATAGTAAAATGATATATTACATTTGGCTTTCTTATATTAAAATGAACCTTCTCTCCAGTGTAATGATCCTTCGGTTACAGGAAATGGCCCTCTTAAAGCATGGTCCATTGCCAATTTTGTCCTGTAATATTAATGACCATAAGGAAGGTTACTCTGCTACCTGTATCAAATAGCCTAAAATGTATTTAGCAGTTTACAGTTAGCAAATATTGAAAATTAAATCTATAATATTTGAAACTGCTAATACAACTCATCATAAAATTCATAGAGACATTATAGTAAACAGCACAAAAGTCATATTTCTTTATTCATAGACAAGTTGTATTTGCAATTGCATAACTCACTTTTCCATTTAATGTATTGCAAAACAATAAAACAAAATGTTTTTGGTACTACATATTAACCTTATTCTGTTAGCAGTATGACAACAGTGATACCACATTGATATATTTCTTTTTATTTAGAATTGCTTTAAAAAATATTGAATTACTTTGCATAAAAGGAAAAACTGTAGAAGCCAAAGCAGCTGCCATGGGGTCCAAGGTGTAAGAGGGGCCCAACAGCCCTGTTCACAAATATAGATAAGTGAAGGGGCCCAACAGCCCTGTTCATAAATATAGCTAAGTGAAGAATGATAAACATTTAAAGTAAGCAGTGTTTCCTCCACAACGCCCATCTTAAAAATATTAGGGTGGTCAAGAGAACAACATTGTAGGTAACACACTAATGTTCATCCCTATGAAGGTAAAATGTATGTGGCTTATTTGTTATTAACTAAATATTCAGTCAGGAGTATCCGAAAATTGACCAAGAACCATGTTTCCAGGACAAATAGCCAAATCAGCAGAGCGGACCCAACCTTTCCTAGTTAACTGCTTTGCAAAAGTCTTCAATAACTTGAACGTATTTGCAGCTGTGGACTGTTTTGTAGGGAGAGATGTAGTTTTTGTTCGTACCATTATGATGTTTATTTAACTTTGACTGGAAGTCTCGATTTTGGAGAGTGGCATTTGGCGAAACTTCCCTGGCTGCCAGTACCCTCCCGTGTAGTAAAATCGAATCACAGACCCCCAAATACAATCTGGAAGTCCCCCAGTCCCTGCATCAGGTGATCCAGGGGGAGCCAGGATAATCCCCATCTAACTGAGGCCTACCTACTGCCGTGGCCTGTAGTAGAATTGAAGACCCGAGGCCTTCAACACTACATTAGTGCCTGTCTCCAGCTAATAGAGGTCTTCTCTGAGAACTCTGGCCTGCACCTTTAAAAGGACAATCTACTGACTTCGGGACCCTGAACATCCGAACCAGACAGGGGGACAGGTTATAAGCTGTTACAACATGTTGAAGATAATGTGCCTGCTGATACCTGCCTTCCGTGGCAGTCACCGACTGATAGGTAGCCATCAGATCAATGTGGACGACGTCAGGACCCCACATCACCTCGGGCAGAGCACTCCTCTCCTACCTCCTCCTAGGCCTTAACCCTTTAACCCCTTAAGCACGCAGGGTTTTTCCGCTCATTTCTCACTCTCCAACTTCAAAAATCCATATCTTTTTCATTTTTACGTGTACAGACCTGTGTGAGGGCTTATTTTGTGCGTAACAAATTTTACTTTCCCTAAATGTTATTTATTTTAACATACCGTGTACTGCGAAGCTGAAAAAAAATTCCAAATGTGTAAAAATTTTTAAAAAACGCGCGTGCGTCACGTTCTTGTGGGCTCAGTTTTTTCGACTTTGACTGTGCACTCAAAATAACACCTCAGCTTTATTTTTTGGATCAGTGCGATCGCAGTGATACCAAATATATATAGGTTTTATTGTGTTTTAATACATTTTCAAAAATTAAACGAATGTGTACAAAAAAGAAAAAAAAAATTTTGCCATCTTCTGACGCTAATAACTTTTTCATACTTTGGCGCACGGAGCTGTGTGAGGTGTCATTTTTTGTGAAATGAGCCTACATTTTCATTTCTACCATTTTGAGGTCTGTGCGACATTTTGATCATTTTTTATTTCATTTTTTATGTGATGTAAAAAAGGGGTAAAAGTCACATTTCGGACATTTGGGCGCCATTTCCCATCTCGGAGGTCACCGCTGGCCGTAACCGTTTTTATATTTTGATAGATCGGGCATTTTGGGACGCGGCGATACCTAATATGTTTGTGATTTTTACTGTTTATTATGTTTTATATCAGTTCTAGGGAAAGGGGGGTGATTTGAATTTTTAATATTTTATTAATTTTTTTTATTTTTTAAACTTTTTTTTTTCTTTTTTTATCCACTATTTCTTAGACCCTATTTGGTACATTAACCCTAGATGGTCAGATCGTTCCTACCATATACTGCAATAAAACTGAATCGCAGTATATATCATTTCTGCACACTAAACATTACAATGACCCACTGGCTCATTCAGGCTCGGGTCAAACAAAGACCCATGGCTACCATGGCAACCGATCGACGCCCCCCCCTCCAATGACGTTCGGGGGAGTGTCAATCGGAGGTAAGATGGCAGCACCCATGCACCATGCTTCCAGCGATATGCAGCAAAGCCCATCTCTGTATGAAGAGGGCTCAGCCCGTGAGCCCTCTTCATACACCCTTCATAGCTCTGTGGCGGATATATCCGTCACGGAGCGTGAATGGGTTAAAAATCTACTGGTGCCTGATCTGCCAATGCCAGCTGAGGCTCTCTGATACACATTGCCATGGTTGAAAGCAGGAGAAAGAAGAGTCCACTTAAATTGACAAAATCTTTTCCTGCCATGGAACTTCTCCGAGGTGAGCTGTCAAAGGCTCCCCAAGGCTCCACAACTATTCAGCAACTTCTTACTCCATCTTCCTATAATGCATCCTTCAAGTAATGATGACCTGCTTCATCGGGATGCGCTACTGACACTGGAATCGTCAGGGAGCAGCCCAGCCTCCACCCAAGTGCCCCAGAACCTGCCATTCTGGCTGTAGAGGCTGCTGCAAGCCCACCTGACCCTACTCTGGCCAATTTTAGTATGCCTCCACTAAGGCTTGGGGTGGCATTCATGATTACACCTTAGGCTCACTGGCTATATACTGGGGCTTGCTAACTATATACTGAGGGCTTGCTATATACTTGGGGCAGATGATCGCCAGCTACATATTAGGAGCAGGGGATCGCTGGCTATATACTTAGAACAGGGGCTCACTGGATATATAATGAGGGTAGGGGCTTGCTGGCTATATACTGGGGGCAAGGGTCTGGCTGTCTATATACAGGGGGCTGAATAGCTATATACTGGGGGGGGGGGAGGCTGTGACCAATGCATTTCCACCATAGGCTTATACTCAAGTCAATAGGTTTTCACAGTTTTTTGTGTTAAAATTAGGAGCCTCAGCTTATATTCGGGTTGGCTTATACTCAAGTATTAATAATATAGGTATATTTGGATCCAGGGTTTACTTATACAGGATAGTAGGGCCCTACTTATCCTTCTTACAGAAAAACCTTTCAAATTTAGGTAATTTACATTACACTTGTATAAGACACTGCAATGACGATAAAGGATACCCTTATAATGTTTGAATAGGAGAAAACTATATGTTTTATATTTTTGGTAGTGCAGCTTTAGTTTTTTATCAGATAGTATACAGTATTATTATTCCAGGTTATTTCACTCCCAATGTTCCACTCTCAGCCGATGTTATAGATTATAAATCTTTAGTTTGTCCAATCTTGGTGTTTAAGTTTTACACACGACTACAGAATCTGCTGCTTGTTGCTGGCTTCAATGGTTTTTACTAGAAAAGCAGCGTGTCATGGCCAGCAAGCTCCTTAACGTTGCTCTGATGTGTGGTGGCAGTGTTCTTCTCTGTGTGGCCCTACTCCAGTATCTGCTGCTGGTACAATCACCATAACATTAATTTTTTGAAATGGGAATACCCTTAAAGCATTATTTAAACACAATCACTTCATTTCAGGGCCTCAAAAGTAATTGGACAAGTTAAATAATTGTAAATAAAGTGCTAATTTTTAATACTTGGTTGAAAACCCTTTGTTGACAATGACTGCCTAAAGTCTTAAATTCATGGACATGACCAGACACTTCTGTGTTGACAGTGGTTTACAGTTTCTGTTTGTTTGTCGACCTTTCTGTCTGAAGTATAGTTTTTAACAAGTGAAATGCATGGTTTGAGATCACATGACTAACCTGGCCATTCAAGAATATTCTACTTGTTTGTTTAATAAACTCCTGGGTTGCTTTGGCTTTATGTTTTGGGTCATTGTCATGGCCCTCCCTTCTGTTCCCTCATCCCTGAGTGAGAAGGAGTGGATGGATTGAGGGGAAGACAATATGTGCCATTTCACCCCTACACACCCCGCCCCCTCACGGTAAAAGAGCTCCCCGATGACAGGTTCTTTTTAAAGTTTTGGTAAGCCAGTATAGTGTTATTAGTGAAGAACAGAATGCACCATGCCACTTACATGTAGAAGAATAATAAAGACACTGCAGCTCTAGAAGTTCTGGCTAAGTAATGAGGTTGACGGTATGAAGACAATGTCATGCTTTTTCCAACCAACTATTAGTTTATAACAGCTAAAAATAGATATTCATGAATCCAACCAAACCTTGGTTACTTGTTGTTATACATTTTATATTGATAGATGGTTCTGAAATAGGTTATTCATATCTGTACACTTTCTGCTGTTCTTCTACTCATCCAGACAATGAGCAGAGGTTTTATATGGAATGTTGAACTAATGGCATGCTCTCCAGTTTCACATAAATTCAAATTAAAGCATGAAAAATATATTCTTCCTTTGGGGATCTTGGTCTTCAATCTGCACAGTCAAGTTATTGCTCCACAACAAACGCTTCTGTAAAAAGATAACACATGTTTCTGTGTATAGTGCACTTTTGGGATTCTGAAAACTATGCTTAAAAAAGGGACAGATATGTTGCCGGACATAAAATATACATTGCTAAATGGAAGATTTTAGAGAAAGATCGATTATTTAACAAACTTTTTTTATATTAACATTAGGTGTGATGAATCATATATTGAATAATTATAATTATGCTGAAGCCTAAAGGGATGCATACAAAGCTGTAGCAGTGCAGAATAGCTGTGTCTGATGTGATAGAGCTGGTATTTCAGAGACTGACAAAGCTAGCTGTAAGAATGTTACTAAAATCAGGACTGGATGACACATCATGTGGTTGAATTAAAAAAGTGCTTAAATGATGCCAGACTGTGGTAATGCAGCAATTAATTAGGGCTGTGGAAGTTTTGCAGAACATACTAGCTGCAACCACTATATATAGGCATCTTCCATTACCAGATTTGGAGCTAGCTGCCAGGCTAAGCAAGTGGTGGCAATCTTCGCCTTATCAGCTGAGGAGGAATAGTATATATCCCTATCCCTATTGAACTAGGCAATTCTACAGAAAATGTGACACTTAAAACTTAACTTTTAATGAGGCTTCACATAATAAAAGCACTAGTGCAACATAAATAGTATACACAAAATGTAATCTCCAATGCCCCAAACCAAAAGTTAGCTGAACAAATTGGAATGGTCATACCGAATTTAGTCATGTAATTTACTGGAGTCAAGGGAGAAAGATGGCAGGAATCTTCACAATGTACAGCAATGGGGAAGGTCCCTAGAACGTAAATCTTGCCCCCATATAAATGCCACCTTCCCTTACAAGGGCAGTCCTGCATTAATTGGCACTAGAATTCCCTATCTACCTGTGCTCTTATGCATTTTATCCAAAAGGAATCTTCAGAGGGCTATGGCAAAGGGAGAGAAAGGTAGGTGGCACTAGACCTATGACCATAGGTAGGTTTGGTATGCTAGGTATGTCCCAAAACGACCTCTCAAGCTACTTTGCTACTAAGTATGTTAAAAGCATCTAGTGCAGGGAGATGAACAAAAGCTCTGGTATGAGCTTAACTTTCACAGGGCAGCGCTCAGTGCTGCCTATACACTTCCCTCCCTTTGCTATTGCTCTTTGAAGATTGCTTTTGGATGAAACACGTAAGGGCATGCACAAGATTTCTAGGGTATTCCTCTGCAGGGACAGACATTACAGAACTGCCCTTTAAGGGCAGGAGTCATTTACTTGGATAAGCACATACATGCTATGATCTGTGCTTGTTACATGCTGGAATGGCCGCATTTGGAAGAAAATAACATTTTCAAATTATTCAAATTCGGCTGAGTTGCCCGCCTCTGCCAAGATTTCATTTATGAATACCGCTAGTCCTGTGTTATCCTGCCTTGGACTTCGTAGGCGGTGCTCTGTAGGTGGTGCCAGGCTGGACTACACAGTAGCGGTGGAAAGTGCACAATAACAATATTGACTGGTTGTCAAAGGATCAACTGACGCTCCAGGTGTCCTGCTTTTCAAAATTATTATAAAAAGCATGGGCATCCTTAAAGTATCTGTAACAATGTCTCCAAATTATATAATGAATTGTTATGTTTTATTATGTTGTAATAGGGTTTCTGAGAAACACCTGCACTCCGAAGGTAGCCTACTGCATGGAGAACCATGGTTGTCTATACTGTATTTAGAGCATTTATTTTTGATGTCCTGCTGAATGATACTGAAATGTTCAACAGCAATTACATTTTAAGAAGACCTACTCTAACCCATAGTGAAAAGTCTTTTTTTCAGCTGTTGGCAATAGAACAGTAAAGTTATAATACATGATATAGCCATCGATAAATCAGTAGATTTGTAACTAGGTTTTTGTACAGTCTGCAATATCCATCAAACGGGAGTTGTTGGATGTCTGTCCTGGGAAAACTGGAATGCCGAGCAAGAATCAGAATCTTCAAAGAATACAATTAGGAGATCTGATAGATCAGCTCAGTATAGTTTTGCTCTACATTGCATTCATGCATTGTGCTTCAGCAAGTCCATATGCATAGGATATTTTAGTTTATTTGATCATTGTGTAAACCCTGGAGTCCCGTTATTTGCAGTCCACTGTTGAAACCATATTTTAGTTTCAGGTAGCTGATGTAAATATAGTGTTTTCATTTCTAGTTACCATTACAATGAAGATCTAGAAAGGGATAAGTAATGACTTCACTGTAAGTCAATATAGATTTACATCACTGCATATGTGTTACATAGTGAACCAATTGCACAAATACAGGAGTCATGCTGGGATTTACTTAAGAAACGGTGAAATAAATTCACACTTTAAAACATAAGTCGGTTAACATAATGTAAAAAAATTTAAAACAAATATTTATAGTGAAACTGCAAGAAAAGTGATGATGTTATATGTTGTGAAAAAATTGTTCCTTATCAAAAAAATACTTTTTTCACATATAGTATTGGCAATATTGTAGCTTGTAACATTATAAACATGCGTTTCTCAATTCCTTTGAATAAAAACAGTAGAAAAGAAATTGACAACGCACCTAAAGCTTAAAACACTAGAAACACTCTCATGTAATGCAAAAGTGTCTCTTTAAAATTTTTTTCTATAATATGTTTAATAGTCCTTTATTAACTATATAGTAAAAGAAATCTACCGTTGTCATAGGGCTGTATTCGCCATAATCACTGCTCGGCAGGTCCCAGCAGTGTGAATACAGCCCTATGTTTATATGCTGTGCCGTACTTTTATTAACAATTAAGTTTAATATTTATTTAAGTAAAGGGCAAGTGCTTAGGGGATGTCACCAGAGCCCCTCCAACTATTACATGCCCCATCCCCCCTGGAGCATTTTACCCTTTCACCCCACCCCGTTCCTTCACCGGCTCCTTCACTCACTCCTTCACCACTCCAGTGAGGCCTGGGTGTAGTACTAGTCAGAACTCAAAGGGTCCCTGATGACGACCCCTGGAGGACTTGCTCTTCATTTAAATAAATATGAAAGCTATTTTTGAATAAAAGTACCACATCATAGGGTTGTATTACCCCTGCTGGGAGCTACACATCAGCATTAATGGTGAATACAGCCTGAGGGCAACGGAAGATTTCTCTTAACATTAAAAATATTACAACAGTAATAAATAGCCCAAAGCCACAATATAAATGCAATACTTTAACCCAAAATAATTAGTCTTACATTAGCCTGCTATATTGATGTAGAAAGAATGAATGTGTGCAGTATGATCAGTTGTGTCTGCAACATTATAAAAGTTATAAGTAAGTCAAAGATCTCAATTTAGGAACCTTGTTTTAGGCTACGTTTACACAGACGTGTGCCCGCCATATCGTAGCACGACAGGAACACGTTAGCGCCAGGGAGACTAATATATGGCACACGGTATCATATTCAGGTGAAAGATGGGACATGACCTATCTTTCCCCCGACTAGGGAAATACTAGCCAATGGTTTTGGGAGCTGGATTCATAGGTAACAGCTGGTCATATTCAACTACAAAATTGATGGTCAAGATGGGACAGCCTTAAAAATTGTGGCAAACTACAGAAATTACATATTGCATTTCTGATACTTAGAGCAGGGAAGTATAACATTTTCTTTATCTTGAGTCTCATTTGTGATTTCCTTATTAACTGATTTGGAGGAAACTTCTGTAATTTATAGCACAAACAAGATAAGACAATTATGCCAAAATATAATAGTTGATACAGCAGTCAGAAAGATAGCTGTTTCCAATAAAGACAAGGTATAGGAAATGAACATCATTAGACCTGATGAACAGTAGTCATTGATGAAAATCTTCAGAGGAAGTGAGGGGGAGAAAATGAGAAACACTGGATACAAAGATGCATTAATATTCCCAGGAACGTCCTGTTGAAGCAGGGAAGACGCCTAGGAGGAAGGTGGAGGTGGTAGCAGACCGTGACTGTTGATTATTCTAATGTTAACTGATCTATGGGTCATGGAAGCATGGACTATATGTGACGGCAGATTGAGAACATGTGGTTTATAATTTTTTATAATTTGCAGAACCTTTACTGAAGTAGATGTTCCAGCAAACAACTAGCATAGACCTTATACCAATTAAATCTTGATGTACTGCTAGTAGTAGGTAAAATAACCAAACCCAGCCATTGCAACATCAATTATTATTACAAGCAGTTACATCTTCTCCACGTGTAAGTAAAGGGGGAAATATATTCAAACTATGTTGATATAAAGAGCCCATAGCTCAAGTTAATGCATTGATTTTAGGAAGTGACAAAATGATTGGGACACGTGTAGGTTAATAAAAATGATTAAAAAGATGCCATTTCTGGACAGATTGTGTATAGTTAAAAAGTTGGTGGATTAACAACTCCCATTCATAAGTATGTGAAAAAGGATGAGTAATTATGTACTGCAAAGTGACAGGACAATATTGCTCAATAGGACATCAAAAGGTCTAATGAATTGGTCTTGGAGTTTGTTTAATTCTTATTTTAGAAAAAAGGAAAGTTATTTCATTGGAATATAGTAGAATTAAATTTGTGATGAGAGGCAAAGTGGGAGGGGGGTTAAGAGAGATGTTAAGGGGTTTTATTTTAGGAGGGTGGGGCAAGGGTGGGAGGCTTTGTGGAAACTACAAGGATTTTAAAAAATTAGTATAAGTACCCGCTGAAATGAAATATCCCAGATATAACCAATCGTGTTTGGAGTAGGTGAATGTGTCTGTAAATTAGAGGTTAGATACATCTTGTATAAAAGAATAAGAGTGATAGATGTGTAACATATTTAAAGTAGATATATAGAAATCTATAGTAAGATAAAAAAGGAAGTGACAAATGAAATAGTTTCCCCTAATGTCTATTCTGCTAGACCCATTTCTGCTACCTCCCTATAAAAATTATTTTATTTTATAGAAAATTATTTAGGAACTCCCATGGAAACATATAGAGTCATGGGTTCATATCACTATGTGCTTCACTTGTTGTCTTGTCTAGGGAGAGTAGCAGTACTGAATCTACAGGAACAAGGTGAACCCGCACTGCAAATGTCTTTGCCAACCTTTAATGCAAGCAATTGTTTTGCCTACAGCTTAGTTTCATGTGGGAGTGTGAAGGACTATTTTATTGGATAGTGTTTTTTTCAGCCTTTCGTGGTAAATCAGTTATTATAGAGTCCTAGGTCTTCAGTAGACACTTACCTTCATAGTTCATGCTTTATATAGAATTACCATGTTGCTATGGGGCTACTGACTCCTTGATTTCCTCCACTACAAAAAACTTGCAAGTAGGTAAATTAAACAATCAGGAAGGACTTTGGACTTTAATCATCCAGCAGCATTCATTATTGTAAATGCATTTGTGTCTGCTGATAACCGCTGGTAGGATTAGGAGACACATTAGGAGTTTTTCATCATCCTGCAGTCTGAACTAGGCTCTATGGCTGTATGACCTGATGTCTGCCACTCCCCTCACTGATTCTGTCTTGCAAGAGTTAACACTCTGGATCTGTAATTGATAGCTCATTCCACCTGTGGCAGGGCTGAGTTCCCTATAAGTGTCCAGTGTTGCTTTGACTTCTTGCTGGTCAAACTGCTATCTTGCTGTGTTTTCTAGCTCTCTTGTATTTCTGATTTCTGGTTTCTGAATTCTTGCCTGTTTTTTGACTAGTCTATTTGCCTTGTGATTTGGTTGTTGTTATTCCCCGCTGTTGCCGACCCGGATTGTTTACCTCGCCTTATTGTGTTTGTTTGTCTGTTTTGTTTCGTGTTCACACCTTACCCAGGGAGGGAACGCCGCCCAGTTATTGGCCTCCGTTTAGGGGGGACCCAATAAGTAGGTAGGGACAGATTGGGGGTCTCAGTGTCAGGGCTCACTGTCCTTGTTTGTGTCCTGCCATTACATGTGCATTGTAGAACACATTAATCCTTAGTGATTTAAGAGCCATAAGTTCTCCTTTTTGCGTGCAACCTTTAAACAAATTTTGGCGTTTTATTAGTGATACATAAGCTGAGTTGAAACATAATAGAAGTGTAAAGAAGAGGTTAAAGGTGGAGAAAATGCTTTTTTTTGTAATTTTTAGTATATATTTTTTTAAATAAACTCAAAATGAACATTATTGATAAATTCCCTATTTTGTTTTGGACATTTTCCTATGTAATATGTATAGTCTCTGGCAAACAGGGCAACTATGGTGAAATTTTTTTGTAGTATAGTGGGGAATTTTTTTAATTATATTCAGAAATGTAAATGTATTTTTCAGAAAATGTTTTAATACATTTTTTGTGTGTGTTTTTACTTTGTGTCTCCGTGAGGTCATAAAAGACCCCTGGGGGACATTTTCAGTGTTCTTTTTTTAATTTTTACATTTTTTTTCTTTAACAAGTTTTCCCCTGTAACTGGGGCATCTATAAGTGCTGATGCTGATTGGAGCTTTCAGCAGCCTTGGTTAACCTCTTTGGACACGAAGGTAACATGACCACTGAGTCTATAGATCTGGCAGCAGTGTCGGCTCTACTCATCTCTGCATTGCGCTTCTTCAGGCCGCTTTCCCCTGAGACCCAGTCCTGCTCCGTTGACTAGTGGGGGAGCAGTAGAAAACTGCAACAATGTCTAAAGATGACACTGCAGACTCCGGACCTGCGCCCGCTGATGTCTAAAGCCAGCAGTAAAAAACCTGAAAGTGTGGACCCTCTGAGGAATAACCTGGGGTTGATGGTTGAAGGAGATGAGGGAAGGGCCATTCTATTAAATGTTGCCTTCTCAACTCTTTCCCCTGGAAAATCCCATGGTGAAAGACATGATAAGAAATAATAGAAAACATTAAAAAAGACAAATCAATGAGCCCAGATGATATACATCCTAGGGTACTGCATGAATTATGTACTGTGATAGATAAACTGTTATTTTTAATACTTGAAGATTCATTAAATGGGTTGTCCAAGACAATTGAAAAATACATATGGTGGGGGGCTGATTAAAAAAATAAAATTGTATTTACCTCCATGGTCCCTCCTGGTTATGACTGTACATATCCATATAACACAGCATCAGCATAGGTTTTTGAGAGACTGATCCTGTTAGACTAATCTGAATGGCTTCTATGAGGAGGTAAGTTCCAGACTGGAAGGTAGGCTGTGGATGTTGTATATCTGGACTTTCCATGGCCTTTGATACAGTGTAGTATAAAAGGTTGATACATAAAATGAGACTGCTAGGACTAGGGGAAATTTGTGTATTTGGGTTAGAAATTAGCTTAGTGATAGAGAACTGAGGGTTAGCATTAATGGCACATTCTCAGATTGGGTAGAAGTTGGTAGCACGGGCCATAGGGGTCAGTATTAGGCACCCCTTCTTTTTAATAATTTTATTAATTACCTTATTTGTTTCAATATTTTTAGACAATTCTAAGTTCTATAAAGTAATTAATACTTAGGTTGATAGTATAAAATTACAGAAGGATTTGAAAAAGCTGGAGGATTGAGCAGAGAAATGGCTGATGAGATTTAAGGGTCTGTGTGATTTTTTTTAAATGATCAAACCTCCGGTGCCTAGGCATAAATATGGGCCTGACCTGCCAGAGCATTTGGACTTTGTTTGAATAAAGTTAAGCTAAATTAGTAATTAATATATATTTCCATTCATGCTACTTGGATCTACCCAGCAGCTAGTTGAAAAGTTAATAAAGTGGAATGACAGATTTTCTTTAACTTTGTCCTTAAATGTTGAAACTTTCAACACAGATGCAGGCAGCCTTGGCACACCGAAAAACTTTTTACACTTCAAATATATGCTAAAAGCCTATAATTCTGCCCTTCACCTTGCTAAACAGGTCAGGGCGGCATGGTGGCTGAGTGAGTAGCACATCTGCCATGCAGCGCTGGGGTCCTTGGGTTTGAATCCCACCCAGGTCAACATCTGCAAAGAGTTTGTATGTTCTCTCCGTGTTTGCGTGGGTTTCCTCCGGGTCCTCCGGTTTCCTCCCACACTCCAAAACATACTGTTAGGTTGTTTAGATTGTGAGCCCCATGGGAACAGGGACCAATTTGTCATGCTTTGTGCAGCGCTGCGTAATCTGTAGGCGCTATATAAATAAAGAATTATTATTATTTTACTTATCTAATATCCTCTCTCTCTAGCAACCCCAAAATGCTCTTTGATACTCTTCACTCCTTACTGACACCAAGGTGGACCTTGGGGCCACCTACTTTAAAGATAAAATTATTGCATTAGTCAGGAAATAATTGCTCAATCCACTCACCCCACTAATCCCATTCCCTCCGGTACCTTATCTTGTTCACTCTCTTCCTTTGAGCCAGATAAGACGAAGAAGTGTCCTCTCATCTGCTCGACCCACTAACTGTATCAGTATCAGTGACCCTATCTCCTCACATCTCGTACAGTCTCTCTCCCCAGCAGTCACTTCTCACCTCACTAAAATCTTCAACCTTGCTCTCTCTTCTGGTATCATCCCCTCTTCTTTGAAGCATGTGTTGTTACCCCATTACTAATGAAACCTTCCCTGGACCAATCCAATGCTACTAACTACAGACCAGTTGCTAATGTAGATAAATGATAAAAAGTGCAAAATCTGCTCACCGAATGTTGCATGTGGATGTCTTTTCCGTGCTGAAGATCCCCTCCTGGGTCGGGAGGAATTGCTGCATGCTTTTTAGTAGACTTGGACCCAGCTACAGGAATTGGACATCAATGTTTGAAAGTTAAAACTTCATGCCTTTATTGACGGACCTTGGTCTCGAATACAAAAGAATCTCTTCCAGCGTAACAGTTTAAAAAAGTATATACATCAGCAACGCGTTTCAAACGCACTATGCGTCCTTCCTCATGGCTGTATATATATACTTTCAAACATTGATGTCCAATTCCTGTAGCTGGGTCCAAGTCTACTAAAAAGCATGCAGTTGCTAATGTACCTTTCATCTCCAAATTCTTAGAACGCCTGGTCTGTTTTCGACTAACCCACTATCTCTCAGCTAACTCTCCCCTTGACTCCCATAATCTGGTGTCCGTACTATGCACTCCACTGAAACTGCTATTACTAAAGTCTCCAATGATCTCCTCACTGCTAAACCCAGAGGTGAATATCAACGCCTCATTCTTCTGGATCTATCAGCAGCATTTGATACCATGGACCACCAGCTCCTCCTCAGGATACTTCACTCCATTGGCCTAAAGGACACTGCACTCTCTTGGTTTTCTTCCTATTTCTCTCACTGCACTTTCAGTGTCTCCTTTTCTGGATCTTTCTCTACTCATCTACCTCTCAGTGTCGGGGTTCCTCAGGGCTAAGTCTTAGGTCCTCTTTTCGTTTCCCTCTATACTGCCCCCATTGGACAAACCATCATCAGTATCACCTCTATGATGATGATCACCCCTGCCTTAATCCTGAACACTAGTTAATGTCTCGCTGCTGTCTCTAACATCATGTCCTCTCTCTTCTTGAAATGTAAACTTTCTAAGACTGAACTTCTTGTCTTCCACCATCTACTAACCAACCCAACCATGATTTCTCCATCTTGGTTTGTGGGCTCACTATAGCATTGAGGCAGCAGGCCTGCTGTCTTGGGGTTTGCTGGACTCTGACCTCTCCTTTTCACCGTATATTCAATCTCTTGCTCGCTCTTGCTGCATGCATCTCCAGAAACCCACCATTTCTGACAATTGAAACTTCTAAAATGCTAATTGTTGCAGTGATTCACTCTCGTCTAGACTACTGTAACTCCCTACTAATCGGTCTTCCACTCACTAAACTCTCTCCTCTTCAATCTATTCTTAATGCAGCAGCCAGGCTCGTCTTTCAGACCAAACGCTACACGGATGCCTCCAGTTTGTGTTAATCACTGCACTGGTTGCCTGTCTCCTTCCGTATTCACTTTAAAATAATAACCCTTATCCACAAAGCTCTGCATAATACTGCATCTCCTTATCTCTCTTCTCTCATCTCAGTCTATCGCTCTGCCCATGCTCTTCGATCTGCCAGTCATATGAGATTAATCTCTACCTTAATTCGAACCTCTCATGCACATCTCCAGGACTTCTCCCGAGTCACACCTATTCTCTGGAATGTCCTTCCACGGACTTTCAGACTAATACCCACCACCCAAAGCTTCAAATGTGATCTTAAGGCAAGCCTATCACTCGCTAACTGCATGAAATGTCAACTCTCCCTTTACCAACCCATCCTGTGTTCTCCCCCCATCTGTTATCCAGCAAACACCAGTTTCAAACTTCTCTGCAGCCACTTTCACCTTGGACCTTGTAAATAAGATGGTGGCTGATGGCTGGATCAAGCAGCAGAATTTTTATTTGTTAAATTATTTTATATTTTTCCATTATAAAGAATGGCTGGACCGTTATAGAAGCTCTTATACCTCTTGTGTCACCCCCTTCATCCTGATAGAATGTAAGCTCTTGCGAGCAGGGCCCTCACTCCTATTGTTCCATATGGATGTTTGTACTTTGTAATGTAATATTATATTTGTATATGTCCCCAATGATTTGTAAAGCGCTACAGAATATGATGGTGCTATATAAATAAAGATTATTAATATTAATTCAATGAATCAGCTGTGACTGGTCACAAAAACCATGTATAAAATTTCCGTAGCTATCTATCATCTACACATGTATATATTCTTTTCTTTACTTCTTTTTCCCCAATTTCTTTACTGTGTTAGGTTTAAAAACAAAATTTCGTTAACAAACAAGTTAAATAATTGCAAATTCTGTAGCTTTATGATGAAGCAATAAAATTGGAGTTAACTATAGTTCGAGTTTTATTATTTAGACAGGTTTACTCACAAGATTTATAGCCTTAGTGAAAGTTATATTTATGGTGTTTGGCTTTTTACTTTTGTAGATTAATGTATCATGTTTTTTAGATGGATTTAGATGGAGTTTTTTAGTGATTTAGATGGAGACCTACGGCACTGGACTCTGTTAACATAAACACTTCAACATCAGTGCAAAAATGTTGAAATTTTTTTTCTAAACTGGAAAAAAATATTTTAAAAGTACAACAATGAGGGAACTGAAATTATGAAAAAGGTATAATCCTGTCTTGTTTACTGAAGGTTTAGATGTGAAGCTTTTTGTTGACTGTATCACATTGACTAACACTTTGATGTAAGTAAATAAGGCTTATAATGGAGAAAATGTGGATTTTCATGCACAAAACAGGGAATAAGAACTAACATGTGGCACCGTTGTTTTAATATGTTGATTCATATGTTATGTGGTAACATTTAAACAAATTATTCGTATAAACGTGGAATACATTTTGCATTCCTTCAGATAAATAGAAAGCATAAAATGTGGACATAATCAATTCTATTGGGTTTTGACCTGGCCCTCTTTCATTTTTGGGTTTCCTTTTTTTCAAAAGCCACCTTCCAAAAACCATAACTTTCTTATTTTTCCCTTTACAGAGACATATTAGGGCTTGATATCTGCAGGACTGGTGTTAGTGTTTAATATTCTATGCGCCCCTTCCACCACCTGGATGTTACAGTACGTCCTGGTGAGCAGTGCTTTAAAGCACCCAGATGCACTATAACGTCCAGCAGAACACACGGGCGCATAAGGAGCCACCATATAGTGACAGCCAGGCTCCTGCTGCAGCGGCCGCTGTCATTGTATTCACTGATCGTGGGCATTTAACCCTTTAGATGCTACAGCATCTAAGATGCTCTGACAACTCTCTACCATGCATCGGCACCCTCCCTGAGCCAAGATCGGAGGTGCTGAGGCTTTGCCATGGCAGCCAGGGGAGGGCTGGCAAAGTTAAACCTGTATAATGTGCTGTATGCTGACAGCCAGTACACACTGTAGTTCTATTCCATTCTTGGGACAAAGTAAAAAAGTTTAAAAAAAAGAAGGGAATGTCAACCAGCTGTCACCTACCACTTACAATAGGTTAGGCAATTAGGTAGGGACAGCTAGGAAGGGGTATTAGGACTGTCCTTCCAGTACATCCAAGCCATAAACTCTCCCTGAATGACAGTTAGAATATTGTTAGGCCGTTTGGTCCAGGTGATAAAAACAGGATTTATTACATTCATAGATGAAATTGACATGAGAAAAAATGTAAACATTAAATAAATAATTTTCTGATGGCATATTCAATTTAAGAGATACAGGATAATGAGATTATGGATTGTATTTGTAGCTTGTACTTTAGAAAATATGCTTAAATAATAAAGAAACACAAGAAAAGATGTGAAACATCTGAAAGTCATATAAAGTGGGCACAAGATCAACTCTACTAGAACTTGGAAGACTTTCTACAATGAAAGTGAAACACAAATTAACTTGCATCAATGTTAACAGAAACATTATGCTTTAATATAACAGTAAGGTCCACTTGTCATTTCAATAACATTTGTATGCCTATTCTGTACCTTCTCTTGCTTGGATGCAATTCCATGAGTTGGATTACTTCACTATCATTCCAGATTCTTGACATCTGCGTTTTAAAGTGCTTTTTAAAGTAATTACTAAACAGTGAAGTTTATGATCAAATACAACATAGAAAACCTACAAAGTACAGAAATGGTTCTCCTGACTGGTCCTTTGTTAAATGCTGGCAGAGTAATTCCTTATAAAAGAATATTTTTAATCTATTTTGTCTCTGATTATAATAGGCAGATTTATTATATAAGCGATTATCTAGTATAAGAGAAAGTATGGGTCTAGGGTCAAAATAAGACACCCAAAATGGAATTGTATATAAGATTAGAGAAAAGCGGGTGTCCACATAAGGTCCAAATTCATATTAAATCTTTATTAATTAATCCAAAAAAGTTAAAAACATTTTTAAAAAGCACACATCGGTGCTTCACACATACTACAGGACCCTAGTACCATGTCACATATACCAGATAACAAAATGTTTAGTACAAGTAATACAGTAATAAATGCCATAAGTATGGTGTACAAAACATAAATATCTAAAAGATGATACAACCAAAGGTTTACCTACATCGTCAAAATATCAGGTATTAGGTGTTGGGGTCAAGAGTCCCCATGCGTTTCGCCTGTAACCACAGGCTTCCTCAGGGGTAGTGTGGTAGTGTACAAAGTAAAGGGTAAAGCATTTATAGTGTACTTAGCCCTCAGAGTCCTATGCTGCGCTGACTTGCATCGGACTTAATTTTTGGACCTTATGTGGACACCCGCTTTTCTCTAATCTTATATAAGAGATTATCGACTCATAGCTCAGCGACACACCTATATTTAAGATGACTTACGGCAAATCTATTTCTAGCAGTTATTTTTTGTTCATCATTGGTGTACCATGTTTTCAGCAAATATACCGGTTCTATAATCCAGTTGTTAACTGAAGTTGCTTTCATTTTTAGTGGCTGCGGTGTGATCTATCCACACTTCTGAGTAAGGTGATGGTGTGTAGCTAACACCTGGGGGTGTCTGCCATAGGTCACTTGTGAACTAGAGATGCCTTTATGGGTCAAAGCTATGGTTGAGAATATCTGAACCACCATAAGTTTTGGAAGCCTTTAATTGTTCCCCGATGATGTCACAGACATTTAAATGGTTGACACCAGTGATTGGTATCTAACAAACTATAGCATCTCAACCATAACCATATGTGTGGTAGGTCCACTGGAAGAACATATCTACCAAACAAAATGCAACCAGACCAGTGTCATATACCAAATGCAATCATATGATGTAAATAAAATCCAAAAGTTTATTGGAATACATTAAAAACACATAAAAGAGTTGCACATCCTCTTGTGCCACTCTGTACCCCTGTGGAAATAACACAGAGTACACTCCTCACTTTTATCTATAAATAAGACTAGATAACGGCATGGAAAAAGTACAGATAAAGTGCTGAAATCAGAAGTATAAATACTATAAATTTTATCACCAAAGTCTGTCTGCCAAGACGAGAATGTCGTCCTGACATTCAGCACCAATATTGTTACCACTAAATTCAAGCACGGACGTGAGTGAGTCCGCTCATCACTAGTCAAAGCCCTTCAGATGAACCAATGGAACTGTTGTTGGGTTACTTATAAAGTGACCTTTACTTTGACTTAATGGGGCAGATTTACTTACCCATCCCTGTGAGATCCCCGAGGTTTGTTCCCCGACTCCAATGCACAGCTGCCGCGATTCACTAAAATCGTGCGCCCCATATCTTGCTTCTGTCGCTTCACCAATCAGGTCCTCCGAAGTTCACCTTCTTCTTCCCTATGCATGTAAGTGTTTGATTTTGCAACACAAATTCAAATTTAAATCCCTCAGCTTGTCCGAATCTGTCAGATTGTTCGACGGCCTGACCCCCTATTTCTGTCTCATGAAAGCCAGTGCTGATGCGCCAAAATCCGATCGCATGCAACACAATCCTCGGCGCAATCCCTGAAAAGTTGGAAAAACCCGAGGCCACTGGACCCTTAGTAAATAAGCCCCAATGTGTCTCTTCTTGAAAGAGAATACATTTTTGGTCAATCTTTGTATTGTCTGTTATATTTTTTTTGTTATCTATTGAATTATTTATTCTTTTATTTTTTTCCTTTTCTTTAAATTATTGATTGCAGGTGAAAAGTGGTTAAAGTGGTTATTGAGTGGATGTTTATTGTAAGAGTAGTGTCTAAATAATGTACCTTTAATGTACTTCTGAGTGGCCGCATAATTGGCTGGTCTTCGCGGCCATGTGCCCTCCCTCCAAATGATATTTCTTTAATGGTTATTTGGGATATGTTTGTACATATGCAGTGCATCTGGGTGCTTTATGTCAAGTGTAATAAAATCACCAAATAAAAGGAAACCAAAATATCATGCCTGTTTAGGTGACATAAATGCAAGGCCTCTGCTGTTTTCCACAGCATAACAGCATTGTCTGTGAATAGACACTGTCACAGGTCATTAACCCTTCAAATACTGTCCTCAAAAGCAAACATGGCATCTATGTTGTTATTTTCAGTTTTAGTTCAGACAATGAAACAACTCTATTGTGAGAGTCATTCTATTTCCATGGCAACAAAGAACTTTTTAAAAGCTTCATAGTATATAAGGTTGGAAAAAGACGCAAGTCCATGAATTCCAACATTTAAGAATTAAACAAATGGTTTTCCCTTATAACCTGTGATACTTTTACTCTCCAGAAAGCCATCTAGGCCTCTCTTGAGCAGTCGTCGTTTATCTAAACTGGATAATTCCAAATTTTGTAAACTGTTGCTCTCCTCTGCACCTGTTCTAGTTTTGCTATGTCATTTTTATGCACTGGTACCCAAAACTGTACACAATATTCCATGTGTGGTCAGACCAGTGATTTGTATAAGGTAAAAACTATGTCCTTATGAGAATCTATGCCTCTTTTTTATAGTACAAACCAAAGGTTTGGACACATCTTCTCATTCAAAGAGTTTTTTTGCATTTTCATGACTATAAAAATTGTAGATTCACACTGAAGGCATCAAAACTATCACTTAACACATGTGGAATTATATACTTAAAATTGTCAAACAACTGAAAATATGTCTTACATTCTAGTTTTTCCAGAGTAGCCACCTTTTGTTCTCAGAGAAGATTAGCAATAGTCCTTTTGCCTTCAATCTGTGGTCTAGCTCACCTAAACCATCTCAATTGGGTTCAGGTCTGGTGACTGTGAAGGCCAGGTCATCTGGCATAGCACCCCATCACTCTCCTTCTTGCCCTTACACAGCCTGGAGGCAGGGGCATAACTAGGAGAGGCTGGGCCCCATCCCAGACTTCTGAATGGGATCCCCCATTCCCCAGGCAGTCCTCTTATGCCAGGGTAGTTGAGGGAACATATCTGTCGCTGTAAATGCAGACCACATGTGGTAAGTAGATGGCAGGACACTAGTTCTGCCATCCCCTTACAACTCAGTTGTATACTGTAGAGGATATCACTGTTATTATGCTGCAGATTCTACATCATAATATGCATATATGTATATAATTCTGCACAATTGCCATTTTTTAGTGTGGCAAGTTGGGTGGTCGGGGGCCCCTTGACACTGTGGGCCCCATAGCAGCTGCTATGGCTGCTACCACTGTAGTTACGCCCCTATCTTGAGGTATTCGTCAAATAGCTCTTACACAGCCTGGAGGTGTTCTTTACCCCAAACAAGTCTCTTGTGCTTGTTGTCTGTCCTTAGTAGTGGTTAACCTAGCAGCTATTTTACCATGAAGGCTGCTGCACTTAGTCTCCTCTTAACAGTTGTTGTAGAGATGTGTCTGCTAGAACTCTGTGTGGCATTGACCTGGTCTCTAATCTAAGCTGCTGTTAACCTGCAATTTCTGAGGCTGGTGACTTGGATGAACTTATCAACCCCAGCATTGGTGACTCTTGGTCTTCCTTTCCTGGGGTGCTCCTCATGTGAACAAGTTTCTTTGTAGCACTTCATGGTTTTTGTAACTGCACTTGGGGACAAGTTCAATGTTTTTCCAATTTTTCTGACTGAGTGACCTTCATTTCTTAAAGTGATGATGGTCACTGGTTTTTCATTATTTAACTTCTTTTTTCTAGAATTCTAACAGTCTATTCAGTAGGTCAGCTGTGTATCCCCTAACTTTTGCACAACACAACTGATTGTTTCAACCCCATTTATAAGGCAAGAAATCCCACTTATTAAACCTCACAGGGCACACCTGTGATGTGAAAACCTTTTCTGGTAAATGCCTCTTGAGGCTAATCAAGAGAATGCCAAGAGTGTGCAAAACAGTAATCAAAGCAAAAGGTGGCTACTTTGAAGAACCTAGAATATAAGATATATCATATGTACTCAAGTATAACCCGAGTTTTCCAGCACAAAAAAATGTGCTGAAAAAGCCTAACTCAGCTTATACTCGAGTCAAGAAAAAAACAAAAAGTGTACTCTCCTTCCGACACCCCCCACAGTATCCATTGCGGCTCCAACCTCGGCTACAGATCCTTCGCAGTCTTTGTGACGTCAGCTTCACGCGGACGCTCTAATGTGTGTGCCGGCATCAGTAAGTATACTTTTTGTTTTTTTAACTACAGGCAGGGGCTGGCAGGCTATATGCTCGAGGGAGCTGGCAGACTATATACTTGAGGGGGCTGGCCCGCTATGTACTCGAGGGGGCTGGCAGGCTATAAACTCAAGGGGGCTGGAAGGCTATATACTCAAAGGGGCTGGAAGGCTATATACTCGAAGGGGGCTGGCAGGCTACAAACTCAAGGGGGATGGAAAGCTATATACTCCAGGGGGCTGGCAGGATATATACTCCAGGGGACTGGCAGGCTACATACTACAGGGACTGGCAGGCTATACGCTACAGGGGGCTGGCAGGCTATACGCTACAGGAGGCTGGCAGGCTATACACTAAAAGAGGCTTGCAGGCTATACACTTCATATCTATATATCTATCTAACCATTTATCTATCTATAAATCCAGTAAGTAGGCAGCACTCCAAAGTAAGTGAAAAGAGGGTGAGTCTTTTATTCCATCAGTGCACTCTTGGGGCTCACTTGGGGCCTTTTTCGGCTTGAAAAAGGCCCCAAGTGAGCCGAAACGTTGCTGTACTGTGTTGTATTTTGAAACATGGAATAAAACAGAACCCACTTTTTTACACCTTATACTGGACATTTTGGAGTGCTGCTTTTTTTTTTCTCTACTCTATTTACGAAGGACCTCAAGCCTTGTCCTATTGTGCCTGCACCCACCATTACCCACTTTATTGTGTGCTGCTTACACTTTCCTCAAGTAGCTATATATATATATATATATATATATATATATATATATATATATAAAATCTGTCTACCTATCTATCTATTATCTATCCATCAATCAATCAATCTCTTTTCTACTGTGTCTATCTATGTCTCATATCTATCTACTTTTTATCTATTACCTATCTAGCTATCTATATAGAATATATTTTTTAATTTCAGCATCTATAAATCTATGCATCATCTATCTTTGTATCTATCATCTTTCATATTTATCTTCTATCATCAATCTACCTATCATCCGTCTATCTCCTATAAAATTCTCCTACAGTCCCATATTACTCATTGCCTTACCATGCTAGTACCATGCTTGTAAATTACAATGTGTTATTAAAGGGAGCATCTTACTGAATGTTACTGTTCATAAAATAGTTTTATTTTGGTGCCCCACTTTTAGTTTTGCCCAGGGCCCCACTTTGCCCTCCCCTGCCCTCCACTATGACCCCCAGGTTATTCCTCAGAGGTCCTACGCTCTCTGTTTTTCCTTTCTTATCATTTATATACTTGAAAAATAATTTTGGAAATTTTTACTTTCCTTGGCAATATTTAAGTTGTACATAGTGGGGCCTATTACTATACTGGCTACATTAGGGGTACTGTTTTTGACCTCTACAGGGGACAACTATATCAGCTACTGTGGGGGCCATGATACCATTTCTATCACTACAGAAATTCTGGTGTTATATCCGATACTATGGGGGGTCTCTTACTAAATTGATTACTATGGGGACACGGTTAGTACATTGGCTACAGGGGTAGTATTGTTACTACATTGGTCCACGGTTACTGCAATGACTACTGTGGGATCATTGTTACAATAATGGCTACCGTAAGAGCCCTATTGCTGTATTGGCCATAACAGGTACCCTGTTACTATTTTGTCAGCTACAGGAGCAATTTTACAATAGTGACTATTGTGAGGGCTTAATAGTTATCTTTAATGGAATAAGAAAACAGTATTACTGATGGTGGCACTATAATTACTCATTAAAAACTCTAGGGGAGCAGTCTTGCCTAAAAGCTCTATAATTAATGGAGCTTGAGGAGAAGCATAATTAGAACTTGGAATCTGTGGATAAGCATTATCACAAACTGGGCACTATAGGATTATAGTCACTGAATGGAGCTCTGAGGTATCATGATTAATATGGGGTACCTATGAGTGGCACATTTATGTAACTTTTACAATGAGACACCATGGAACATTAGTGTTTGGTAACATTTGATTATAGTAGAATTACTATTGAGTGAATTGTGGTTGGCACAGTATTATGGGGACATTTTGGAAAACAGTATTAGTAGAGAAGGAGTTTTTTTTAAGAAGGTAAAGAAAATGATAATGAGATAAGGGCTTAAGAAGTCTGCAGATACAAGTCATGAATGGAAGGAACAGATGTAGTGGTCTAGTTCACAGAAGAAAATGAAAAAAGAACTCCTCTGAAGATGTGCTGTGGCCTTCTTTGGTGATTTCTCTTAGAAATGAATGAATAAGGGGTGAGCTTAATAAAAACTATAATGCAGCTAATTTATATTAACTATAGAGTATTCAGTCATACATTGAGCTCCATGCAATTAGGTGTACTGTCACTAAATAGTTAAAATCAATCAACACTTGAAAAAGTCTCCATGTCACTCAGGTCTAATTATCAAAAAAGTGTTATAATTTGCCCTGTCATTAGGATGTAATCCAAGCATGTACAGAGTTTACTTGGAGCACAGACCTGTGATAATAAAAATGTAAACACCCAATTGTTACTTCAAGTATTTAGTGAAACAGACCTGCTTTGTAGTGAAGACAAATTGGCTGAGCTTTCTTTCTCATACTACATTTTAGTAGTGAAGACAAATTGGCTGAGCTTGGTTCACACACTACATTTTTTATGGACCTTTGTTTTTTAGTTCTAGTACTGTTTTTAGTTTCAGAGCTTGGTTCCCGTGCAATGAGGAATGATCTTGATGTATTTATGTATGAAGCTTGGTTCTGGTGTTCTGTTTAATAAATGAGCATGGTTATAGTATTATATTTCTATTTTAAACTTAGATCTGTAAAGTAAAACATTTGTATTAATGGTGTGTTATAGGGGGCTATAAATGTCTATACTTAAAAGGGTTGTCCACTTTGAGCACATTCCAGCAAGTAACTGATATTGTTTGTGTGATAAGAATTAATTAAATTTTCCATTACACTCTCTGTATCAATTTGTGATGGTTTCCATGATCTCTGCTTGATGCCTTCTTGCTGCCATGCAACAGGAAGCTTTATTGTTTACTTCCTTTAGACAAACACTGGTTCATGGTCAAATGATCACATGTGAAGCCTGTGTGAGATCACATGACCCTGGACCAGTGGACAGGAAGGAAACATAGAAGCTTCCTATAGCGGGACAGAAAGCAGAGATCTAGAAAACTGTGAGGAATTGCTGCAGAAAGTACACTGGAACATTTAATAACTTTTCATTAGACACAGGGTATTAATTATTTGCTGTAATGTGCTGAAAGTGGACAGCCCTATTAAGTGTATATAGGTATATAAGAGTAGTTAGTATGAGTTGGTTTTTAAGAAATTCTATTTATAGTTTTCAAAATTATCATTGTAAGTTCTATGCTAGAATATATATACAATTATTGGTATATACATGTTATACATATAGGCTTCAATTTTGGAGGTTATTAGAGGACAGGTCGAAGAGACTACAATTAGAAACCCTTCTTCACAATTGACTAATTTCACAGTTGGGGCAGAGGTAAACAGGTGGGTTTTAACATTAAAGAGTTAATGCTAAAGAGATGAGCGAGCATACTCGTCCGAGCTTGATGCTCGTTCAAGTATTAGCGTACTCGAAACGGCTCGTTGCTCGGATGAGTATTTCGCCTGCTTGAGATCAAGCTTTTACTTAAGGAAACACGGTGAAGAACAGTGAAGAACACAGTGAACACAGAATCATTAAGGATCATTTAAGTGAAGAACACAGTGAAGAACACATTGCAGATGTTTCCGTACATCTGCTAACTTATCAGAAGACATTAGCGCAGAACGGTGTTCTTCAAAATAGTATGTGAAGAACAATATGTGTGAAGAATCTTCACACCTATTGTTCTTCACATACTATTGTGAAGAACACCATTCTGCACTCGTGTCTTCTGATAAGATAGCAGATGTACGGAAACATCTGCAATGTGTTCTTGCAGATGTTTCCATACATCTGCTAACTTATCAGAAGACATGAGTACAGAAAGATGTTCTTCACAATAGTATGTGAAGAACAATAGGTGTCAAGAACACATTGCAGATGTTTAACACAGGTCATTCACAGGTCATTCTCAGGTTATTCCATTGAATAAAAAAAAGGAAGAAACAGGACTGACTTCCTTATTTCTCAATAAAATGACACATTTTATTGCAGCGCCTTGGTCCCCTTGAAAAATGCTCGAGTCTCCCATTGACTTCAATGGGGTTCGTTATTCAAAACGAGCATTTGGGCATCAGGAAAAGTTCGACTCGAGTAACGAGCACTCAAGCATTTTAGTGCTCACTCATCTCTAGTTATTTCCTATCTGAGGGTGCTTTTAGTTTAGTCATGTAAAAGCTGGTTCCCTTTAAGAGGTTTATAACCTCCTAAGAACTTCACAGAGAAGCACTCACAATTCCAGAATGGATATCCAATCGCCACAGAGAAAATGTATGCAATGAAGCAGTTTTTTCCATTAAATAAGGAAACCTTTTAAAGAAAATCTACCATGAAAATCCAGCATGATAAACACATAGATTTAGGCACTTTGACTGAGGTAATCTTCTTATATGTGTTATCCATGGCCTCCTTCCTAACTAGTAACACTATGCTCATGAGACTGGAGGGTTCTGGAGGCATTCCTAGAGCTGTTTCACGCTGCAGACTCCCTAGCTGTTACACTGAACAGAATATGACTCACCAAACCCCTGCTCTCTCCTTCTTTCCACTGCCTGTGTAATCTAGCAGGGACTACAAAGAGAGGGGAGACCAGCTCATTGTAACAGCCTGTGAATATGCTGCAAAGAGGGGCTAGGAACACCCAGAGGCCTTTAGGCTCATTAGCATAATTGTAAAAGTTGATTTTAGAAGGAAGGAGGCCATGGATAACAAATATTACCACTGATTACCAGGTCTGACCTGGCACAGTTTTGCATAAAAACTGCAAACATTCACTGGTAAGTTTGCAGGCTTTAGTGAGTGCGTAGGCACAGAACAGGAACACCCTGTGCCGGTCCACTCCGCCTGCAGCCACACATCCTTTGCTACCCCTCCATGCCTACCTGACGTAGAGGTGGCATTGTCAGAAGAATAATCACAATTTCTTGTGCACTGTAAAACTGGCGTAGAAGCAGTTCCCCCAAATCTCCCCCAATAAGTCTTTTAGTATGGTACAAAATTGACTCTACTAGTTGGCAATTGCAGTATGCAAATGACAACAATGTTTGTATTAATTCTGTATTCAGACAGCAAACTGGTACACTATAGAGTAATTATTTATTAAAGGTATTAGTATCTAATAGTATGTGTATCTGATTTAAGTGAAATTCAGAAGAATATAATATTTTATAAATTGAGAAAGTCACTGGATTCTCCAGAAACCAAAACCATACTTCAGTGCACTTCCCAGATCTGAGCCCTGAGTTTGCCTTTCAGTCACAAAGCAAACTATTCCTGACAGCGGCGTGTTAAGAGAAGATTCAGGAACAGACTGCATTGATTTCAGGGAAAAAAACGTGCTTAGTAATGTTCTAATATTTGCTATGGGAATATCTTGTTTAATAGGCAAAGAAATATGAGTCATTCTGAGGTTTGTAGGAATATGACCCAGTTCCATATTACCAGCAGACTCATCAGCCTGTATTATAAAGACAAAAGCACTCGCCTACTGTTATTTTTTCATTTTAGTGAGAGAAAGCTAAGTCATTCTATATCTGACAAATGTGCTCTCCATTTACAGCTTCATCATCAAGGCAATAGGATGAGTATCTATTCTGTAAAGACTTCATCAAAGCGGCATATCCTTTACATGTATTATACTGTACTGCTCCATTCCTGTGCGATGATGAGTCCAACGGCACCCCCCCCCCGACTTCTGCCGCATGAAAGCCAGCGCAGCTGTGCTAAAATCTGATCGCGTGCGACACAATCCCCAGTTAAGTACCTGTCACAGCGGCACAAATTCCGAAAACGTCGAATAATCTGACGAAAGTGCATTGTAAAAAGAAAAAAAACCCAATACTCACTTTAGTCTTCACTGCAGGAGGAGGCACAGTGACATCATATCAAGTCTCCTGCTCCAGTACACTCTACAGGAGAGGTGATGCAGTGACATCACTGTGTAAAGGGGCTAAATGTAATTTTATTTTGTATTTTATTGTATAAATGTATCTACTCAAGCTGATTCATAGTTACAGTTATTAAGCATTATTATTACAATCAGCCAATTGAGGGCAACCACAAAGCTGAATTACTCAAACAGCCACAGTGCCCTCTCCAGTAGCCACAGTGCCCTCCCCAGTATCCACAGTGCCCCACAGCAACCACTGGGCCCCCAGTGCCACCCCTCCAGCAGCCCCAGTGCTCCCCAGCATTCCCAATGCCCCTCGAGCAGCCACAGTGCCCATCCAATAGCCACGTTGCTCCGCCAGCTGCGACAAAGCCCTCACAATGCCCCTCAGTAGCCACAGTGCTTCCCTGCAACTCTCCCCCATGCCCTGTCCCATAAAATGTACCCACCTTTCCTCGCTCCCCCGTAGCAGCACCAGCAACGGTTTTCTGCTGACATCATCACATGTGGCTCCTACAGCGGGCGCATGCTGAAACAAGAAAACAGCTGCTGGTGCTGCTTTGGGGAAGTATGGCATAATATGGTTGGATCAATCAGAGAACCTAGCTACTAGCTATAGGGGATCAGAAAAATAGTTAAAAAAAAAACCCAAAAAACAAAATTCAAAAATTCAATAAAAAACATAAAAATTCACATCACCCCGCACCCTTTTCTCTAGAACTGATATAAATATAAATAAACAGTGAAAATATTTTTCGATCAGTCGATCAGTCAAATTATAATAACCGACACATGTAGGGGTAAGGGGCACTCCCAATAACATTCTTGTTGAAATGGTTCACCTCCAATCTTTTGGAGCCTTTTTTATTGGAGAACTGACAACATGTTTTTTATGTGGTGGTGCTCATACCCATAACAGTAACAGGTATATAATTGTTTGTTCATGCGAAATTTGAGAGAAAAAGAAAGGTAGGCACTCACCACGTTTTCTTAAAATTCTTCGTTTATTCGTACATCCTTAAAAATGGCATACACAGGGAGAGGAGAATACCGAGCTATGGAGCGTTCCAGGGGCTTTCTTGATGAAGCGTTGACAGTAACGCGAAACGACTCGTCCCTGGAACGCTCCTTAGCACGATATTCTCCTCTCCCTGTGTATGACATTTTTAAGTATGTACGAATAAACGAAGAATTTTAAGAAAACGTGGTGAGTGCCTACCTTTCTTTTTCTCTCAAATTTCGTAAATTATAATAACTGTTATTCCTTGTATTCAACCAGTATCGGAAAATAGCGCTGAGTCGAAAATGCCTCTTTTTGTCATTTTGCAAAAATATAAAAAATCAAAAAAGAGTGAGCAAAAGGCCTTGCAGACTTCAAAATGGTAGCTTTGAAAACATCATCAACATTTGCAAAAATTACACCACTCACAGCTCCATGTACTGAAGTATGAAAAAGTTATTTTTTTGTACAGGAGGACTGTCTCTATTAGTCCTGGTGTACACATTTTCCATTGCCCTGAGATGCCAATGTAAATCTTATTATTTTGATGGTTGGGTATAGTAGATTCATCTCATGAATTGCTTCTCCTCTTTGCCTCCAGCCCCATCTCCCCTCCATCACAAGACCAGCTCACACACAGACCTTTCCTGCCTGCACACAGACTTACTCTTCAAGCTACAGGCAAGATAATATCTTTATCCAGGGGGGAAGGTACTCTGTGTGTGTTATAGCTCCAATGTAACTGAGCTAAAATGTGTCATTGTGTGTTATGTGCATCTCATGGATCTTATCATCTCTCATCTCTGACTTGTCTCACCTGTCTTTTTCTATGTGTCAGATACTAGTAGAATGTTTAGAAGCTAAATAAAAGTGTAGATAAACATGTACCCTGATTATCTAGACACATTGTCAGCACACAGGGATCATCATAATGTTTCTGCTTAGAGAGTCCCCACCCACACTACAGTAACCATCACTGAGTTATAGGAGCTAAACATCAATGAAACTGAGTAAAATTGTAAAGTTAGAGGTTAAAAATTATATTTAGTGTGTAAACATCACTAGGGGATTCAAATTTTAGAACTTTCTTTCATGGGCAACCCCTTTAATTATCCTTGTATTTTGCAAATACATTTACAAATACTTGATACATAGGGGCATGTGTATCATAATTCCAGCTTTGTTTGTCTGTTTTTTTGCTACTTTTCATGGCTTTTCTGCTGGTCAAATGTATCTTAGGGTTTTTCCTTATTGATACAGGTTGCGCTTGGTCTTTTGTGAATTTGCAACTTTTTAAAACAAAAAGTCGCAAAAGTCTCCAAATGTCGCAATCAGTTCTAATCTAATTTCCATATTCTTTTTTAAAAAGTGGCAACTTTCACATCAGTATTCAGTAAAACTGCAGTAAACTAGACAATGGCAAACTTTGAAAGATGACTGTTTTTGGCACAAAAAAAGGTCACAAGTGAGTACAAGCACCATAAAAAGTGTCAAAAATTCAAGAAAAAGACAAGCCAAAAGTTTGATTCATATGCCCATTGTGTTGATAAAATGTGAATAAAATATATTTAAGTTTGTAGCTATAACATTTAAAAGGGTGGAAAAGATCAAAGGGTATGAATACTTTTTCAAACCATCCTCGTTGTTTGTAGTGTCAAATCCCATGCCTGGGAGCTCAGTGGTCGAATGCTCTGGTATCCAGTACATAGCCAGAATATGGAGATGGACTCCTAACTGTTTACTGTGGGCTGGTACACTTTACAGCAATCTTCTGGATCTTGTGGGAGATGGAGAAAATTTTTGGTTTTGGGGGGGGAGGGGTAGGAGTGAGGGGTGTAAATTGTTTAAAATGCCAATGAAAACAATTAGAAATACCAAAACAATTCTTAAATAAATGTGATCTTGCCAAATAGCATCATGGTCTTGCATTTTGAGGATATTTAAAATGCATTAAAATATATTGGAAAAAAAAACATTATACTCACTATATTTATGGAGTTGCATATTCTTCCAGTTTGACTTCTGTGCATGTTGTATCTGAATATCTTTACATCTTGACCATACAACTTAATCCCGGTGGATTAAAACTGTGCAAGAAACATTACGAGACATGTCCAATGTTATTTTTGTCAAAAACTATTTTTCCATCCTCTATTTAACATTTTCTCACAGGACTAATGAAGACTCCTGGCAGGAGGATTTTCCCTTCTCACACTTTGAGGTTCTTAGCTGCCCTCTGTCTGACTAAGCTCTATTCCTGTCACTTCATAAATCCAGTATCTGTAGATTAATTTCCCTCGGTTCCCCCCTGTGACAAAAACACCCAAGCAGTTCAGTATTTTCTGGGCTTTTTTTGTCTCTATTTTTGCTTGTTAAATAGTTGAGATAAACCTCAATTCCAGCAGTCATTTCTAATGCTGCTATCATAATTAATTGTTCATGACCCTAACCACAGGAAATGTCCTGAGCATCACTTAAATAGTTAATGATCCCATTTTATGTATCCATTGAGAAAATCTATTCTTTTCATTTACAACCACAAGGCCTAAATTAAAGATTGTGGTTTTAAAACCACTTTCTAGCATGAAAGCGGAAACAGGAAAAAAGTTACTGTGTCTAGACTACCAGAACTCAGAGCCAAATAACTCTTAAACACATATCATCTCCCTTTATATCCAAGATTTTGCCAATTTAAAACTGACTTTGCATACCTTTCATGTCACCATACCAAATTTTAACATCAGCAATATTTGCCTGCTGTGCCATAAACATGATACAAGAAGTTAACCTTACTAAAGCCTTGGACTATATGCAGAATGTTAGACTTATTATAAAAGGAGGCATATATCCACATTTATCCCCAAAGTAATATGATCACTGGTGTCACCAGAAAGAGCTTGCACCTGTATTTACAAATTGTTTGCGCCACTTTTGTGTTGCGGTTCCACTTTGTCTGACGCTTAACTGAACTGAACACATAAAGCGGTAAGGTAAGTAAGGTAAGACACAATTCTGTTGCAACAGCATGGAGCAAAGTGCACCAAAAAAAAGGAGTACAACTGTGTGCACATCCTAAAAACTGACTGGATTAACTAAGAATGTGCAACACTATTGGATTATCTGGTGCAACCTGCATAAGAGTAAGGTAAACTGCAGTTTTGATATATTTGGGCCATTGGGGCACATTTACTTACCTCGTCCCCGGAGTTCACCGAAAGTGCATTGTTCGACTCCAATGCACTGTGCTGCGATTCACTAAGATTGTGCGCCCAATATCATGAATGTGTCGCTTCCCCACTCAGGTCCGACAGAATTCAACATCTTTTTCGTGGTGCATCTAAGTGCTTGGGCTTGCGACACAATTTGAAAGTTAAATCCCGTGCTCAGTCTGAATCGGATCGTCCGACGCCATGCCCTCTTAAATGTGTCACATGAAAGCCAGCGTAGCTGCGCCAAAAATCGATTGTACCAAAATCCCGGTGCAGAAACCTGCTAAATACCTGTGCAAGCCATGTTATTCCCAAAAAAGGGGCACAGTCCAATGAAAATGAGTGGCGGGACCCTTAATAAAAGAGCCCCATTGTGTCAGAAGTCCAAATAAAATAGGAAAATACTATATACTGTACAGCACTGCTAAAATATAGCCTTTGATGCTATAAAACACACAATACCGCATTTTATGCAGAACAGAGTTCCAAGTATGCAGAAAACAATGCTTATGTAACTCAGAGATGCTAGAGTAGGGTAATAGGGAAGAGAGTCATTCTTTGTGTGAAATAACCCCCATTTTATATACCTAAGGTTACCACAGCAGACCTCAGTGCACATAGAAGATACACATAATACACATTTTGTCACATTAGATGACACAAAGGGATATCATAACAGGCAAACTTAGTAATGAACACATGTGGACAGGTGTCCTGGAGTATCTCACTGTGCACAACCCTTATAACCAGTCAGCAGGGGTTTTATGCGAGGAGCGGTCCTGTCAGACTAACTGATTGGTTTCTACGAGCGTAGGTAGGGTGAGTTCAGACTGGATCTGGGGGACGCTGTGGTGTTGTATATCTGGACTTTTCAAAGGAATTGCACACGTGCCACATAAAAGTTGGTATATAAAATGAGGAGGGGGAATAGGAGAAAATCTGTGTTCTGGGTAAGTAATTGGCTTAGTGATAGAAAACAGAGGGTGGTCATTAATGGCAACATTCTCGCGATTGGGTGATGTTACCAGTGGAGTGCCACAGGGGTCAGATTTGGGCCACTTCTTTAATATTTTTTTGAACGACCTTGTAGTGGGTTTACACAGTCCAGTTTCAAATATTGCAGATGATACTAAGCTGTGTAATCATAAATATGAGGTCGATATAGTTTAGCATTCCGAGGGATTTGTGGAAGCTTGAGGGATGGGCAGAGAAATGGTTGATGAGGTTAATGTAGATATAAAGTAAAGTATGCACTTGGGGCCATGGACAAACAAAAAGTATAATTGATGTTCTAAACGTCAATTACTTAGATAAACTGCAAGCTGAAAAGGGACTGGCATATGGTGGGATGGTCAACTTAATTTAGTGACCAGAGCCGGGCGGCTGGCTGCTAAAGCTCCCCCCAATAAAATAAATGGGATGTATCAGAGGGAATAGATTCTCATGATAAGACATCGTTCTGCCCTATACAAATCCATGTCAGCCACACAGGGAATATTGTGTACAGTTTTGGGCACCAGTTATATAAAACGGATATAGAGAGCTGGAACGGGTGCAGAGGAGAGCAACCAGGATTATTCGGGGAATGGGGGGACTAGAATACATGACAGATACAAAATTTGGGATTCTTCAGTTAGAAAAAAGACGACGGAGGGGAGACCTCATTACATGTACACATACCTGAACGGACAGTACAAGGATCTTCCAAAGATCTTTTTATACCTAGGCCTGTGACCAGACAAGGGGGCATCCTCTCACGCCATCGAGGAGAGGCGATTCTAACCATCACCATAGACAAAGGTTCTTTCTGTAAGAGCAGTGAGACTATGGAACTCCTGCCGCAGGGAGGTTGTTATGGCCGACTCTCTGTACATTGTTCAAGAGAGGCCGGATGACTTTCTGGAGAGGAAAAAATATCACGGGTTATGGGGAATAAAACATTTTATTAATTCTTGAAGGTTGGACTTGATGGACTTGCGTCTCTTCCAGCCTTATCATACTATGATACTATGATACAGCAGCATGGATGGAATATCTTGCACAGGTTGGCTGGTGACCATACAACATGATTTCACAACGCTTGCACTACGCTGTGCTTTTCATAATAATAAAAATAATCTTTAATTACATAGCACCATCAATTCCCATAGCGCTTACGTCTCTTCTTGGTGGTTTTGGGTTAAAAGTTAGGCAAGGGTTTAAGCCCTGAGTCGTTATGCCTCTCAGTAAACTCATTTATCAGGTGTACAGCCTCCTTCAACTTGAGACTCACCAGCAGTTATTGGTTTAACTTTCTTGTGTGTGGATATTGCCTGATCTGTGACTTTGTCTGTGACTTTGATCTCTACTGGTTTTGACCCAGCCTTTTTATATTATTTTTAGTCAAGGTGGTGAGGCATAAGAATCAAGTATAATTCTAATTGCTAAAACTATAATCAGTCAAAATACAAATTCAAAAGAGGAGAGAAAATGGCTGCATACTTTTATGCTTTTGGAACTAGTAACTTAATGCTTGTGCCTACATCACTTTTGTGCCATGAAACTTTCCATATCTTATGTGAAACATTTTTTAATCCGAGAATAACAATTTATTGGTGGTTTTTGGATCGAATAATGCATTCTTGATGCAGTTATGCAAGTTATTATATGATGGTTTAATGGTGGCATAAATATATGAGGGTACATTTACTTACCCAGTCCGGAGGAGATCCGACAATGCACTTTGCCGCAATTCACTTACATTGTGCTTCCCGACTTGCTGAATGTGTCGCTTCCCCGATCAGGTCCACCGGAGTTCACCATCTTCCTCCAGGTGTATGTAAGTGCTTGGCTTGCGACACAATTTTTAAGTGAAATCCTGCCCCGACGATTTGTGTCGCATAAAAGCCGGCGTGATTGCACCAAAATCCGATCACGTGCGACACATAACCTTTCAAAATGCGGCGCAAATCCTAAATCATCGGAATATCCTACGTTTGAGTGGTCCGCGGACCCTTAGTAAATGAGCCCCATGATGTTTATATCAACAAATTCAATTCTTATGTGTGATAATATTGATGGGACCTGTAGAACTAACGTTTATCGGAGCATGCCAACTATCTCCCAATGCCAGATGCTGAGGGAAAGAATCATTAGGCATTTAGTATTCTCAAATCCATTGTTTTTCAGTAAGAAAAGTAACATAAATATGAATATTGTACTAGTCACATACCAAATCATATTGTAGAATAATAATCTCTACAACAGATTTTTAGCTCTTAAGGCAGCAGAATATAGAATTAATATCTTGGCTATATCATAGGCTTTATATAACAGTACTGCTACCCAAAATAAGGTATATCCACATTAGGATGCTGCATGATGCTGCTAGCAGCCTAGTCCAAATGTGACACATACTTAACATGGTACTGAGGCTTATGCAACAACATAACATCTATATATCCTCATCAACATCACACAACTTCTCCATCTATTACCTGGACAAAAGAATTCATACATTCCACTTGCAAGACCATGGGGGAAATGTAGTAATCCTTTTTCAATAGTTTTTGTCAGGCCATTCCAGGGTTTTTTATTTTTTGCCTGTTCTAACAGATTTACAGAGTGTTGGTGCCACAATAACCTCAGTTTTCCAATGCTCATAATTAGTTTTTTTTCTTGTCAACCTGTCAGCAGAAATTAACCTAATAAACCACTACCAGTGTGTTGGCAAGCAGCTAAACACCTTCCAGATCATGTTTCTTTAATGGTCCAGTGTGGTGGCATCATCCAGAAAATCAACTTTGAAGTGAGATGCAAAATGGTTGTATGAAGTCAAGTAGGTGGAGATTTTAACACTGAAGTCATGCTCCCTCTTCCTCAGGAAACCTCTTTCTCTGTAATTGATGGCTCTGCACCCAGAGACTTCACTAACCAGATCTCCTGAAGTTCAATGCATTATGTCAATCACAGAGGAGTAGGCTCCCCACCTTGATTTCAGTGTTAATCTCTCCGCCTCCTTGACTTTATACAACCAGTTTACCTCACACTTCAAAGTTTATTTTCTAGATGATGCCGCCACACTGGACCATGAAAGAAACAAAAACTAGAAGATTTTACGCTGTTTGACAATATACTGGAAGTGGTTTATTAGGCCAATTGCTGATGACAGGTTCCCTTAAAAAAAACAACATTAAAGTTAAACATTAAAAAACAGACCTTGCTTCACACATTCATACTTGTGCCCCCATGGCTCCATTCACTTCTACAGGATTTGTGGAAGTCGAAGAAGTGAATGGAGTGGTGGTCCCTCATGCAATGTTCTGCTAAACTTACAAGGCGGACTCTAGGACCCCCATTGTCCCATCATATGGGCACCAATAGAAAGACATTTATCATCTTTGCTGTGGAAAGTAAGGATACTGACACCATGGTTTCCCATTTTATACGGCATACTCTTCTGCAGCAAAATCAGAACAGTACACTACCAAGGACTCAAGTCCTCATACACCCTCTCAGCATGGCGGTCATGCATTACACCTTACCTCATCTAATTTAATTTACAGTCTCAATTTACCAGTACGCTAATAACAAGGTGTCTACATAAACCTTCCAGCACATTTTGCTTCCTCATATAGATAATGTATCTTCTTATTTCAGCACTTACACAGAATTAAGACATGGAGGAAATAGTGTATTGATTTAGACTATGCAAAGGCAGAAATATCAGTTGTCAGATGCAAATATACGTTTGGGTGAAAAAGAAACAAATGTTTCACATTAAAGCAATTGAATTGCAGAGCGTTAGGCATCTATTAAGTCATGTATTCAAATAAGATCCATAAATGTGAAATATGTAGGTATTTGCATGCACAGTCTAGTAAAAAATGTCTTGCTTGCAACTTCTGTTGAGTATATTAATCTCACTAGTCCAGAGGAGGTCTGTAATATTGCAATGTCCTGGCAGAGTCTTAGGCATAAGCAGGGTTAATTAATGTGAAAGAGGACAGAAATGAAAGGAAATGTTTAAAGCTGGCCAACTAAAGATTGTTAGCGCATTTACTAGACCCATGAAACCATTTGGCAGCAAATATTACCCATCAGCTAAATATTTAATAAACAGTATAAGGATGTTACACTAATTCAGACAGGCTTAGTATAGTACATTAACCATCCCTCAAACTGCGAGTGCATGCATCCAAATAAACTTTAAAGGGCTATTCTGGTTACTACTACCTCTCCACATATCTATCATACTGTATAAGAAATATCAGTCCAAGAGCCAGGACTGCTACTAATCATGAGAACAGGGGTCTTGTGTGCATCTAGAAGCAATGGTTACCCATAAGCAATATCTCTATTAACTCCTTAAAGGGATTGACTTAACTCCTTAAAGGGATTGAATCCTTTATATCATGTTTTTATAAGGTACGTGGAAGTGTGTCAGTATATTTGGTAATTTAACAATATAAATCTATTAAAAGTTCTATGATGCTTTTTTGATAAGTAAATAAGAGTCACCTGTCTTTCACCTCATCAGCCAGAGATTTCTGTCCATTAAAAGGCTTCAGATGGAGGATAGTGAGATATCTAAATATCCCTTACCAATAACCCATCCAAGATCTTAATTTTATATTCATGAATACTATTATAAGGTCCCGGCTGGGCATTCATGGACAGTTAGAGATCACATGACCCTCCATCTGCAGACATTCTATGGTCAGGAATGTCTGACTGATGAGGTAACAGACAGGAGACTTCACTTCACATATAAAGAAACTGATGCAGAACTTTAAATAGATGCATATCGGTAAACACCGACTATACCACCCCACCAATTTTAGGACACAGCCTTTTTAATTTTTTTCCTTTCCATTTTTTACTTCCCACTTTCCCAAATCCATAAATTTTTAATTTTTCCAAGTACAGAGCAGTTTGTGTTTTCTGCATAACAAATTGCACTTCCTAGTGATGGCATTTAATATTCCATGTACTGGGAAGCTGTAAAAAGAATCTAAATGCAGTGCAAAAAAATATGTTTGCACCATTTTCTTATGGGCCCTGCTTTTACGGCTTTCACTGTGTGCTCTAAATGAAACCTTTACTTTATTCTTTGGGGCAATATGATCATGGAGATACCAGGTTTTATAATTGTATCATTTATTCATACTTCGTTTACACTGTCATTTTTTCAGGATGAGATGACATATTCATTTTGGAGACTGTACAACCTTTTTTTTTTAAAAAAAAAAGACTGTATTTTCAGTTTTCAAAATGTATAACAACATACACAAAACAATCACCCACCTCAGGGGAGCACTTAGAGCGAACATAGGTATAAGGCATTAATATAAATCGAACAACACGTGATAAATCACATCAAAACAGTAATGCAAATACAGAGCGGGAAGAATCCTGACAAAATGTACTCTTTCCCTAGGACGGTGGACCTAAACTCACCCAAACATGCACACAGCTATTCCTCCTCCACACAGTCTAGACAGATACCCACACATCCCAAATCAAAGAGAATCAATCTGGATTACCCCTGGCAGCATATGTGAGCATATAGACTGGAAGATCCACATTGAGCAGACACCATACACTCATTAATGGTGAATGATGAATTAATCATGAATGTATGGGCATTCCCAGACCATGTGAAAGAAGGTATCTGTACCTTCCCCACATCTAGTAAGGAAAGCCTGAGGGGAGCCTGCGTATCTGAGGTAGACACAGTGGGTTAAATCAACTGGTCCCAGGCACTGATGACCGTGGAACGCCAATTAGGTGGGAGTTCTTTAAAGTGGCAGTTCTTTAATTCAGGGATATCTGACTGCCATATGTTAAAGCTTCTCTCGTAGGGCGAAGGCTGGGCGTCCATTAATTGTTTGTAAAAAGTAAATGTGCAGCTAGCACGGTTTTTATTTCAAGCAATGGTCTCTAAAGGTCTATGCTCAATTTTCCAAACTGTGCCCCTAGTACATGGCGCAACTGAAGGTACCTATAAAAGGCAATGGATGCTAGGGTACATTCTTGAATAAAGGAAGCATGTCCCGAAACTCCCACTTTGATACAACTAAATAAGACTCCTTTATGCACCCAGAATTCAAAGTCTGGTAAGAAGTACAATGACTACACAACCTTATGAACAAAGTGTTTTAAAAAAGGAAAACAGTGGTGATTTGGACATTTGGGAGCTGTTTTCCCTCTACAGGGTTCGCAGACAGGAATGATAATTTTTATATGGGGACTTGAGGAACACAGCCAAACCTAACATGTTTATGATTTTATATGTTTATTTTGAGATGAATTTTAAGGAAAGGGGGTGACTTGAACTTTAATGTTTTTTTCTTACTTTTCTTTATTTTTAGACCCCCTAGAGGGCTCACATATGGCAGTATATAGGTATTTTCCTATAACAGTGTGCCACCTGGTTGTCACAGTAACAATGACATCACGAGTGGCAACCGGCAATATGCATTTAAATAGTTAGCACCTGCGATCGGTGCCAGCACAAATTGCAGGAGTTAGTATTGCAGTGTGTAAGAAGATATCCTTTGCACATATTCTTCGAAACTGAAGCCACGTTGTTTTATAATTTAGCACATATAAGTCAATGGCTGACACATTAAGAATATACAATTAATATTAGATAATATAATGTGTATAAGATTCTAGCGACTTATGTTACAATAGCAATCCCTCAGCTTGTTAGTAAAATTAGGTCTGTACAGTGTTTAAGTCTCTTATACAGATTTTCCATGACCAAATATTCTAATGAAAGGCTAATTGGTGAAACCACTGAGGATGGACCATCAGTAAATTAGTTCTTAAATGTAAACAATTCTGAGAAAACTATTGATTGATTTATCTCTTCTTTACCTATTCATATTTTTGTCTTTTTTATGTATTTATAGAATGGATTACTACATACTTTACTATAGCTTTAGAAGTTAGAAGATTTAACAAACATACTTTATGTTTAAAGAGGGTTTTTGAGGTAAAATATATTTATGATGTAATGTTACTGTTAGGGAATAGATAACAGGATGGAAAAGGAAGGTTTGTGATGGACAGTGAACCCTAAAGATGAACCAACCCAGCTATCCCTACCTACTTACCTATCCTACCCTTAACCATAGTTGACAACTAGTAGATCCCTTTATGCACCAGATTAAAAACATGGTGCCATAAAACAGAACAAACTAACACAGGAGAATAGTTGTAAAAATACGGGTCAAAATCAAGAGGACAATGCAGTAGAGAGTCAAGCGGATGGTAGCAAGACTAACAAGTAAAACGTTCAAATACATGAGTTCAGAAATGATGGAAAGCCCAAAGAAGGCTTCTATCAAGTACTGGGAAGTGGGCAGACAAACCTCTTATGAGATAGAGTCCCGGTCCAGTGAGTGACAGGACTGGTCCCCTGACATGCAAACTATGCAGTCTAGCATGTGAAGAAAGTGAGTGGAGGAGGCATCTGTTCATTGCAGATAGTTTAACCATCTGAAGTCTATAGCAAAGTCAGTAGCCGACTGACAGCTGTGGTGGAAATCAATTAAGACAGACAGGAGTGAAATAAGTGTTCAGACTAGCACAGGGCAGAATTCAACTTAAAGGGGTGTGCCCATGAAAGAAAATTATGAAACTTTAACCCCTAGTGATGTTTACACAACAAAGATCATTTTAACCCCCTTTTTTTGAACAATTTTTACTCCAAATTCCAGTGTTTGGGCGAGGACTCTCTAAACAGATTATGATCCCTTTGTGCTGACTATGTACTTAGATTATCAGGGTTTAGGGTCCAGGGTTTATCTACACATTCTTTTAGCTTCTGAACATTCACTAGTATCTGCCACATTGAAAAAGAGAGATAAGACAGATCAGAGATGAGAGATGATCAGATCCATGAGATGGATATAACACAATTACACCCTGCTAACTTGCCTATAACACATACTGTCAGCTTTACTATATCTCAACTATAACACCACAGAGTCAGTTCTGTGATATGCCTCCTCTGCTATAAAGCTCTTATTTTGCCTGTCTCTTGTAGAGTAAGTCTGTGCATGCTGCCTGCTGGCAGGATGTGTCGGTGTGTGAGTTTGTCTTGTAATGGAGGGGGAGGGGCAAAGATCACACTGAATTGTGCAGACAGGAGAAGCAATTCATGAGAAAGATCTGCCCTGCCCGACCATAATCAGAAGATTTATGGTAGGATCCCAGGTCAACCAAAGTTGTATACAAAAGGACTAATAGAGACAGGTTGGAATTATATCTTTGAAATACTGTATTTTTGTTGAATTAAAGAATGTGTTATTTTGATATCGTGAGTAAATTTAAGAATCTTGTCTTAGTGGGAATACACCTTTAAGTACAAAATCACAGTCAGAAGCGCTCCTGTACCTGACGAGCAGTGGATGGTGCTGAAGCCTGAATGGGCACAGGTGTTACAGATGACTTATTCCAGATGATTGCACAAATCAAATGAACGAAAGGTGGGTAAGTATTTCTTATTTTTTAAATTTACATTTAACTCTGGTTCCAACTTTATCAATGCAACAGTGTATTGTATTAGAGAACAGTCTATAAATTAAAAGCAAAGAAACAACACTAAAAATGTAACATGAAACATTGATATTTTCAGGCATGCATAAATCGTAGCATTAGCATTTAAAAGGGAATTCCTATTTTAGCAAATAATTGCTAATGTTTGTATAATTAAAAGTTATTCAATTCATGGTTTTCTGGATCTCTGCTTGCTGTCCTTCTATAGAAAACTTCATTGTATACTTTCTGTGTACAGAAATCTGACCATGGTCACACAGGTCCTCGACTCGTAAGAACACACAGCTCTGATTACTCTCTACTCTCTATACTAATGAGCCATGCACCTGTGTGACCATGGTCAGGTTCTGTCCACTAGAAGTAAACACAGAAACTTTCAATAGAATGGCAGCAAGCAGAGATCTAGAAAACTGTGAGGAATTGATACAGAAGGTATATTGTAAAATTCTATAACTTTCCATTGTACAAACATCAACATTTATTTGCGGAAATAGGAATGCCCCTTTAAATGAGAGAAGTGAGTAATTAAATTTAGTTCTATTCGCTGCTCCTCATTATAGTAACCTTTATGCTGCGTGTGGTAATGTCATTAATTTACTCATTTGACCCCAAATCCTAAAGTACTATATGTAGTGGATAAAAATAAGCATTTTCATAAACTATTGAGGTGTGTCATTCTAAAAAGAGACATCTGGACTGAAATGAAATCTGGAATCATGAGTGGAATTTCAGAAAATGATTAAACATTGGAGGGATGATTAGAATTACAGGATCAAGGTGAATACATTATTTGGGAAGCAAAATGTGGAATATCAACTTAAAAGGAAGATGGAATTTGGACGCCTTCTTGAGGCCTGGAGGGGATGCTGGAATTTAAGCACAATAGTTTCTGTGCTCTTTTGGCAATGGTAGTGTAAAAACTGATTTACCAATTACTACACAATATTCTTAGAAATTATTTCCACACTATTTAAAGTTTTCTTCTCCTGGAACAAAAAGCGCTGCAATATTATACACTGGGAAGCACAAAGTTTAGCATCAGTAACCTATCACTCAACTTGATAAGAAAAACATGTACAAGTGCAAAACAAACAATTCCCAAGTTCAATGCATTATGTGAAACTGAAGGGTTTGGCTTATTTTATTAGAAGAGATATTAGCCTGATTCTATTTATTATACATAGTGATAATCCTCCTGAATGGTAGATTTTTGTCTACAGACCACCAGATGTCAAGATTACATACATAGGGGAAGATTTATTAAGTCTTCTATGCCAGTTTTCTGGTGTACAAGCCCTGAAATAGGCAAAATCCTGATAGTCGTATGGCCAGAAATTGCAAACATTTACCCCCTACCTCCACACTTATTGGGCACAGAGGGGCAAACATGATAAATCCCCCATAGTCATTGCTTGCTGACAGCATTGAACAGATGTTAATAAATGTATTAGCAGACAGCTGGACATCTTGGAGTTGAGTCAACCAGAATAGACAGAGGGCCCCTTGGTAATACCATCCTTTACTCTGGTTGACTTTTCATTTATGCAGTACACGGTTAGCAACTGATGCAAAAAGCTATAATGTAAGGCAACGTCAACAAGTCAGATTCTTCAAAGAATCCTCACCAGAAGTTCCAGGCTGAAACTAATATTTGCTGCTGATAGACCAACAGATCCTAATCTGGATTAGCCTCAATGTCATTCCATTGTGCTATTGTAAGACCTTTCCAATTGAGGGGAGTCAGATCACAATCATAAATTAAAGGGAATAGGACATTTGTTCTTGTGATCAGTAAATATACTGGTGATCTGATCCTGGTCTTAGCATTGAAAAGAATCATCTATTAAAGTTCCTTGGTCAAGAAGGGGTTAACGGTGTATTTCAGATTCAGCTACTATATTATGCAATGTAAATGTGTTGTTATCACTAGTCCAGACAGATTTCTATATCCTATTTAGGGTTAAAAATATTTTTAATCACTTAAACTGGGCCTATTTTGTTTTTGTCTGTCCGCAAAGGGACTTGTTTTCTGAGTTACAACTTATACTTCCTAGAGTCAGTATTTAATATTTCATGCTGTGTACTGGGCAGCAATTATCTTGGCTTTCACATTTGGTATCCACGTGAATGTACCAACTCAGTTAATTAAAGTGAGGTGTCATTTGGAATGCATACCAAATGACACCTCCCTTCTTTTATCTGGGTTGGTACAATCACGTGGATACCAAATGTATAAAGGTTTTAATGTGTTTTAATAGATTTTAAAAAATGTAAAACCTTTTTTCAAAAAAATATTCTTCTTTTTACCTTATTCTGAAGCCAATAGCTTTTTCATACTTCGGTGTACGGTGCTGTGTAAGGTGTCATTTTTTGTGGGATGTGATGAGATTTGTTGCTACCGTTTTGGAGATGTGCAATCTTTTGATCACTTTTTATTACATTTTTTTGAGTTGCAAAATGGTGAAAAAGTTTTTCAGACATTTGGGCACTATTTTACGTTTTGAGGTTTATCACCAGGAATAACCGTTTCTATATTTTGATAGATTACAACTTTTGGGACACAGAGATAACTAACATGTTTATTATTATACAGTATTTGTTTATTTTTATATCAGTCCTAAGGAAAGGTTTTTTTTATTTTATTTCTGTAAACCTTTATTTCCTTATTTTTTTTCTTTTTCAGTCCCCCAAGGGTACTTTAACCCAAGTAGTTTGATTTCTCCTTCCGTATATAGCAATACTACTGTATTCTGCAGTATTTGGCAGTTTTAGCACTGATCTATAAGTAGCTGCCTGGGGAAGCTGCTGAAAGATCTGACTGAATAACAGTCCCTGGAGTCAGTATAAGACTCTTTGTTGTCATAGCAACCTAAACCAGCCCCCATATGATATCACAGGGGGCAGGGACCAGATCCAAGATGGTGGTGTCTATGTGTAGCCATAATAGTTCAAGGGGTATTCCAGGAATCATACCATAATTCATATTCAAATGGGTCATTAAAATATAAGCTAATATGTAATTAGTTATTTAAAATTTAGCTCTTATTAGCAGAAAAATGTTGTTGACTTACACTACAATGGAGAATTAAAATGCTACTGGTCCTTTAATTAGTCCTATGACTATGCTCCTGTGGAGGAGGCGCAGGGCAGAAGATGGCCACTGGTCACATGTCTACATCACATGTCCTGCACCTGCCTGGACAGTTTGTGGGATCATCACTACGTTCGGCTGCAGTGAGTTGGTTTCAGTGCATCCAGTGTGGTCATTGGTGAGACATCATCTCAGTGGGGCAATGTGAAGTGATGGCAGTTACACACATCTTTGAGATAACTTTGCCTACTTTAGAAAGCCCATAATATTTTGTTAATCATAAAAGCAAACTATTTAAGCTCCATTTTGTGATAAATGGTATTGAGTATTGTTGCATTAATTTATTTATAGGATTATGGGTTTTGGATGAGAAGTTCATAATACCCCTTTAACACCCAAGATGGGTGCCAGCACTGACCACGGGAGTAAACGGTGGGTGTTTGCTGCAATATGCAGAAAACACCAACCCCGTATGGAGGGAGTTCAGCAAGTGACCTATGAATGTAGAGCTTGTGTCTATTTTAGTATTGTATTGTGTGTAGTATTTATGGATGTTTAACTGTGTAGTTGTGTACTGTGTAACTGATAGTGTGCTCATAATGATACGGAATGTGCTTCATAATTAAGGAACTGGTAACATAAAGATATCATGTTTTCCTATGTATGCATGCAGTTGTAATTAAAGGGGTATTTCCATGAAGAAAAGATTCTAAAATATACTCAGGATGACAAAATAACTCTCTCTAATAACATTCTCTAATTCACTGTTATTAACAAAAATACAGCATTTCACAGATATAATTCCAACCTGTCTCCATCATTCCTGGTGTATACAATTTCTGTTGCCCCGGGATCCGACCCTAACTCAGATGTCTAGAGTCGGTCAGGACATTTTGTTCTCCTGTCTGATGCTGCACTTAGCTCCCCTCTGACTTCAGCCCCCACTCTTGCATTCCAAGATGAGCTCACATAGAGAGACTTCCTGCTGACATGCAGCGTGAGGAGAGTAAAGCTACAAGCTACAGACAGATTAGGTCTTTATCCAGGGGAGGGGTAGGGAGGTACAGCAGGGGTGAAAGTGTATGTTATGGCTGTGATAGCAGAGCTGAGAATGTCATGTGTTACATCTCTTATCTCTGATCTGTCTCATCTCTCTTACTATGTGTCAGATACTAGTGAATGTTCAGAAGCTACATGAAGTATATATAAACCTGGACCCTGATAATCTTACCACATTGTCAGAACACATCATCTCACAGCACTAGAGGGATCATAATGTGTCTGCTTAGAGAGTCCACATCCAAATTCTGAAATTTTACACTGACCATCACCAAGTTATAGGAGCTAAAACAGCAATAATAGTGAGTGAAATTGTAAAGTAAGGGTTTAAGAATGATATTTGTTGTGTAAACATCACTAGGGGATTGAAATTTGCTAATTTTTCTTGCATGGGCAACCCTCTCTAAGCCTATCTTAAACGGTTAACCTACGATACAAGTTAGGCCCTATACCAGTGATGGCTAACCTATGGCACTGGTGCCAGAGGTGGCAATCAGAGCCCTTTCTGTGGGCACTCAGGCCATCACCAGAGATGACTCCAGGTATCTTCCTGCAGCCCCAGACAGCCCAGGACTTGCTGTGCACAGAGCTATTTTAAAGTGACAGTGCTACCTGGGACTATTTTCTGCTTTATTGGTGTCCTCAGGGGGCTGGTATCAATGAAAACTGTGACAGAGAAGAGAGTATAAATCACAAATTAAATTTCTGTGTTGGCACTTTGTAATAAATAAGCGGGTCTTTGTTGTAGTTTGGGCACTCGGTCTCTAAAAGGTTTGCCATCACTGCCCTATACACAGGACATATTTATCTCTATGGGGCTGACGGAGATTGCCGATCAGCTGCTCCGCTCATCTCAGGGTGTGATGAGAGGTCCAACAGAGGTACATTGGAACCCCCAGTTCTTGTGATCTGTGGGGGTATAATCACTGAGTCCCCACCAAATAGCAAGTTAGGCCTTATGCAAAAAATACGGTCTAACTTGTTTCATGAGAAAACCCCTTTAATCTGTGTAACATTATGCCTGGACACTTTTGTACACAAGAAATTCCTCCTAGGGATCAATAAAGTACTATCATATTGTATTGCATTCTAAGAAAGATTTTAAAAACCATAAATAATTAATAACGAAGGTACATAAAATTCATCACTTTTGATTCTATAATATTTTTGAGCAAAAATTTGAATATATTCTTCCAGTTTCTTTCTAGCAATATTTAATATATCTAATTTTCTTAATTAACTATGCAGATTGTATCGACTTTTGTCGAATCGCTGAGATTGTTTGTATTGTGGTAATTTTTTTTTTCAATAGAACAACAACAAATGAGACCAATGCAATTTCTTGTTTGCTGTATTGATAGATGGAGCTGGGTTAAATTCAGCAAGCACAGCAAGCTGCATCAGATCACCACTCCCCATTCCTGGGAGAATTACTTTGTTCAGCATAAATTTTTAATTTATTACGACGTTTCAAGGAGACATACAGTAGAAATAACTCTGATAGATAAAAGATGCAAAGCATTTGGAAATGAGTCTACAATAAGCCTAAAAGCATCTCAGAGAAGTGACCTTGGTAGACAGGAAATGTGCCTTAAATAGTGCCTTAAAAGTCATATGGGGGGCAGCTGACTTTGCACTATGATTTTTTTATGTTTTATTTAGCATACATCTATGTTTAAAGTTGTTCTATGTTTTGCTAATATTTACAAAGAGCAGTACTTGATTTTTTCGATCACTATGGTAGAAATGAGTCCTATATGAAGGTTTAGGTGCACAACTCAACCACTCAACTTTTTACCTAAATAAAAAAATCCCCCAATACAAGACCCTCATCTACTAGCTGGGCAGTCAGTGGCTACAAGCCATTGGAAGATCCAGCAAGTATGTATAAACTGTAGAGTCAAGTAGCTTAACAGGCACATTGCAATCCACTATTACACCAGTAGTGGTTCTACCAGAGAACTCAATATTTGCTTTAGTGTTTCCCTACAGGGTCCTTGATAACTGTGGGTCCTTGCCAATCAAGGGATTATGAAAATGAGCCAGTCCCTTTTAGGTGTTAGTCTGTTAAAATAATTTATTGCATAATAATGTTGAGAAATCATATGTTTATTTTTATGAAGAAATGTTGGACAAGGGATTACAATGCTGCAAAGCTAAATATACTCAAATGCATGTAACTGTTGTATTATATTTTAAATTTTTTTGTTGTCTCATCACCCTTCTTAACAATGATTCTGGTGAATTAAATCTAGTTAGAAACATTTTTAAAAATTCTATTAAAAAGCATTGTAAAGAAGTTAGCAAACAATTGACGGCAGAGAATATATAACATTGCCCCACTGTGGTAGCTGTAAAGACTCTTGTTACCTGACTCCATTCATGTTGTTCAACTACTTAACAGCAGTTCTCACCATTTGTGGGAAAATAATGTCAAAAAGGCTTATGAAAGTGATGATGATTCTTTGGTTGGGTCTCCTGGGATTTTCTCAGATTGCAGCTGCAGAATAGGCTGATCAGCATTACTGATAATGCTGCCGGACCCTCTCTAACACATCTAGGTGCAGGACCTTTTAGTAAAACAGGCTGAGCATGCATTTCCTGAATATCACAGTAACATAAAATGGAAATGCATTAAAACACATACAGGATAGATAGATCTGCTTTATTGCCTCTATATCATATATAGACTATATATAGACTGCATTTATTGAATTTTTATTCTATTTTTGAAATTATTTTTATTATAGCCAATTGAGTATGAATTACAAAATGAATTAAAAAATCATAAACCTATGCATTTCCTAATGCTTATTTGTGGACATGTGAGGTCTACATAGGAAGTGCTCAGGAATTCGAGGCTCGGGCAGTCAGGGCATACACAGCTGTATGTAGAAGCCCATTAAAATACTTGCATGTAGCCTTATAGGGTACCTGTCAGTTAAACTAACTCACACTAACTAAACACATCTTTGAAAAATGCTTTTAAAGCAGTACTGCTATCCCTATATTGTGGTAAAGTTCCACAGTTGTATGCATATTCATGTTTCATCTAGCTAAGTCACGCCTCCGGCTCCTTGATTGTCAAGGGACCTGCTCAGCAAGCTGAAGGAAATGAATATGCTGGACTTAGTTTAAAAGAAAGACGATGATCGAACTCACATGAGGTCATTTGCATAAATGTGAGTCAACTTTACAAACACACTGTCCAACTTTACATGCATGGGGAGAACCAATATAGGGATAGTTGTACTGCTGCAAAATAGCCGTTTTAAAAGATATATTTTTGTAGGCTAGTTTAACTGACTTGTATATACCATGATGGATTATCACTGACAAAGTCTGTGTCATTTATCATACATCATAATTGTTGATGTACCTTCCTGCAGACTATTGTACAATTATAATAATAAGAGATATTGTACCACATGAACTACATTCTGTACCAGCCACCTGAAAATCTGTTATACTTATTATACTTAATATTTTTTGTTCTCTTTCCTTTAAGTGTGACTATGATAGTATGATACTAAATTAGAGAATAGAGCTTCTCTGGAAGCTGACCCCTAATGATTATGTGGATGTGTTCTTGCAATTGTCTGAGTGGCATATAAATGGAGAACTGGTGTACATTTTGAGTTAGCACTCCATTCAATTCTTTAACACTGTAGTTGTTACCTGGAAGCAGTGAATGGAGTGCTGGTGGGTCAAGCACACTACTGCTCCAATCATAAGGGACCCGTGTGGTTGCAATTCACTTGATGTGATCCTCAGCAATGAGACACTTATCCCCCATTTTGTGAGGGTTGAAGGTTAGTAGAGATAAACAAAGATAAATACCTTGAGTAGCATTCCTGCATCCCAAATGTTTTAGAAACACTCTGAGTGGTATTTCAGCTGTGGATGCAGTATCACATACACACACAAGGTGTTTTCTCAATATACTGTAACACATTACTTAATGAGAAAATGCTGATAGCATGAACCAGTGCAGCAGCACAGTTTTATTATTAAATAACAGGTTTTCTCTAACTATTGTTCCCTTTCTTGTGTTAGTCAATTAAAATGTAGTAGTTATATTTAACTACATAAAAAAGTCACTTTAAGGAAAAATAGGGGTAGCTTTAATATACAAATCTGATCCCTGCAGAAGAATTCCAGTAATATCCTGCTGGGCTAGTACAGCAGTATCATAGTATATAAGGCTGGAAGGAGACTCAAGTCCATCAAATCCAACCTTTAACAATTAAATAAATGTTTTATCCCCATAACCCGTGATATTTTTTCTCTCCAGAAAGTCATCCAGGCCTCTCTTGAACATGTACATAGAGTCCGCCATAACAACCTCCTGCGGCAGAGAGTTCCACAGTCTCAATGCTCTTACAGTAAAGAACCTTTGTCTATGGTGATGGTAAAATCGCCTCTCCTCTAGGCGTAGAGGATGCCCCCTTGTCCTGGTCACAGGCCGAGGTATGAAAAGATCTTTGGAGAGATCCTTGTACTGTCCGTTCAGGTATTTGTACATTGTAATGAGGTCTCCCCTCAGTTTTTCTAAACTGAATAATCCCAAATTTTTTAATCTGTCAGTGTATTCTAGTTCCCCCATTCCCCTAATAATCCTGGTTGCTCTCCTCTGCACCCGTTCCAGCTCTACTATATCCTTTTTATACACTGGTGTCCAAAACTGTACACAATATTCCATGTGTGTTCTGACCAGGGATTTGTATAAGGGCAAAACTATGTCTTTATCATGAGAATCTATTCCTCTCTTGATACATCCCATTATTTTATTTGCTTTAGCAGCAGCCGCCTGGCTCTGGTCACTAAAATTAAGTTTACCATCCACCAATACCCCCAAGTCCTTTTCAGCTTCAGTTTTACTAAGTAATTGACCGTTTAGCCCTGGAGTCAGTATAAGACTCTTTGTTGTCATAGCAACCTAAACCAGCCCCCATGTGACATCACAGGGGGCAGGGACCAAATCCAAGATGGCAGTGTCCATGTGTAGCCAGAATAGTTGAAGGGGTATTCCAGGAATCATAGCATAATTCATATTCAAATGGGTCATTAAAATGTAAACTAATATGTAATTAGTTGTTATTTAAAATTTTTCTCCAATTAGCAGAAAAATGTTGTTGACTTACACTATAATGGAGAATTAAAATGTTACTTGTGGAGTAGGCACAGGGCAGAAGATGGCCACTGGTCACATGTCCACATCACATGGCCTGCACCTGCCTGGACAGGTCACGTGGTCATCACCACTATCGGCTATAGTGAGTTGGTTTCAGTGCATCCAGTGTGGTCAGTGTTGTGGTGAGACATCATCTCAGTGGGGCAATGTGAAGTGATGGCAGTTATTGAGGAAAGAAAAGAATTTGTCCTATGGGGACATTATCACCCATTTGTCACATAAAATGTAACTTTTATTTCTAATTTTTAAAAGATGGATCAAAGATCATTCAACTATAAGTGAAGTTTAAAACAGACAGTGGTGCGCAGCGAATTGGGCATTGGGAATACAGGGCATACAGGGCAAATAGTGGTAGCTCCTATCAGGTATGAGTCTGTATGTAAACTGTCCGGACCATCAGACTTCTTCCTAGCTGAGTAGCCTTACTACGATGTAGCCCCTTAAACCTCCTATCTGTGAACTACGATACAGCACATTCAGAGACCAGCATTATTCCTATTATATCGCCTCAGCATGCTAAAGGGAGGAGGGGGAGTAAGGGAGGATTCCTATATATTACCCTATAGTTAGTCATCAGTCATTCCATCACACATACAATTACGCTTAATGCAAATCGCTATAGCACACTGCTGAATCTAAAATTGTAAAGTGCAAACAAGCCCCCCCCGACATGTTTCGCCACAGAATGTGGCATCCTCAGGGGTACTGCTACCTCTGAAGACGCCACGTTCTGTGGCAAAACAGCACTAGATGGATCATAATGTGTCTGTTTAGAGAGTTCTAGGAGCTAAAACAGCAATAATACTGAGTGAAATTGTAAAGTAAGGGTTTAAGAATTATATTTTTTGTATAAACATCACTAAGGGATTGAAATTTCCTTTCATGCACGAACCTCTCTAAGCCTATCTTAAACGGTTAACCTACAAAACAAGTTAGGCCCTATCCACAGGACATGTTCATCTCTATGCGGCTGACGGAGATTGCCGAGCATCTGCTCATCCCAACAGAGGTACATCGGACCCCACAGTTCTCGTGATCTGTAGAGACCCCCACTAAATAGCAAGTTAGGCCTTATCCAAAGAATAGGGTCTAACTTGTTTCATGAGAAAACCCCTTTAATCTGTGTAACATTATGCCTGGACACTTTTGTACACAAGAAATTCCTCCTAATCAATAAAGTACTATATTGTATGGCATTCTAAGAAAGATCTTAAAAACCATAAATAATTAATACAGAAGGTACATAAAATTCATCACTTTTGATTCTATAATATTTTTGAGCAAAAATTTGAATATCTTCTTCCAGTTTCTTTCTAGCAATATTTAATATATCTAATTTTCTTAATTAACTATGCAGATTGTATCGACTTTTGTCGAATCGCTGAGATTGTTTGTATTGTGGTAATTTTTTTTTCAATAGAACAACAACAAATGAGACCAATGCAATTTCTTGTTTGCTGTATTGATAGATGGAGCTGGGTTAAATTCAGCAAGCACAGCAAGCTGCATCAGATCACCACTCCCCATTCCTGGGAGAATTACTTTGTTCAGCATAAATTTTTAATTTATTACGACGTTTCAAGGAGACATACAGTAGAAATAACTCTGATAGATAAAAGATGCAAAGCATTTGGAAATGAGTCTACAATAAGCCTAAAAGCATCTCAGAGAAGTGACCTTGGTAGACAGGAAATGTGCCTTAAATAGTGCCTTAAAAGTCATATGGGGGGCAGCTGACTTTGCACTATGATTTTTTTATGTTTTATTTAGCATACATCTATGTTTAAGGTTGTTTTATGTTTTGCTAATATTTACAAAGTGCAGTACTTGATTTTTCGATCACTAAGGTAGAAATGAGTCATATATGAAGGTTTAGGTGCACAACTCAACCACTCAACTTTTTACCTAAATCAAAAAATCCCCCAATACAAGACCTTCATCTACTAGCTGGACAGTCAGTGGCTACAAGCCATTGGAAGATCCAGTGAGTATGTATAAACTGTAGAGTCAAGTAGCTTAACAGGCACATTGCAATCCACTATTACACCAGTAGTGGTTCTACCAGAGAACTCAATATTTGCTTTAGTGTTTCCCTACAGGGTCCTTGATAACTGTGGGTCCTTGCCAATCAAGGGATTATGAAAATGAGACAGTTCTTTTTAGGTGTTAGTCTATTAAAATAATTTATTGCATAATGATGATGAGAAATCATATGTTTATTTTTATGAAGAAATGTTGGACAAGGGATTACAATGCTGCAAAGCTAAATATACTCAAATGCATGTAACTGTTGTATTATATTTTTAATTTTTTTGTTGTCTCATCACCTTCTTAACAATGATTCTGGTGAATTAAATCTAGTTAGAAACATTCTTAAAAATTCTATTAAAAAGCATTGTAAAGAAGTTAGCAAACAATAATTGACGGCAGAGAATATATAACATTGCCCGACTGTGGTAGCTGTAAAGACTCTTGTTACCTGACTCCATTCATGTTGTTCAACTACTTAATAGCAGTTCTCACCATTTGTGGGAAAATAATGTCAAAAAGGCTTATGAAAGTGATGATGATTCTTTGGTTGGGTCTCCTGGGATTGCAGCTGCAGAATAGGCTGATCAGCATTACTGATAATGCTGCCGGACCCTCTCTAACACATCTAGGTGCAGGACCTTTTAGTAAAACAGGCTGAGCATGCATTTCCTGAATATCACAGGAACATAAAATGGAAATGCATTAAAACACATACAGGATAGATAGATCTGCTTTATTGCCTCTATATCATATATAGACTATATATAGACTGCATTTATTGAATTTTTATTCTATTTTTGAAATTATTTTTATTATAGCCAATTGAGTATGAATTACAAAATGAATTAAAAAATCATAAACCTATGCATTTCCTAATGCTTATTTGTGGACATGTGAGGTCTACATAGGAAGTGCTTCAGAATTGGCTTGGGCAGTCAGGGCATACACAGCTGTATGTAGAAGCTCATTAAAATACTTGCATGTAGCCTTATAGGGAACCTGTCAGTTAAACTAACTAACACTAACTAAACACATCTTTGAAAAATGCTTTTAAAGCAGTACTACTATCCCTATATTGTGGTAAAGTTCCACAGTTCTATGCATATTCATGTTTCATCTAGCTAAGCCACGCCTCCGGCTCCTTAAATGTCAAGGGACCTGCTCAGCAAGCTGAAGGAAATGAATATGCTGGACTTAGTTTAAAAGAAAGACGATGATCGAACTCACATGAGGTCATTTGCATAAATGTGAGTCAACTTTACAAACACACTGTCCAACTTTACAAGTATGGGGAGAACCAATATAGGGATAGTTGTACTGCTGCAAAATAGTCGTTTTAAAAGATATATTTTTGTAGGCTAGTTTAACTGACTTGTATATACCATGATGGATTATCACTGACAAAGTCTGTGTCATTTATTATACATCATAATTTCTGTTGATGTACCTTCCTGCAGACTATTGTACAATTATAATAATAAGAGATATTGTACCACATGAGTTACATTCTGTACCAGCCACCTGAAAATCTGTTATTACTTATTATACTTAATACATTTTGTTCTCTTTCCTTTAAGTTTGACTATGATAGTATGATACCAAATTAGGGAATAGAGCTTCTCTGGAAGCTGACCCCTAATGATTATGTGGATGTGTTCTTGCAATTGTCTGAGTGGCATATAAATGGAGAACTGGTGTACATTTTGAGTTAGCACTCCATTCAATTCTTTAACACTGTAGTTGTTACCTGGAAGCAGTGAATGGAGTGCTGGTGGGTCAAGCACACTACTGCTCCAATCATAAGGGACCCGTGTGGTTGCCATTCACTTGATGTGATCCCCAGCAATGAGACGCTTATCCCCCATTTTGTGAGGGTTGAATGTTAGTAGAGATAAGGGCACATTCACATGGCCGTCTGCGGGGACGTACATGCGGCCGCAAATTTGCGGCCGCATGTACGTCCCCATAGACCTCAATAGCGGCGCGGCGCAGATGCGGTGCCACACATGTGTGGCACCGATCCGGCCCGCACACCGCAAAAAGATAGAGCATGCTCTATCTTTTGGCGTGTGTGCGGCCGTGCGCCGCTATTCTCTATGGAGGGAGGAGGGGCCGCACGCCGGGCATACCGCTGTGTGAATGTACCCTAAACAAAGATAAATACCTTGAGTAGCATTCCTGCATCCCAAATGTTTTAGAAACACTCTGAGTGGTATTTCAGCTGTGGATGCAGTATCACATACACACACAAGGTGTTTTCTCAATATACTGTAACACATTACTTAATGAGCAAATGCTGATAGCATGAACCAGTGCAGCAGCACAGTTTTATTATTAAATAACAGGTTTTCTCTAATTATTGTTCCCTTTTTTGTGTTATTCAATTAAAATGTAGTAGTTATATTTAACTACATAAAAAAGTCACTTTAAGGAATAATAGGGGTAGCTTTAATATACAAATCTGATCCCTGCAGAAGAATTCCAGTAATATCCTGCTGGGCTAGTACAGCAGTATCATAGTATATAAGGCTGGAAGGAGACTCAAGTCCATCAAATCCAACCTTTAACAATTAAATAAATGTTTTATCCCCATAACCCGTGATATTTTTTCTCTCCAGAAAGTCATCCAGGCCTCTCTTGAACATGTACATAGAGTCCGCCATAACAACCTCCTGCGGCAGAGAGTTCCACAGTCTCAATGCTCTTACAGTAAAGAACCTTTGTCTATGGTGATGGTAAAATCGCCTCTCCTCTAGGCGTAGAGGATGCCCCCTTGTCCTGGTCACAGGCCTAGGTATAAAAAGATCTTTGGAGAGATCCTTGTACTGTCCGTTCAGGTATTTGTACATTGTAATGAGGTCTCCCCTCAGTCGTCTTTTTTCTAAACTGAATAATCCCAAATTTTGTAATCTGTCATTGTATTCTAGTCCCCCCATTCCCCTAATAATCCTGGTTGCTCTCCTCTGCACCCGTTCCAGCTCTACTATATCCTTTTTATATACTGGTGCCCAAAACTGTACACAATATTCCATGTGTGGTCTGACCAGGGATTTGTATAAGGGCAGAACTATGTCTTTATCATGAGAATCTATTCCTCTCTTGATACATCCCATTATTTTATTTGCTTTAGCAGCAGCCGCCCGGCTCTGGTCACTAAAATTAAGTTTACCATCCACCAATATGCCCAAGTCCTTTTCAGCTTCAGTTTTACTAAGTAATTGACCGTTTAGGAAATTACCTTTGAGGTCCTTGCCCTGAGCTTATGGCCTAAATCTCTGAAATCATTTTTAAGGACCTTCCACCTACCTCTTACTTTGTCATTAGTGCCAATGTGGACCATGACCGCTGGTTCCTCACCATCCCCTCCCAGTAATCCGTCAACCCGATCCGCAACATGCCGAACCCGAGCACCCGTCAAACAACACACTGTTCGGTATGCACGGTCTTTGTGACAGATTGCCCTGTGTGTTCCCCTAATAATCGAATCTCCCACTACCAGCACCTGTCTGACCTTGCCTGTGCTCCCATTACCCGTCTTACTGGAGCAGACATTCCCCTGGTTGCTAGCGGCCACGTCTTTCTGCAGCATTGCTACCCCAGAGCTGATATCCCCCTCATCCGCCAGCCTGGCAAACTTATTGGGGTGCACCAGATCAGGACTAGACTCCCTACAACTCTTCCCTCTACCCCGCCTTCTACATGTTACCCAACTAGCTGCCCCCTCACTCTGCACCTCCATACTTCCCTCCCCACACCCATCTTCCCCAGAGAGTTTGTGCTCCAGGAGCAGCAAACTTCGTTCCATATTATCAATTGCCCGCAGCCTTGAAACTTGCTCATTTAGATCCAGAATCTGGGCTTCCAGATGAGCAATTTTCACACACCCCACACAGCAGTATTCCCCCTCGAACGGCTGTTCAAGGAAAGCATACATGGCACAAGATGTACACTGTGTAGCAATGCCACTTATGGAGTCCATTATTCTAATGGGGATTACAATAGACATATGCACAGAAAGAAGAATTTACAGTCAAAGTAACACAAAACACAGCAGTTACCTGCTAAAGCCCCTCAAGCTTAAGTCCCTTAAACCTAAGTCACACTTAAGACACTGCACACACTTGGGATCAATGCACACTCGCCGCCAAGCTCACACACTCGCTTTTCTGATGCTTTTTTTAAAGGTACTGTGCCACAACACTCTGCAGAGCTCACTGCAACAAGATCTGGCTGCAAACCACCAAACAAACTGACCACAGAAATATATAAAGGCTGCTAATTAGATAGCCACACCCCACTATTAATTAGGCAGCACCTGTGACTATACTGTCTAGATAAGCAAGGTGAATGCCTCCCTATACCCCCCACACAATATACAGATTATGCAAGTAAAATACCTTCAGATCTACTTGGTTGCAATAAAATCTACTTGGTTGCAAGTATAGTCTATAAATGGACATCTGCTGAAATGTCCAGGGTTAAGGGGTTTTCCCATATAGACACTTTATTACATAATCACAGGTTGTGTCATAAATAGATGATAGGTGGGGTTCCAGACATGCATCGGTCTCTCGAACTGGGTTCTGCTGTTTCCCTTCCAGCAGCCAGGCTGTACAGAGACAGGGGCATGTACCAATTGTGGAGCAGAGTCCCTTTTATTCACATTAAGTTAGAGTGGGATTTTAGATTTTGGCACAATGGCTTAATAAATTGGCGCACCACTGAAAAAGTTCTGAATAGTCTCCACTTTCATGAAATAGAACTTTGCAGACCAGCTTTAAATTTGTGACAAAAAAGTGTCAGGAAATTAGAAGCGTAAGAAGTTGGGATTAGAAAGCTGCACCGAAATTGAGCTTCCAAAAATAAAAAAGGCATGAGTGTCGGAAAAGGCCAATATTGTGGTAACGACACTTCATAAATATGGCTTTTAAGATGAAGGTGAAGAGTGTTTTGAGCATATGCAGTCACTCTCATTTCTACTCTATGGGAGTAGCAAGCATATAGGCGGGGATTTGTTAACTGCTTTTCAACTGGTTTTTTTTGTTTGTTTTTCTTACTGACCTGTATTCCATGTTTATGTCGTGTCCGCGCCACAATATTACTGCTCTCACGCCTTTTTGGTCACACAATTTGGCCTTCTGTGGAGGTGCCTGTAGCTGGGGCCTTCTGTGGAGGTGCCTGCCTGCTGTGTGCTGCGATACCAGGCTGGCTCTGGGTTCTGGCAGCAGCACAAAGAATGGAGAAGTACCTGGATATCTAATGTGAATCCAGATACTGAGGCAGATGTCAGGACTCTGAGGGAGGCAGAGGAAGGAGGAGTGCAGTCCTGTGGTCCCAGAAAAAGCTGCACTATCCAGGACAATCTACAGCTGGAGAGTTATGTAACTGTGTTTGTGTGTGTGTATAGGTAATCTGTATGAACAGATATGTGTGAGCATGTGCAATAGGAGGGGAATTTATCAGTGCTTCTACACCAGTTTCTGGTGTTCTTCTAATTGCAAGAAATGTGTATTATTTTTGTTATTTACGCCACCTCTACACCATGTGGGCAAGGAATGGCACAGCCAGCACAGAGTGGGCGAGCATTCCCTGCATAATTTAAACCCCTTCCTCATTTGTGATGTATTAATATGTCCACTGGGTGGTTTGGAGAGGGCTTGTGGGCCAAACCCTCTCCATACAAGGTGGGTGTTTGTGGCATATTGCAGCAAACACCAACAGGTAACACCCACGATAGGTGCTAGTACCGATTGTGGGTGTTAACCCTTCAATCTCCGCTGGAAAACCTGCCGGCAGCACTGCCACACTGGCTTGGATCGTTGCTCCCCATGACGTCATTGGGAAGCGACAATCTGTCTTCATGACAGCCTCGGGTCTTTGTTAAACCTGAGGTTGTATATTTGTTGGCCATAAATTAACAGTAAGATCCACATATACGGTCATACTGAAGCATGGTACCCTAGGTGGTCTGAAAAATTGGAATGAAAAAAATAAAAATAAAAAATAAATAAATACAATGAAAACATAGTAGCGGTTATTCCAAACATTTAACTCTAGCAAATGAAAAATAGCACCCAAATGTTCAAAACTCCACTTTTTCGTCATTTTGCTAAATGTTGCGACATTTTTAAACTGTATTAAAAATCATTAACCCTGTAATGCTCTGCACCGTACATGTACGTCGCAGAGGTGTGGGGGGTTATGAGAGGGCTCGCGGGGTTGAAGGCATTAACTGTGCTTTGCCGGTGGCATTTAAAAGACTGCAACGCGTGGGCGCTGCCATCTTGGTTCCGATCGTCGCTCCCCCAAACATCATCGGGGCTCATTGTAATGAATACTGTGCAAAAATGCCATATGCTGCAATACAGCATTGTATTGCAAAATGCCTCATCTGCTGTTATTGATGGCGGTGACCCCCACAACGGAAAAAAATCGCCCAAATGTCCAAAATGAGACTTTTACACCATTTTACATCAAATAAAAAATGGAATAAAAAGTCTTCAAAATTACAGCAATGAAAACGCCGGCTCATTTTGCAAAAAAATACACCTCACACAGCTCCGTACACCAAAGTATGAAAAAGTTATTAGCCTCAGAAGATGGCAAAAAATGTTTTTCTTTTTCATACACATTTGTTTTAACTTTTGAAAATGTATTAACCCCTTAACGACTTGGCCTTTTTTAGTTTTTTCACTTCCATTTTTCACTCCCCACCTTCAAAAATCTATAACTTTTTTATTTTTCCACATAAAGAGCTGTGTTATGGCTTATTTTCTGCGTAATAAATTGCACTTCATAGTGACGGTATTTAATATTCCATGGTGCGTACTGGGAAGCAGGAAAAAAATTCCAAATGCAGTGAAAATGGTGAAAAAACACATTTGTGACGTTTTCTTGCGGGCTTGGATTTTACACTTTCACTGCATGCCCCAAATGACATGTCTCACTCTATTCTTTGGGTTGCTACGGATTATGTGGATACCAAATTTGTATAGGTTTATAATGTTTTCATACATTAAAAAAATTAAAACCTCCTGTACAAAAATTTTTTTTTGATTTTGCCATCTTCTGGCGGCAAATAACTTTTTCCTACTTGGTGTACGGAGCTGTGGGTGGGTGTCATTTTTCTGCGACTTTGATGGCGTTTCCATTGCTATATTTTTAGACTTTGTCAACCTTTGATCACTTTTTATTAATTTTTTTATATTTCCAAATGGCAAAAAAATTTTGACTTTGGACGCTATTTTTCCGTTACGGGGGTTAAACGCAAGAAAAACCGTTATTATATTTGATAGATCGGCATTTTCGGACACGGCAATACCTAATGTGTTTATGATTTTACTGTTATTAATATTAATATCAGTTCTAGGGAAAGGGGGTGATTTGAATTTTAAGGTTTTTTAGTATAATTTTTTTTTAAACTTTTTTTTTTTTTACTTTTACTACTTTTTCAGACCCCTAGGGTACTTTAACCCTAGGTGTCTGATCGATCCTACCATATACTGCCATACTGCAATATGGCAGTATATGGGGATTTACTCCTCATTCATTACTCTCCAGTCACATCCCCATTTCAGAATAAAGGGGTCCAACCTGCTCTGACCCATTTTTTTTTTTTGCATTGATATACTTAAAAATTTCTTGTAATTTGTTTGCTATCTTTAGCTATCTTCATTTTGTATTTGTGGCTGATTTTATTTCCTTCTTACATATTTGGGTAAGGTTTTTGTAAGTATCGAAAGCCTCATTGACATTCAGTTATATTTTTGAATGCCCTCTTTTTATAATCAATTGCCTTTTAAAAACGTGAGCTGCTAACTAAGAGGCTGGGCCCCTGACGAACTTCTGTCATGGTGCCCCCCTCCCCTTAGTACAAATTCACACGAACGTGTGCCCGCCGTACTGTAGCACAGCAGGCCACGCAGTGCACAGGACAGAAGGAGGGGGGTGAGCGCTCACAGGGCGCAGCAAACAACCATACACAACAGCAATATACACTCCCACAGCACATACACCATATACATTACAACTCAACACCAGTGCAGCAACTCACTACACAAAACAGCAAACCGCACATGTCAGCACAATACATACAAAAGCATATTCATACACTCAATGAAAAGAACATACAAAACCACAGCACCACCACACAGCCATATCAAACACAGCATGCCTCCCACACATACTAGAGAGACTTAAAGTCGGTTGTTGCTGGCGGCCGCATTTGGCAGGAGGAGGATCGAACAAAGCGGAGGACCGGGGGACGGGCGGGTCTCCAGAGTCTGTGTCCTTCGGCGGACGGGGCATCCAGAGGCTGTCGCTGTGTCTCCGTGGGAGGGGAGGATAGCATGGACACTGGGGGAAGAGCGGCCAGCGTTGTAAGCGCCAGGGAGGGAGAGTGGCGGCTGGGCTGTGGGGAGGGCAGGAGAAAGGAATGTCAGCTGCCGATGCAGCCAATGTATGATGGCCCCCCGGTCTCAACTGAACCCCCTGCCCGCAATAGTACGCCACTGCTGTAAGCCACGCAGGGTGTATCTAGCAAGTCTATACGTGTTACCTATTGGAAGTAAATTAAGAAGTAATAAGAACCTAGGATATATTGTTCAATTTCTCCCATTTAACATTAGTATCATTGATAGTATCTGATCCCAGTCTATATCCTGTAGTGCAGTGCCCTGAATTTCTGGATGATCTTCTGAAATTCAATGTTTTCGATTTTCCCACCTGTTTTTGGTTTTTACAGTTTAAGAGGAAATAATTATATTATAATCGCGGTTCCCAGGGGTTCCTCGGACAATCTCCTCATGTGTAGAAATCACAAGGACTACAATGCATCACCTCTTGTGGGATCTTCTACAGCTGCACAATCACTTATCCTGCAGAAAGTTGATAAAATGTCTCCCTTCCAGATGAAGAAGAGCCTGACCCAATTTATATTTGGAAAGTTAAAGTCCCCATTATCACTACGGTCCCCCTTTGCAGCCCGCTCCAGCTGTTTATATAGGTGACACTCCGCATTTTTTTTCAAAGCTCTTCTGGCTTTAATTTCAACACACAAAGTTTACAGCCCCTACACTCTTCTGAGACCACTGTCTCATTCACAATCACTTTTAAGTCCTTCTGACACACAGACATACACCACCTCACCTCCCCTACTATTTCCCTGTCTTTCCGAACAGTGTAAAACCTGGAATATTAACACCCAACTGTTCCTCTAATACCAAGCCTCAAGCTCACCCATTTGCCCACATACTTGTCTGGCGTTGTGACATATACTTAATTTTCCAAGTTATTTATCTGATTTATTGTAATTTTACTGCCACATATATTCACATAATTGTTTTGTCACTTGTGGATCTCCTTATCCACTGCCTTAGTCACCCATACACCACCCGCCCACCTCACCACCCACCAACATAACCTGTCCCCTCTCTGACCTGTCTACCCCTTTTGTATCTTCCTTTTCCTCCTCCCCCGATCCTAGTTTAAATACTTCTCCACCCCTGCTGGGGTCTTCTCCCGCAGCACATCAGCTCCCCTTCAATTTAGGTGCAAGTTATCTGTGGAAAATAGCTTGTACCGCAATGAAAAGTCAGCCACGTGCTCTAGGAACCCAAATCTTCTCTGTAAGTCAAGTGTTTTTAAATAGGGGACCCCTGTAATACAAATGAGATAATTTTAACATTTCACATCAAATTAGATATAAATATAATGTCCCATATAATATCAAACCCTTTTAAACTGCTCTATGGCAAACCACACTTTTACAGACCGTATCCTCTGACTAGAAAATACTTGGAGCTGTTTATGCTAGATACTTTATTTTATTCATGCAATAATGAAATGAAATGACTAATACTGTTGCACAAGATTTCTTTCTTTGGAATCATATTGCTTATCAGTGTCAAGATAGAGAAGATAAACTAAACCAAATAGTGATATGTATTCTTGCAAAATCCAGTGCTGACTAAGGCGGTACGCGCGCGCCGGTTCCTGAGATTTAAAGAGTGGACACGCCGATAATTTGCTCTTACTGGCCACCTGTTCTGCTTAAATTCCAGCCCTTTCCTGTGTCCCCTGCAAGATCTTTGTGCCATACATCCCTTCAGAAAGCTTGTCTACACCCTTTTCTTGTATTCTGAATTCCCATTGTGCCCTCGGTTACGGTATTGACTCTGATCCCGTGCTGCCTGTCCTGACCTACTGCTACTGCTACTGCTCCCCGATTCCATCCTTGTGCTGTCTGTCTCAACCTCCTGCCTGTCCCTGACCACAAGTTTGCCAAAATATTCTGTCCTTGTTCCACCACCTGTGGAACGACTTTGTGGTACCACGCCACAGCAATTAAAAATGGGGAAAGCTATTTTGATGAATTTTGTGGCAGCTACATTCTTTTTTGTCTATATTGTACCAATTGTATTGCATGAAATACATAAAGATTATGTATGTGAAATAAAGATTTTGTGATTTTTCATAAAAATTGTGCATTCTCTCCTTTTCTTGATGCATTACAACTTTGATAGGAGTTCTTCTACTGATTACTTCTCAGGCAAAGCACAGTAATGTTTCTCTTTCTTTGTGTATAGACAGGATACAATATAGACACTGCACGGTACTATGATACAGGACATCTCTCAAGCTGCACCAATTCTCTGGAATGACCTTCCCCAGACTATGAGACTAATAACCGACCTCCAAAGTTTCAAACAAGCTCTTAAAGAGAACCTGTCTTTTTTAGCACACAACCACCCCCCCCAGTCCCCACAGAGCATAGTACATACACTGCCAAAGAGTTTTTGTATAAAAAAATTGGTTTTAGAAAAAAAGATATATAGTACCTTTCAATGTCATGTGCTCTGTGCCTAGGCACTTGCCCCCTGGGAGTGGCTATAAAAGACAATGGGGCTTATTTACTAAGGGTCTGTGGATCGCATTTCCGTCGGACTTCCCGACGCTTTCGGGATTTGCGCCGCTGGGACAGGTATTTAGAAGGGGATTGTATCGCACTCGATCGGATTTTAGCACGGGATTTAACATTTAAAGTGTGTCACAAGAACAAGCACTTACATGCACCAGGAAGAAGAATGTGAACTCCGGCGGACCTGAGCAGGGAAGCAACACATGCAGGATATCGGACACACAATGTTAGTGAATGGCGGCACAGTGCATTCTGGTAGGACAATGCACATTGGGAACGTGCCAGGGATGGGTAAGTAAATGTGCCCCAATGTGTGCTCAGCACACCATGATCGGACCCCATAGGCGTCTATGATGATCAAAATCTGCCCGCAAATATGCAACCGGGTATTACGTTTGTGTTCCAGAGGGCCTAAGGCTATTGTTCCTGTTTCTATGTAGTAAGCGTGGTTCTGGTTCTGTAAATTTAGGGTGGGCCCCTAGAATCCGTTTCACTGGTTGGCCTTAGGTACCTCAGTCTGACACAGGCTAAACACTTATTGGTTTCTGATGCAGCATGTCCATGTCTTTTCAGCTTGGCTCCTTATCCCATCCTCCTTTCATACTTTCTAAAATCTGTAGTCTGTCTTCATTGAAGGAAGAAGAGAAGGATTATAGAAGTGGATAGATGCATTTTCCTCTAAGATATATTACAAAGTTTCATCTAAACTTTTCAAAACTTTTGAACAAGTCACTCAATAGCTTGTACAAACACCTGTAGCAGTAATAGCTTGACATATTTATTGTCTGCATGACTTTTTAAGTCTCTCACATTGTCCTGGGGGAAATTCAAAACTCTTCTTTTCAACATTTCATTTGAGGTTTGTGGGCATTCATTTATGCACAGCTCTATTCAGATCTAGTCATAGCACACGAATTAAGACCTATATTGTGACTATACCATTGCACCAACTTTATTCTATTCTCTTTCAGCCATTCTATTGCAGATTTTATGGTGTGTTTTGGTACATTGTCCTGTTGCATGACCCAGGTCTCATCTGCTCAAAGGTCATGTAGATTGTCCAAATTCAACTTTGCCAAATTTAGATATGTATATATGAGTATAAACCAAACCTGGGAAAACCTATTGACTTGAGTATAAGCCAAGGGAGGGAAATGCATTGGTGCTAGCCCATGCCAAAAGTATATAGCCAGCCTTCTACTCCTAGTATATAGCCAGCCAGTGCCCCCTAGTATATAGCCAGCCAGTGCCCTCTAGTATATAGTTTGAGTAGTATATAGTGTATATAGTTAGTTTCAGCACATTATACTCAAGTATATTCGGTAGTCAGAAATGAAGACAGTCTATTAAAGAGTAGAAAGAGCTGAGCACATTCATATATATATTGGTACATAATGTTGAAAATCACCAGGAAATTGAAAACCCCTAGTCTTAGGCTGCAAATGAAGAATCAGGACATGCTGGTCCCAGCTTGTGATTCAGTTATCTTATATGTAGTGACAACCTTAATTAAATGTATCATATTTTATGCATAATTTTTTATTAATTGACCCATTATATATAGTGCCTCTTTAATTTAATTCTGTTATATACAGTGCCTTCATAATTATATAGTGTTCTCCTATGTACAATGCCTTGCTAATAATCCACTGAATTTATGTCAATGGCTCCTCTTGTCTAGGGTTTTGAATAACAACATAGGTGGTAGAATGTCATGTGTCCAATGTCCTGTAGAGTGGCACATGCAGAAGAAAGAAGCCCTGCCATCTCAATCAATACAATCTGCCAGACAATCAATTGGCAGGGCTTATCAGAGACGCAAACACAAATGGTGATTTCAGCCCACACAGTGATGGTAAAAGGACAGCCTGTCAGATTTTACCAGCACTCCTCTGGGGAAAGCCTTCACCATAGCATAAGTGGTTAGGAGGAACTGTAGACAATTTGCAGATTAGGGTTCTAGGCACAATTGTGAGCAAAAGCTAAAGTTATTCCACTGCTAGGAGTCTACCAAAACACCATTCAAATAAAAACAATATTGTGTAGGACACTTGATCAGTTTACCAGACATACCTTTCCAGATTGCCTTAATTTAGTTAAAATTCAGTTTTTATCTTTATGATAGTTTCTCATGCTGGTGCTCCAGTTTTGTTGTTTCTTTGTTGATTATAGGCACCCAGCACAATAGATTACATTTCTGCCATAAAGAAAGAAAAGAAACAAAACATTGTATGTACAGGCCCCCTTTCTTATTTCACAGAGAAACTGTAAAAAATTGAAAATATCTGAGGAGATTTCGGAACTGGAAGACTACCTTTAAGTCACTATTATTAGACAGCATTACCACTAATTGGAACACGTTTGAGGTCAGTTTGAGGATAATCTGTCAAAAATGTAATGGGGTATTCCCACTTCCGCAAAGTAATGTTATTGTTTGTATAATGAAAAATAATCAATTCCTCAAGGTTTTCCTCTACTTGCTGTCATTTTATAGAAGGATTCTATTTTAAAGGGGAAGTCCCACCTCACCTACTACAGCTAATTCAATCCCTAACCCCCCCAAAAAAAATTTCTTGGATTCATTGTTATTTTTTATTTTTTAAATTACCTATATTCCCATAATATACAGTAAATTGGGCTAACTTCCCCTACTAACGGCCCTAGATACGGCTGTGCAGGCGCTTAGAATGAGGGTGTGTGCAGCATTGCCGACAAGACGATCCGCCTCTCTACAAGCAATGTGCACATCCTAACATTTATTAAGATGAACATGGATCCCATGCAACCTGATTTTGCCAGTGTCGAATAAGTTCCTCATATCACTTTCCAATTTTTCAGTTAGGCATTCCCGGAATGTCACCTCCTAATTTTTTTAGGTCTACATTCCTCGCACGTCACTTTCCAAATTTTTCAGTTTTACATTTCTGGAAAATCAACTTTCAATTTTTGCACCAGATTATTAAAGACTGGTGCACGCGCCAATCACGCTGCACGCTGGGCCTGCACCACAATTACAGTATGTTGGACAGAAATATGGTGGCCGCTGCTAATCGGCACTGGATGCCCCTTGAGGTGCAGAGTTTAGGGTTGCAGCAGACACAGTGCAGCAACAACACAAAACTGACACAAACACATACATACGTGTGCAGGCAGCTTTAAAACAACTGGCTATTATGTTTTTCTTGTTTTTTCTGTAGGTCACAGTCCTGTGTGTGAAGCAACCCTAGATCTTCTCAAATACTAAAGCTTTGTAGCTCAAAATGATATCCTTCCACCTGCCTCTACCAATTCCAACATTTTCTTACTTTTAATTTTCAAATAAAGACCACATTGAATTGGACATTCTCCAGCAATAATATGTAAAGAGCAATACAATAATAACCACAAGGGTAAAATACATAAGGAAGTGCATTGCTTTGGCCTTTAACCAAGTTCCAAGATTTGATTTGTATAATATTAACTATGTACACTCCCATTAAAAAAATAGCTTCTTCTTCTTCAAAAACAAAAAACGTCAGAGTATCCATGTGCATTCGGATACTAAACACAGCATAAACAAATGAGCCGTAACAAACATCTCAGAATCCTTCTCTGCATCCTGATCTGACCCTAACCACACAGGATTTATTGACTTATTTCTTGAATCCCAACCAAATCCAGTTTCTTAATCAAGGATATTCATTGATAATGGTTCAGCTTCTCATTTACCCAGCTGTGTCGATATGTTTGCTCTGACTTGGGCTGCTCATTGTTTTGCAATGTTCATGTTTCCTAAAGCTCTTATCTAGTTCTCTACAAACAAATCTGTAATTCTGCAGTCCCATTAAAGGAGTTTTCTGTGATTAAAGGTTCTTTTTAATTTTACAACAAATAATGAAAAAATAATTGTAAATAATTAATTTAAAAAATATTGTGTGAATTTAGCTTTCTGTGATTGTCTCTTTGATGAAGTTTAATAATTGAATAGGCATTGTGACCTTATGAGGGACACTGGAGGGAATGAACCAAGGAACACTTAAAGGAAACCTACCACTACAGATCTACCTATTAAGGTACATGCGGTGGTAGGTCGATCTAATGTATGTGAGGGTAGCCCTTTTTAGGGCTAAAACTTTACTCCCCTCGATCTTTTCTAATCTTTAATCAGGGTAATATGCAAATTGTCTAAAGTGGCTACTTGCGTGTGGAGTAGCCGGAGCTGCGCAGAACTCCGTGTAGCCTCAGGTCTGGATATTCCACTCCCCTCTTTAGAAAATTTGCATATTACCCTGATTAAAGATTAGAAAAGATCGAGGGGAGTAAAGCATTAGCCCTAAAAAGGGCTATCCTTACATACGTTAAATGCACCTACCACCGGATCTACCTTAATAGGTAGATCCGTAGTGTTTCCTTTAACTATGATTTGTAAAGCGCAACAGAATATGATGGCACTATATAAATAAAGATTATTTTTATCTATTCTACTGTTTTCTTATGAAGAGAACATACTGCACTGTACTTATATGCACAACACAGGCTTCAGGTATAAATTTCACATAAGGGTGCTGGCATTTGGAGCCATACCAGTCATAGTGGTTAATGATTGAACACATGTACATTGTTTATTTGTTGACTCTAAAATAATTAATTTATGATTTATAGACTATGAGAATAAAATAAAATCCCGTGGTGAACACAGTACTTTGCTCTATTTACACATCAAGTATCCTGCAAACTAACTTTTAATGGGCTGCTTAACTGCTGCATTGGCTGTAAACAGACGTCACTGTGTAACCAAAGACACAATAGTCTGGGCTGACGGCTATCCAGGTCTACTCCTTAATATGCTAAATCAGTACACAGACTCATTGAATTCTTATCTATTACCCAAATATATGTGCAGTTTCATTCTGTATATAAGAACAGTGATATGCTGGACTGGAACAAAGAATGAGTGCCAGCTCTCTGATTAATTGCATTAGAGCAGACATCATTTATTAAAGGGGTAGTCCAGTCACAGCAAGTTTGGTGGACATGGGATAACTTTGTGATCGGTATGGTCCAAGTGGTCTGAGCCCCATGGATCATGAAAATGGTTTTCTATTGTACTCTAAATGAATGGAGCAGCAGATTGGAGATGAGGAGTGCTGCTCCAATAACTGTCTATGACACTGATGGAGTACTGTTCTCAGTTACAGGTGCTTGTGTGACCAGCTGCTCTGTTCATTTGGGGGTGCAACAGACCCCTGTTCTTGTGATCCATGGGGCTCTTACCATTGGGTCACCCACCAATCAGTAAGTTATCCCTTATACTGTTAATAGTGGACAACTTGATGTGGCTGGACAACCCCTATAAAGTACATCTACCAACAAGATCAAACATAGTAAAGCAAGCACACTTTCATGTTGTTGTATGTCTGTAGGCTCAATAGTATAATTTTAAAAGAATTGCAGAGGGGGCATACACAAGCATGTGAGTGTGCTTAGTTTACGAACCTTGATCCTGGTGGTAGGTTTCCTTTAATCATATTAAAGAGTATTTTGCCTGTACCAGTTTTGATGTGTTTTAGCCTCTGTCCTATTTTACCACAGAGGTAAATGTTACAAAGTGGTAAAGATGATTTTATGAGCCTATTTCATATTGCTGATGAAAATGTAATTTTTTTAGGGTAGATAGTCTTTTTTACTGAATTTATATGTTTTTCAACAAGGCTACTTATTGCAGTCAGATTTTGCAAAAGCACTATTATACAGTCAAATCATAGCAATATCTTTCCTCAAATGTATTTCTCCCTCAGATCCATATTTCTATACAAATTCTAGGATGGTACATGACACCATCACACTGACATGGTATGATGCACTTCAAAGATGTTGCACAACCCAAGTGGGTTTATAAATTGTATTTGAAATATAAAATTTCCTGCTATATCTAACAGTAAGGTGGGTTGTCCACCTTCCCTGTAAAACTGTACATGTCAAATGGCTGTCACCTTCCCTGTAAAACTGTACATGTCAAATGGCTGTCATTTAATGCCATTTCCGAACATGTTGAATAGGCAGGCGCAGAAGTACATTATACCCACATCTTCCTACTCGCTACCAAATTATTATTAACTTTTAGGCCAAACAATGGACTCATTACTGATTGGTTGATGACAGTAAAAAAAGGACTGTGGAGATAAAAAGACACAGGTCCATCAAGTCCAATCTATAAGATTAAAAATGTTTTCCTCCCATAATATGTGATATTGTTGCTCTCCAGAAAGTCATCCAGGTCTCTATTGAACATGTACATAAAGTCCACCATAACAACCTCCTGCGGCAGAGAGTTCCATAGTCTCACTGCTCTTATAGTAAAGAATCCTGGTCTATGATAATGGTTGCACCACCTCTCCTCTAGGTGGAGAGGATTGTCTTAGTCATAAGAAGGGTATAAGAAAATCTTTGGAGAGATCTCTGTACTGCCCATTCAGTTGTGTCTACAATGTAATGAGGTCTATCCTTAGTTGCTTTTTTTCTAAGCTGAATAACTCCAAGTTTAGTAATGTGTCATCGTATTCGAGTCCTCCTATTCACTTAAAAGTTTGGTTGCTCTTCTTTGCACCCATTCCAGTTTGTGTGTCACTTGTGTGACCAGCAATTTGTATTATGTGAAAATGTGTCCTTATTATGAGAATCTATTCCTCTCTTAATACATCCCATAATTTTATTTTCCTTATTAACAAGTCTTTTTCAGCTGTACTTTTACCAAGTAATTGACTCTTTTGTTTCCATGGCCCAATTCCATAACTTTACATTTATCTACATTAAACCCCATCAGCCATTATTTTACAGATAATAATATCATCTGCAAATATATAAAAATGTGCAGTATTAATCCTCTATGAGGACATCTGCCCATTTATTTATCCATCTCTTCCTCACATTTACCTCTATCTTATCTACAGGGAAGGCATTCTATAAGATTTATAGTGTGTCTGTTGGAATTTTGCCTATGTGTTAAGATTTTAGGTCAGGTTTAGGTCAGACACTGATTTTGGAACTGACTTTTAAGTTATCTTTGCCTTTGTGGACCAAAAGAGTTTGAAGTACACAATTGTCCAAAATATCTTTACATGCTAAAACATTTGGATATCTTACCATTGGAACTAAGAGGCCTAGGTCAAACGAGCATGTTTCCTTACTCCAAAAGGTACAGTTGACAATGCAGTAAGGAACCAAAATGAGACCTTTCTATAAGACTGCCACATAGAGAAACATGACGTCCACCCCATATAACACATATCACTGCTGAGTAGTGTTTCCATGCTTTACACCACTTGGCATTGTAATTGGTAGTATACGGCTTACATGAGGCTGTTTGTCACATAGTTTTTTTGGTGATGGCAGATTACAATTATTGAATCAGCATAGCATTGGTGACTTTATACAGTGCATTTTGCTGCACCTTTATCTTTGTGACTTTACATGTCCTGCATTTTCATTGCTGTGGTTTCTTAACAATTATTCAAGTATAAAAATTAAGAGAGCTGATTATAAAATATCTAGTAGGGAAAAAATGTAAGCACTTAATTATGACAATGGTGATATAACAGATTGATTTAACAGAATAAAAGCATAAATTCCAGTACATTAGGGTAAGTACATAGTAATGAACAGCTGCAAGCGCACATCTTAGGTCTTACAATTCAAATATCCAAAGCTACATGTACTCATATTACAGCTGTATACATATACTGGTTGTCTGTAGAGGTTGAACAAGCTATTTTTAATAAGTGTTGTTAAAGGGTGACTCCATGGTAAGGAAATAGACAGGCATAGCTATGATAATGGGCCTCAACAAAACATCTCAATTTAATGACTATCAATCTTTATATTTAGAAAGAATTTGAACTTTAAAATAAACGACGAAGAGCAGGTATATGCATAAATAGTCACTGGTTTTTTTTCTCCATGTATTTTGGAAAGCAATGTATTTAGTAAAATTACATTATTAAATAGTAATACAATGATTCATAGGCTATAGTGAGGGGGTTACTTATTGTCTTGTTACATCATTGTAAATGCGTAAACAGAATTTCAAAGTTCATTTTGAGAAAAACAAATACAGGGAAGCTCGGAAACATCTGTATAAGTTATTCAGGAAACAGTTACATGAAGGATCAGAGGTAAGTAAACCCAATGAAAATATGGTATCACAGTATTTGCAAGGAGATTACATGCACAATGTACACGATCATGTATAATAACAATTTTTACTTTGAGTCAGGCAGAAAGTGTGCGGTGGGGATTCTGCTGCCAAAGTGTTACACGTGGTGCCCATGATCATTTCACCATTTTACATGATTAATCTATACCTATATTAAGTACAGTTTCACATTTCACAATAGATTGCAAAAGCCTGCAAATGATTTCATTCACGTATGTAAGTTTCTGTGTCATTAACAAAGTTAACTAACTTTTGCTATGTGTGATGAGAGCACATTGTGTAAGAATTAGACTATTGTCACCTCTGGGTAAATAAAGCATAGACACATGAAGTTGAAGCAGTTCACATCTTTATATGGAAATGAGCAATCTACAGTCTTTAGCAATCTATTAAGAATGAATAAGTATCTTTCTTAAAGGGTGGAGCAAGGAAACAAAATACAAGCGGGGAGTGACTGCAGGCAGGTAAACCTCTGCACTTGTGTATTCAGGAATCACTTGTATGCCTGGAACATTTACAAATTCTTGCTGATGTGACATGGAGCTTAGTGAAAAAATCCCAGATGAATCTATTGGTCACACTAACTCTGCTTTTCAGGTAAGTCAATATAGGTATATTGTATTACTAGAAATTAAGTACTAGCTATGTATACATTGACATTTAGTATATAATCGTCATCATCGTACACCACTAGTATTCTTGATGTTCTGTACCATTGACACTGAATCTGTGCTATCAATAAGCGAGTATACTAAGCAAGTGAGGAACAGGTGCAGGGAGCCACACAATAACAAATATAGTAATACAATAGATCTGTGCAAATTGCCAAGCACTCCATGTTATGACTTGTTCATTTGAATACTTTTTGCCAAATAGCATTGATGACTGGTGAATGAGCTTAGAGGTGTGTACTGCATGCTTCAACCTCCAGCTCATAAAACAGAAAAGAGGAACTAAATGAGAAACTTTTAATATTCATGTACAACTGAGATTATTACAATTTCTTTTTGAAATAGATCCCCAAAGTATATGTGTATCAAAATAGAACATTGAGATTTTTTGGCTTTATTGTGCAAACAAACTCTATTTTTTTCATTTGAAGCTGCTCACTCAATTCTTGAAAGTGTATCGGTGAGTGAGCGTGGTTAGCCTCACAACAAATTAACATAAGCAACCTGTTAAAGGGAACCTACCACCACGAATCTACCTATAAAGGTAGATCGGGTGGTAGGTGGATCAATAGGACGTGAGGATAGCCCTTTTAAGGGCTAATCCTCACATCCCCGCACTGTTTTGTGAACTTATATTATAGCTTTATGCTAATTTTGTTATGCGGCTACTGGGCCGTGGAGTAGCCGCAGCTGTGGCTACACGGCGCGGCTACTCCATGCCCCAGTAGCCACTTTACCCCTCCTACCCACAATCTTCGGCGCGCAGCTCCTTACAGCAGGCCCGCGCATGTGCGGTCACTGCTCCGAAACAGGCCCGGGCCTGCTGTTCTGCCAGGCAGACGGCAAGTGTCGTGGCAGGGCGCGCACTGCAAGAGCTGCACGCCAAAGATTGTGGGTAGGAGGGGTAAAGTGGCTACTGGGGCGTGGAGTAGCCGCGCCATGTAGCCACAGCTGCGGCTACTCCACGCCCCAGTAGCCGCATAACATAATTAGCATAAAGCTATAATATAAGTTCACAAAACAGTACGGGGACATGAGGATTAGCCCTTAAAAGGGCTATCCTCACGTCCTATTGATCCACCTACCACCCGATCTACCTTTATAGGTAGATTCGTGGTGGTCGGTTCCCTTTAAAGAAGTCACCAAAAATGTCACAATCTTACTCCACTTAAGGCTTGGTTCACATCAAAGCTACATGTTTCTTGTACACTTTGCACATTATCCAAAGTCATCCATTCAACATGTGTTCCACAGATGGTTCCATTTTGCCTTGCTCCTATTGTTTGTAATTCAAAAATGTGGGCTGCAGCACTATTTTTTGTTATAAATAATAGAAGGGAATGACAATATGCCCTGAGTGCTGATGTTAATTCAACCTTAGGGCTCATTCACAGAGGCAGGTCCATTGAGCATCCATTTTAGTAGTTTATGTGTGAGTATTGCATCGACTTGCTTTTTTTCACGTATGTAAGGCATCCAGTTATACGTTATTTTAGCATATGCAAATGGTTTTCAAAATTTGTTGGCAAAACCCCCAGCGCCCAAGCATCTGAGAAAAATGGAGCACTTTTGGATGTTCTTCATATCCCAACCTTTTCTTTTTGTATGAATCCATTGACTTCTATTGGTCTGCAAACGTGTAAATGCTCCATTTGCTCCATTTTTTTTTTTTACAGTGAATGGCATATAAACAATAAAGCATCAGTATTCAGCCAGGAAATCAGTTAAATGTCAGAGATGTCAATGCACAACTAAGCAAAAAGATTTCCTCATAGTGCCGATTATGATAAGAATCCGTACTAACATTTCTATATATGTATTTTGTATTTTTATAGTTAAAGTATTTTTTTAGGGGGCAAAAAACAAAAAAGGTAAGCAGTAAAAAAGGCATACTTACCCTGCTAGCTTATAAGATAATGGAAGTAATCCATATTCCAATACTCATGGAAAATCCCTTTAATTTGCCTTTTAATATCATTTGCAGTTGCTGAGCTTTAATGCTATCCCATTGGGTGATGGCATTGGGATATTAATTATTCAGTAAGTTGGTTGCTGCCTTAACATTTATTCCTGTCAGGCTATGAGGATCAGATGACAACCTATGCTGATTAATTTATTATTTTGTGCTCAAAAACACATTTACACTAGGTGTAAGAAAAACGTCTGTTATTGATTGAAGTCGTTGGAAGCCATTGTTTTATTGAGTCTATTTAAGTTCTGTAAATAAATAATAGATATTCAGTGTGACAGGAAGACTCTGAATGATGGTTTCCAAAAGGTGATGATTTTTAGATTAGTAAAGTAGACTTAGTGTGAACTGGACTAATGATATCATTCTAACCACTTTAGAGATAATATTTATTTGGCCCCTAATTCCAGCCGTCAGCTGTCTTTACACAATAACTTTGAGTAGAATTAATTTTATTCATCTTTTGGTTTCTGTTCTTACTTGACTAACATTTTACTAGATGACTAACATTTCCGATTAGAGTCCCTATGTGTTATATCATTTGGGGCTCTACAGAATGGATTAATAAATGAGGCCTGGAATTCAGATGTACAAAATCAGTTGTTTTCTGTATATTAATTCAGCAAATATGTTAGTTACAAACCATCTTACAAGAGGTAATAGGATTAGTAGCTTTTACAAGAGGCACATATTGTGAAAGTTACAAATAGTCTAATAAAGAGGGCACAGTTCCTGGTACATAGACCGATGCTAATTAACACAGGCTTTGATATAGAAATAAATCTGGGGAATCCTTAGAAACAGTAAGTAGTTCACAATTCACAGTTATTCATTGTGATTTCTGCACTCGCTGGTCTCTGTGCAATATTTTATCCATTGTCCATACATTTTTCACATTGGGCATTGGTTCTCCTAGCATCTCAAGACAGAGGGCTGGCTGATTAAAACAATTCTCTCTTTAGCAAGAGGCCAATTTCATCCCATTTATATAGTTAAATGCAGAGATGTAGCTTAAAGCTGCTGTGCCTGAGGGTAAAATCTGACTTTATTGTATGTGGTAAACTCATGGTTAACCATCCTAATGTGCCATCCTAAATGCCCCACTCTTGGGTTTCCTCTCACTACTGTAGGTTAGAACTTCAATGTGTGCACTATCCTTCCCCAAGGTGGAGTGCCAAATGATGACTACTGCTATATTTTTCAGGGGGATGTAATTTTGTTGCGCAATTTAATGGGATTAATGATTTGGCTCATGAACCAAAAGGTTAAGAACTGACTCCACATTCAAGAAGGTGAAATAGACATCTGGAGACCAGCTTTTAGCTAGTAAAATTGTGCATCAGGAACTGCACCACAAAAAAGGTCGGAAAAATAGAAGCCGCGCCACAATTTTGCCCCCCCCCCCCAAAAAGAACAAGCCGTGAGTGTCAGAAAACTACCCAAATTGTGACACTGAGACTTCATAAATATGGCGCAAGAGGCACAGCAAAGGGAAAAAAATCTGCCAGTTTTCCATTTGAAAACAGGATACTGGCCCACATTTATTAAAGTGTTTGTACCTGTTTTCTGTCTGACTTTGTTCTAAAAAGAACATGCAGACTGTTTGCACATTTATTTATAAAGTGTCTTCGCTAGTTTTATGTCGTGGCAGCACTGTGCCCGACAAGGAAAAAAGTGCACCAAAAGAGACTTGTTAGTGCTTAATCGGACCATGCACAACAGTTCTGTCTGACATGAGCCACAGTTCTGCAGCATGAACAAAGTGCACCAAAAAACATTTACACAATTTACTAAACATTTACTAAAGGCTATACATGGTATTTCACAGTACATCAGGTATTGCATACATATTATCAGCAGTAACATATCTCAGTAATCAAAGTTGGGGTATGGCTCAACATAAGAGGTACACGAAACCTAGGTCTAGGAGCGCAGGAATCACATGCACCTAGCAGATGCCCCATGCTGTACATACCTTCGTACTGCACGCTGCATATGTATTTTTCATGTTATAGTCTTTAATCTGTCAGGGCGCGTTCACACATTCCGCTAGCGTCGCGTTATGAACACGACGATAGCGGAATGCGTGAACGCGCCCTCAGTCTTTTTATGTTGCTATTATCCATTTAAAAGTGAAGTTTTAGGTGTCTCCAATTCTTTCACTGAAGTAACATAACATAGAAAGGAAAGCATATCAACAGACTATAACCCATAGAAGCATTCATAAAGGATACAAGATATTCATATTGTCATTCAAACATCTTTTGGGCGTAATAGAAGAACTTCACAGAATGAAGCAACTCAAAAATATATAAGCCTAAAGGAAACCTTAAAGTATTTATTGGGTTAATAAATGTAAAAGCAGAAAGGAAACCACAATGTTTACCTTTATTACATTCCAGACTCCTCCTCTCCATCTCATGAAGAGTAATACCAGAAGTGTGTAGTGTGTCTTCTGTTAATAACTCACAAAGGAAGTATCCATCACATAGACAGCACAACAATATATAATAATTAATGATTATTGAATCACCAAGTCAACACAGATTTAAATTGCTCATTTGAAAAATGCCTCTAGAGTTAAAATAAGCAATGTATAATGCGGTCATTGGGCTCACAAGATTTGCGTATCTGTTGCACAAGATGAAAGTGTGGTTTTTTTTGCCTATATCTTAGCTTTTGTTTTTTTTCCATTATATTTAGTAAATCATTTCACCAATAAATATTTCACCATTCAGTAATCAATAATCTAGTGCAAGTGCAGGGCAGTTAAAAAATGACTGTGAAACTTAAATATTTCTCACCTCACACAAGGAATTCAGTGTGTCCTTAATACAAAACATGAATAATATGAATGAACCTGGCAAATGGCTTTAAAACTGAGAGGCAAATCATAGTGGTTGTAGAAGGTGGGCATATAGTTTTGAAATGAGAGATTATATGCAGATCAATTCTGGTCCACATACTTATATGTAACAGACTTAGGACAAATTCACACTGCTGTTGACGGAACTCCTTACATCATAGAGATCTATGATGTAAGGAGTTCCTGCTTTCTTACTAAACAGCAGTGCTGCCAGTCTAAGCAAGATTATATTGTTAGGCCCCTTCCACATCAGAGTCGGATCAGGGTGCAATCAGGGTTTGGTTATCAGAGTTCAATCAATTTTCAGTCAGAGTTTGTTCAGTGTCTCAGTTTTTCACGCGTGTTTTCAATGCATTTTCAATGTAATTTTAATGTGTTTTTCATGTGGAGATTAGTGCTACTGTTTTTTAACCCATTACCGACATGTGACGTAGTATTACATCACATGCCAGGTGCGGGTGCATGGAGATTGCTCACTGGCGGGTCATGGGTGTTTTCCCGCTGATCGCCGCCAGCAAAAATTTTTCCGAGGAACGTCGCTCCCCGTGACTTCATCGGGGAGCGGCAATCCATCGCCATGGTAGCCTTCGGATTAACCTATTCATTACAATGTGCTATCAGCACATTGTAATGAATAAGGAGTAAAATCCCCATATACTGCCATACTGTAGTATGGCAGTATATGGTAGGATCGTACAGACAACCTACGGTTAAAGTACACTAGGGAGTCTGAAAAATAGTAAAAATAAAAAAAGTTTTAAAAAAAATTATGATAAAAAAACCTAAAAACTCAAACTCTTTCCCTAGAACTGATATAAATATAAATAAACAGCAAAAATCATAAACACATTAGATACTGCCGCGTCCGAAAATGCCCGATCTATTAAAATAGAATGATGGTTTTTCACTGCGTTTAACCCCGTAATGGAAAATTGCACCAAAAGTCGAAAATGGCACTTCTTTGCCATTTTAAAAAAATAAAAAATTCTATAAAAAGTGATCAAAAGGTTGTACAGTCCTAAAAGTGATAACATTGTAAACGTAATCAAAATCCGCAAAAAAACTACAACTCCCAAAGCTCCGTACAGCAAAGTATATATAGCGCCAGAAGACGGCAAAATCCAAAAAAAATCTTTTGTGCAGGAGGTTTTCATTTTTGCAAATGTATGAAAACATAAACACATTTGGTATCCTCGTAATAGTACCGACCCAAAGAATAAAGTAGACATGTCATTTGGGGCACACAGTGAAATCCATAAAATCGAAACCCACAAGAATACGGCACAAATGCATTTTTTTACCAATTTCACTGCATTTTGAATTATTTTCCTGACCATTTTGAAGTGCAATTTGTTACGTAGAAAATAAGCTATAACACAGCTCTGTATATGGAAAAATAAAAAAGTTATAGATTTTTGAATGTGGGGAGTGAAAAATGAAAACGCAAAAACGGAAAAGGGCTGTGGCGTTAAGGGGTTAAAAAAAAGCAGGAACATAGTACTGCATAGTACTGATATCTGCAAAAGGGGAAGGAAGAGACACCAAATGAATCCCTAATGGTGTTGTTTTTCAAGTCATGATTCTGTGATTTTCACACATAATCATACATTACTGAGCTTTTTTTTCAATGATCATTTTCACATTTCGGTTGTTTTCCAATGATCCGTTGCTTGTGAAAAAGTATTTGAATCCTGTCCTAGTTTTTTCACGCATGTGGATCACAAATCCGCAATAGAAGTGTATGGGCCTCCTAAAGAAAAAATGAAGATTGGTCAATTTATTTCACTGATGATGCTAGAGAACCAGGTGTTATGTTTTATAATCAATGTTAAACATTCATTTATTTTCACTGACATGAAAAAAAATTGAACAATAGAAGCATAAAAAATGTTTATAAAAATGGATGCGGAGAAAAAATGAAAAAGTAACCGAGACAACATACAACTGATGCGCTATAGACATGCAACACACACACAGTGTAAATCCTCCCTAAGGGTCAAGAAAAGTATAATCAAATGTGGGTATGGGAATCAATGCCTATAGAATTAGGGCTTAATAAGAAAAACAAATCTAAAAACTAAACTAAATCTAAAACTAAATCATTCTTTGTGTGAAATAACCCCCATTTTATATACCTAAGGTTACCACAGCAGACCTCAGTGCACATAGAAGATACACATAATACACATTTTGTCACATTAGATGACACAAAGGGATATCATAACAGGCAAACTTAGTAATGAACACCTGTGTGACATTACAGCAGCATGGATGGAATATCTTGCACAGGTTGGCTGGTGACCATTTTGTTTAACCCTGTAACGGAAAATGGCTCCCACATTTAAAAATTGCACTTTTTTGCCATTTTGAAAAATATTACAAAAGTCAATAAAAATCATCAAATGGTCGTATAGTCCTAAAATGGTAGTATTGAAACCGTCTTCAAAAGTCGACAAGAAGCACAGGTCGCCTCCAGTCTTCTCCCCAGGTGACAAAGTCGTCTGTTTGAACATTTCCAGCTATAAACTTGGTCCTCGATTCCTGGATTCATTTGAATTACTGAAACGTATAAGCTTCACCTTCCCCCTACCATGCGCATCCTGAACTTCTTCCATGTCTCCCTTCTGAAGCCAGTCATCTTGAGCCGTTTCTCCCAACAGGTATCTCCTCCCGCTCCCGAGGCTGATGCAACTGATGTCTATAAGGAAAAGGAGGTCCTGGTTGGTCAGAGAAAAGCGGTTCTTTATGGTCGACTGGAAGGGTTTTGGTCTGGAAAAGAAGACCTGGGAGCCAGACGACCATATCCTGGACCAGGATCTCCTGCAGAGATTTCTCCAGCCTAAGAGGAGGGGGAGCAGAGTGGGGGTGGGGGATACTGTCACGGGTGCTCACCTGTGCCCCTTCCTGTTTGCAGGCGCTGTGCTCGCGCTGCTTACTTCTCCCAGCTCCTGATCCCAGGCTTCGGGCCATGCGCGCGTGTCCCTGTCTCCTAGGGTGCTCGCGCGCCGGCTTCAGAAAATTTAAAGAGCCAGCCCACCATTAATTTTATATAAATCTACCTCTCCCAGCACACACTGCCGGATCTTCATGCCTTGTGCCTTGATATTGTGATTTTCCCATTGTGACCCCTATTCCATGCCTGACTACACTCCTACGCTGCCTGCGTTGACCTATTACTATGCTCCTGATTCTGATCCCATGCTGCCTGTCCTGACCTTCTGCCTGTCCCTGACTATGACTGCTTAACGTCTTTGAACTTAGCAGACAAAGTCGCACCTGTGGAACAACATGGTGGTACCACGCCGCAGCAAATCCATCCTGCTTTGCGGTGGGCCCTAGTGAAAACCGGGTGCAAATTAGATTCCGGTCCCAGGTGTCGGCTTACGTCATCATCCACGGTGGTCGAGTGGGTCCACTAACCCAGAAGCCTGACACTATCTATCATCTCCTATAAAATTGTAAATATGGATTGTAATTTACAAACAGTAGTGTGGTAAGGCAAATTGTTATTATTGTACAGGGCTAAAGGGAGCCTTTTACGGACTTTAGGCCAAGAAACAAAAAAATGGGAAACACAAAGGCCGGCGCCTCGGGTGATAACGTTTGGTAATGGATGATGATTCGATGTAGAATAGAGGGTGCTCACCTGATAGATTCTTGATTCATAAGCATATAGGGTAGGCTGAGATCCCAAGTTCCAGGAGGTGGTATTAGCAGTTGTGATATCCAGTTATATATATATATATATATATATATATATATATATATATATATATTAGGTCGAAATGGTATAATTCTAGGGCTAGTATATGCAGCTCTCACAACTCAGAGGCGCCGGGGTCCCCTATAGGGGTCCGGAGGTACAAAGGCAAGAAGATAAAATATTTTTCGCAAAATGAGTGCACGTGGAGCGCTAATAGTAATATTTGCCCAAAATTTGAAGTATACCAGTAAATACGCCAATTATTTCAGTCATAAAAATAATTTATTAAAACTAAAATATATATAAAAATTATAATATACCGATAAGGTGGTCCAAATAACGCGTTTCGGTCGCAGACCCTTTATCAAATTCAGGACACAAGCAGTTACATACAAAACAGTTCAGAGGTATTTATATTGAATGTGGATCGTTTGCTTACAATCAGGATACTGTGAATCGATGAAAAGGGCGCCAAATGCAAATACTGGCGCGCCATCGGCGAATGCCGAGTGGCGCATGCGCAGTACAGTGGTTGGGGCCGAAGATCCCGGAAGTGCCGGAAATAGCTCACGGCGGGGAACGCGACTAGCGGCCGTCATGGAAACGGCGCATGCGCATTGGGTACTGCAGGTTAGCTTGGGGTCTTGTGGAGGTCCCAGCGGTGCTGCCACCACTCATGCCCTACTGGGTCTCATCAGACCTTTGGGAATAATATTTTTTTTCTCTTACTCTCCCTATTCAATAGGGGTTTAATGCGCACAACCTTCTCCCTACTACCATTACAAACCTGTTTTTGCATTAACACGTACCATTATTCTACCACCACCCCGTGATGTGCCAGTGGCTATATAAAACCCACCCTGTCTCCTTTTTCTCCTACTGTGTACTATGCGCCATTTTATGACAGCCCAAACATAGTTGGAGGGGATCGCGGCGAAACGGTATACCTAGTACCACACGCTGTGCATGCGCACTCTACCGCCTCCTAGCTTCGTTCCACTGGATGCTGTCACTCCATTACAGACCGTGCGCGCAATCCAGTTATACACTGGTGAGCGACTGGAGCGGGTAATGTTGTTACACGAGTGGCGAGAGTGATTGCGGACACACTTTCATACATCTTTGGATGTAAGTGGTTGAGACTCCCGTTTTTATTGTTTTGATATACATTGTAATTTTGTACACTGTCATTAAGTAGTCCATTCAAAGCAACTTTATTGACACAGCATTTTGTTGGTAAAATCATGCCTTACCTATGGTACTGTACAGCATTCAACTTTATAATATGATACAATTTGTTGGTATTGTTTATTTAAAACACAATTTACCTAAGTCACTTTAGACGAAACAATATGTGTAATGAGGGGTGACGGGAGCCAATTTGTATCACAAGTGATCACTTATTTTGCTATATTATCTGTAATGTCACACATTGTTATTGGCTTGAAAAGGCTCCAAGCGGACGAAACTTTGCCTGCAACTATTGTACCTGCTAAACATGGAATAAAAAGAAACCCACCGTTTACACCCTTTAACGGTGTCTGGAGTGTGCATATTTTCTCCTGTCTCTACTTTTTGAGGACCTGAGCCTGTGTCCCATTGGTGCCTGCACCCACCCTCTACTATTTTGGAGTGTGCGAGAGACGCAACCGAGATGTACATGAGGCCTTCCTAAGATCTATATTATAGTATATATATATATATATAGATATATATATAAGATATATATATATATACATATACATACATACACACAGTAGGAATCCAAGCAGCACAAAACTTAAAATCAACAGGATGTATGTAGGTGTGCAAGTTTCTTAAAAAGAACCGGGCCATAGGTTTCACAAAAATCAAGAGAACACCAGCACTCCCACAGGCAGTAGTAGAAACAGTGAATCAATGTATGTTTTGGCCCTGTTAGAGCCTTTTTCAAGAGTGTACAAGTGACAAACTGGGGCATTATATACCAAAAATATACAAGGAGGTCACAATGACCTTACAAAACACACCCCTCATTAGATTGTCGAAATCTGGTCTCAAAAACATTTGTGGGAAATGTTTACATATCAGTGGATAACTAATTGACTCACCAACATGTGAAGAAATGCAAATTAATAAGTAAAACTAGACATCCCTGTAAGTATACAAGAGTGCACAGTCATAATTATGTATAGATCCAGGTTTTATAAAACATTTTTCTAAGTGCACCAGGTAAAAATTCTTCCTATCACACGCGCACGATCGTCTCCCATCCTCTATAGTTTGTTTGTGTAGATGCGTATCTGGCACATGGTGACCACCACCACCTGGAACGCAAATACCGGAAGTGACATATCCATCATGACGTTGGCAGGTTACTATGACAACAATATACAAAAAGCTATCGGGAAGAACCACACAGCAAAGCAGACTATTGCACCATTTACTGTACCAGTATTATTCAAGTGGACAAGGTAACCTCGATTATACGTCGTCGGTTTGCCTATGTTTATAGGAAATGTGTGGAACCGACAGTTTCATTATAGAACATTAGACGCATAAAGCATTCCACTGCATATATGTAACCGTCCTATATCTTGAGAACTTGAAAAAAACCTATTTTAAAGGACTTAAACATGTTTTGACTGGGGACATGCATGATACTCCCCATCGCATTATATCGCGACAAGGGATCCCATACAAGATTACCCCTATTTGACACCAGGCATGATAATGCCACGTCCCCTGGAGGACATAAGGCAATACAGGTCCGCAAAAATACTTTATTCATATTTATTGTCAATCAAAGATTTTTTAAGATTTTTTTTTCTCGATCCCCAACTCTCCTCAGAGGTGGAAGATGGTCACTTATATGAAACTGTGATTGCTTTTCATATGTTTGAAATCAAGAAGTGCGTTCGGAGACCGGGAGGTCCTTTGCCCACTTCGGATAGTAAACGATGACTGGTTAAAGCGGGGTCTTGAAACTCAAGGTGGTTTCCCCCCTTGTGTATAATAACTCAACGGGCACCACTGGTAATTCTTCCTCTTCTCCTGTGTGGAGATCTTGGTTCGGGGTTTGCATGCATATCTGTTTTTGTAGCGTCATGTGACCTTGTATAGTTGGTAATAATGCACCCATGTGGTCACTTGTACACTGCTTGAAAAGGCTCTAACAGGCCAAAATCTCAGATATGATGGAAATAAAAAGGATTCACTTTTCCTACTACTACTGCCTGTGGGAGTGCTGTTTTCTGCTTGGAGATTTTTGGAATACCTATGGACATTAACACTGAAGACTTGCTTTCTATGATAACAATCTATTCTCCCCCCCCATTACTGTAGCTGAATAGTGTAGATGAATGTTGTATTTCTCTTGGAGATATAGTATATACCACCTATATATATTTTGTGTGTTGTGTGTGTGTATTGTGTGTGTGTGGTGTGGACAAAGCTCTATCCTGTCAAAAATCATTTTTCCACAAAGCACAGCCAACAGTATGCAAAAACCTTTGTTTAAATTAAGACAAAACCACTTCTTGAACTTTGCAGCAAACGTGATAAAAAAAGACAAAAATTACATGAAAATTCTACTTTCCACTTAAAATTGTACAAATAATTTTAAACTGTAAGATGTGAGGAACTAGTATATATCCAAATGTGTATATTCATCCCAATATGCAGCAATGGTAATGTTAAATCTGAGGGGTGCACAAATCATTTTTGGAGAAAATGTAACTAAAAAGACTGGTGTAGCACCAGTTAATGCACTTCATCGACCAGCTGTGTCATCATGTTGTCATCTGCTGCACATTAGTGAGTTTGCCTCACTAATAGTGAACTCTGGCCCAAGAATATCACTTAATTACTCAACAAAGCATGAATCCACCTTTTTGAGTCTATAAAAATACATCAAATTTCACACCAGGCTTGCACTGGGTGCAGTAATCCTACCTCAAGAACCCAATCCACTACCAGCACTGAACCCCGATGCCTACAGTTGGGGGTCTTGCACCAAGGAAAGACTTTACATTTTTACGTGCTAACCAGGTGCACTCTTCATTTATTCTTCTGGGGCACTTCGTGGTTTGCAGCGCCAGGGGCCGACCGTGCTCGACTGGCAAGACGGGTGAGTTCTCAGCTGGGGAACCAAATGCCGGTCCACGTGTTGGAACTGCCTTGTTCCCCATTCTCCGTTTCACTTCGAAAATCCTCCTCAAGCCTCTGGTGGATCTCCCTGCTCCATATGCGGTGTTGCCAATGTTTGTTTTCACCAGAAGAAAGCAGAGACTCTCCTTCCACCACACCAACCCTATGACTGTCCAACAAACTTGAATGCCTACAGGGGGGCTGTGTAACCCCATTGTTCCTGGAGAACACGGTCCAGCTGTCGGCTATGTGAGGAGACACTGAGAAAGGGCTTTATAGCAAGTCTGTCCCCTGCCGGTGCGGGTTTTTCTTTTTTGGAAGAAGGAATGGTTGCTCTTAGTCTGTTCACGTTGGCAAAACCGTACCACCTATCCCTGGATAACGGAAATGTTTGATCATTATGTGGTGGCCAAGTTTGCACAGCAGTGTGACCTGCAGAGGGCATATACTCATCTGTCATTATTTGAGGTGATGAAACGGAAAACCGCATCGATATCCAGATGGGCCTTTTTGAATACCTTATTATGAAGTCCCATCAGGGCCACATGTAACGGCAAGTTCCCAGGCCGCTAAGGGCTAATCCCTAACCAGCGCTTGAGAAGTCCAATTCATCAGAAGACGTCTCCCATTCCTTTGGTATATTATCTCAGAGAGCGAGGGACTCCACGATGAATCTCGCAAAGTTGTGTAGCAGTACGCAGGGCCGCGTCGCAGGGACGAGCTATCCAGAGATCCTGGGATTAGCAATTACTACCGGCGTTTTACCACTTTCTCTCTCCGGATCTCCCATTGTGGCGTGACCAAGAAGAAACGGCGAACCCTAAGCTCTGGCTGTTCAGCACCTGTAGAAAGCTTTCACAAAGCTGAAGTCGGCCTTTTCACTGCTCTTGTTCTCACCCGGCCTGATCATTGAGAAACCATTCCTGCTAGAGGTTGACACCCTTATCCGTGTTGTGCTGGAGCCATTCTCACCCAGAAGTAGCCAAAGACCGAACTCGCCACCTGTGGGTTCTTCTCTAAGATTTTGTGCTGGGTTTAGCCGCAGAAGGATACTCTATTGGTTGATCGACAGCTCTGTACTATTAAACTTGATTTGGAAAGAATGGCGTTATCTCAGGGAGTATCGTCATCCAGTCATTTCTTACTGATCACAAAAAACTCCCTGTGCCTCTAGACTGCCCGCTCGGCTCAATCAAGACAGGCTCGTTGGTCCTCTCTCTCCGTTTTAAACTTTCTGATACATTTCCATCCTGCAGTGAAGAATGTTAAAGTCGATGCCTCGCTATCGGTGCCTCGATGTTGTGGGGAAGATCCTCCTCTGCCCAGACATAATTGTCCTCCTGAAGTGTCTGCTTCTTGCTGCTCCTGTGATCTTCGGCAAACTTTCCATCACTCCAGGCAAGAGTACTGTACCCGACCTGCGCTTCGAAAAGGATCCGATTTGGGGACATTGCTCTTGGTGGCTGGGCACCTGGGGGCAGACTTGTGTCACCCTCATTTTCCCGATCTACCTGGTCGTCCGATACTGGTCAAGGATGATACGGGACTTTGGGGCTCCTGTACCCAGAACAAGCCATCTACGTCTAAACAATGCTGGTCTTCTTTCTGACGTTACCGCATATCCAGTGATTTTTTCATGACCTGTTTCCTTCCATCTTCCTTGGTAATACAGTAGCATACGGATGGTAACATCGAAAACCAAGTTATTACAAAGATGTACCTATGCCAGCCTCGCGGTCCTTTCATTGACTCTTGCACGCCTTTCTTCTGAATATCTTCTGGCTATGACTTCCCTTGCACATTTTCTCAGACCGTTGAGTCCAGTTGGTTTCCAGTTCTCCCTGTGCGGTCAACTAAACGTGAAGCTGGTACTTCCATCTGCATCAACCATCCCAGTCACTGGACAAGTTGAGGAGGTTAATCAGACCCTAGGCTGTCTATCTCCGCTGATTTTGTCTCGCCCCCAAACAGGACGGACTGTCCATCCGCTACCAGCGGCACAATTCTCCTACAACTGGCCAGACCTCCTGAATCTGCCAGCGTCCGCTTCCATTTTTTTTTGTTAGGACTACACATCCCGACCCCCCACATCTCCCTCTTGCTGAGAGCTCTGATGTTCCTGCCGTAACCACTTTGGTCCAGATCTAACCGATCGCAGTACTGGAAAACACATGCAGTCTTTACTCGGTGGATCTGCCCGCAACCAAATCCTGGCAGACAATAAGACAGTCGCCTCAGTCTTTCTCCCGGTGACAATTCGTCTGTTTGAAACATTTCCTGCTATATAAACTTGGTCATCCGATTCACTGGATTATTTGCAGTACTGAAATGTATAACTTCACCTTCAACCCTACCATGCGCATCCTGAACTTCTTCCATGTCTCCTCCTGAATCCAGTCATCTTGAGCCGTTTCTCCCCCGACAGGTATCCTCCTATCCCTTCGCTCCCGAGGCGATGCAATACTGAGTCGTATAAGGGAAAAGGAGGGTCCTCGGTTGGTCAGAGGAAAGCGCTTTCTTTATGTGTCGACTGGAGGGGTTTTTGTGTCTGGAAAGAAGGACCTTTGGGAGCCCAGACGGCCATATCCTGTGACCTCAGATCCCTGCAGAATTTCTCCAGCCTAAGCGTGAGGGGGACAAGTGGGGGCGGGGAGGATACTGTCAGGTTTCACCTTGGCCCCTTCATGTTTGCCAGGCGCTGTGCTCTGCTGCGTGCTTACTGCTCTCCCACCCTGATCCAGATCTCGGGGCCATGCGCGCGACGTGGTCCCTGTCCTCCTAGGGGGATCGCCCGCGCCGGCTTCAACGAAAATTTAAAAGCCAGCCCACATTAATTTTATATAAATCTACTCTCTCCGACACACTGCCGGATCTTCTGCCTTGGCCTTGATTATTTGTAGTTTCCCCTTGGCCCTATTCCATGCATGACTACATCCTACGCTGCCTGCCTGCGTGACCTATTACTATGCTCCTGATTCTGACTCCCATTCTGCATCTGTCCTGACCTTGCTGCTGTCCCTGACTAGACGCTGCTTAAGTCTTGAACTTAGCAGACAAAGTCGCACCCTGTGGAACAACATGGTGGTACCACGCCGCAGCAAATCCATCCTGTCTTGTCGGTTGGACCCTAGTGAAAACCTTGGGTGCAAATTTAGATTCGGTCCCAGGTGTCGGCTTACGTCATCAATCCACGGTTGGCGAGTGGGTTCCCACTAACCCGAAGCATGAACCTATCTATCATCTCCTATAAACTTGTAAATATGGATTGGAATTTACAAACAGTAGTATGGTAGAGGCAACTTGTATTATTGTACAGGCTAAAGGGGGCCTTTTAACGACTTAGCCAGAAACCAAAAAGGGAAACACAAGAGCCGGCGCCTCGGGTGATAACGTTTGGTAATGGGATGATTTCGTTAGAATAGAGGGTGCTTCGACCTGATAGATTCTTGATTCATAAGCTATAGAGTAGGCTGAGATCCCAAGGTTCAGGAGGATGGTATTCAGTTGTGATATCCAGTTAAGATATATATTATATATATATATATATATATTATTAGGTCAAATGGTATAATTCTAGGGCTAGTATATTAGCAGCTCTCACAACTCGAGGCGCGGGGTCCCTATAGGGTCCTGAGGTCAAAGGCAGAGATAAATTTTTTTTCGCAAAATTAGGCACTGGAGCAGCTAATAGTAATATTGCCCAAATTTTAGTATAACCAGTAAATACGCCAATTATTTCATCATTAAAAATAATTTATTAATACTAAAATATATTAAAATTATAATATACTGATAAGGTGGTTCAAATAGCGCGTTCGGTCGCAACCCTTATCAAATTCGGGCACAAGCAGTAGCATACAAAACAAGTCAGAGTATTTATTGAATTTGGATCGTTTGCTTACAATCAGGATACTGTGAATGATGAAAAGGGCGCCCAAAGCGAACTGGCGCGCCATCGCGAATGTCGAGTGCGCATGGCAGTACAGTGGTTGGGGGCCGAAGATCCGAAGTGCCGCAAATAGCTCAGCGGGGGGGAACGCGACTAGCGGCCGTCATGGAAACGGCGCATGCGCGTTAGGTACTGCAGGTAGAAAATGACGGGAGCGACATCTATAATGAGTATCTGGAGTCTTAACAGCGCATGTCTAATACTGAAAAGATGCGCTGAATTTACGGCATAATAATACTATAAGGATAAAGGAGCATAGCTGGCTACTAAATAGAATTAGAGAATTACTGTTAATATTACATGATAATTGGATAAATAGGTAAGTATTGAAGTACTGACATAATACATAGTAAGTAGTGGGGGTTAATGGGAGTAAAGTAAAAGTGCAACAGTGCAAATACCGCTTTTTGTCAATTACAGCTTAAGATGATGCAATTTGGGCATATAAGAATACAATTGCAGATAATAAATATTTTACAGTAGAAATATATGTGTTACAGTAGGAATATCATCATATGTAAACATGTATATTAATAGCACAATATAAAAATAAGGAAAAAACAGATATAAAAGAACAAATGTTACTAGGTAAAAAGAGGAGTATAACTTAAAATATATACACACTTAATTAAGATGTACCGTATATACTCGAGTATAAGCCGACCCGAGTATAAGCCGAGGCCCCTAATTTTACCACAAAAACTGTGAACACCTATTGACTCGAGTATAAGCCGAGGGTGGGAAATGCATTGGTCCCAGCCTCTCCAGTATGTAGCCAGCCAGCCCTTGCCCCAGTGTATATATAATGCAGAGTGTCTCATTAGCCAGTACAGTGTTTTTGGCCGAAGATCCCGGAATTGCCCGCAGAATACTCACAGGCGGGAACGCACTAGCGCCGTCATGGAAACGCGCATGCGCATTGGGTACTACTGCAGGTGAGAACATGACGGAGCGACATCTATAATGAGGATCTGGAGTCTTAACACAGCGATGTCTAATACCGAAAAGATGCGCTGATTTACGGCATAATATACTATAAGGTAAGAGTCATAGCTGTCTATTAAATAGAATTAGAAGAATTACTGGTAATATTACTGATAATTGGATCATAGGTAATATGAGTTACTGACCTAATACATCTTAAGTATTGGGGGTATGAATGTGATTAAGTAAAAAGTTCAACATTGCAACTACCGCTTTTTGTTCAATTACATCTTAGGATGATGCAATTTGGGCATATAGAATCCAATTGCAGATAATAAACTTTACAGTAGAATTTACTGTGTTATCATTCAGGAATATTCATCATAGTGTACTGTAATTAATAGCACAATATAAAAATCAGGAAAAACATAAAAAAAAAGAAAAAAAAAAAAAAAAAAATTATAAAAGAACAATGTTTACTAGTAAAAAGCGGAGTATAACTTACAATAATACACACTTAATTAAGATGTACCGTATAATACTCGAGTATAACCGACCCGCGTCTAAGCCGAGGCCCCTAATTTTACCCACCAAAACTGTGAAACACCTTTTACTCTAGTAATACGCCGAGGTGGGAAATGCATTGGTCCATCCCTCTCAGTATTTAGCGCATCCACCCTTGCCCCATGTTAACTTGCCAGCCCCCTGCCCAGTGTAAGAGCGTGCCAGCCCCTGCCCCAGTTGTCTATAGCTTTGCCAGCCCCTGCCCTGTGTATATAGCTTTTGCCATCCCCTGCCCCGAGTGTATATGCCTGCCATCCCCTCCCCAGTGTATATATAGCCTTCTCCAGCCCCTGCCCCCATTGGTATTATCCCCCCCCCCCCTTCCCGTTGTGCAGACAGCAACAATACCGGATGATCGCCAGAGATCTACGGTTGCCCGCAAATAAAGGCCGAGTTTTTGATTTATTCTTTTTTGACTCGAGTATAAGCCGAGTTTTGGGTTTTTTCAGCACAATTTTTGTGCTGAAAAACTAGGCTTATACTTGAGTATATAAGGTATATATAAAATTAATGAGTGAATAAATAATTAAAATATATGAGTAAATGGTTAAATTAAATTAAAATAAAAAGGAGGGGAACGGGGAAAAGTCATTTTGCGAAAAACATTTTATCTTCTTGCCTTTTTACGGACTTTGACTGTTTTATTTTTACAGTTTTGCCCAGGGCCCCACTTTGTTAATGCAGAGTGTCTCATTAGCCAGTACAGTGTTTTTGGCCGAAGATCCCGGAATTGCCCGCAGAATACTCACAGGCGGGAACGCACTAGCGCCGTCATGGAAACGCGCATGCGCATTGGGTACTACTGCAGGTGAGAACATGACGGAGCGACATCTATAATGAGGATCTGGAGTCTTAACACAGCGATGTCTAATACCGAAAAGATGCGCTGATTTACGGCATAATATACTATAAGGTAAGAGTCATAGCTGTCTATTAAATAGAATTAGAAGAATTACTGGTAATATTACTGATAATTGGATCATAGGTAATATGAGTTACTGACCTAATACATCTTAAGTATTGGGGGTATGAATGTGATTAAGTAAAAAGTTCAACATTGCAACTACCGCTTTTTGTTCAATTACATCTTAGGATGATGCAATTTGGGCATATAGAATCCAATTGCAGATAATAAACTTTACAGTAGAATTTACTGTGTTATCATTCAGGAATATTCATCATAGTGTACTGTAATTAATAGCACAATATAAAAATCAGGAAAAACATAAAAAAAAAGAAAAAAAAAAAAAAAAAAATTATAAAAGAACAATGTTTACTAGTAAAAAGCGGAGTATAACTTACAATAATACACACTTAATTAAGATGTACCGTATAATACTCGAGTATAACCGACCCGCGTCTAAGCCGACGTGCCAGCCCTAATTTTACCCACAAAACTGTGAAACCCTATTAGCCAGGTAATACCCGAGGTGGGACAATGCATTGGTCCCCCTCTCCAGTATTAGCGCATCCAGCCCTTGCCCCATGTTAACTTGCCAGCCCCCTGCCCAGTGTAAGTAGCGTGCCAGCCCCTGCCCCAGTTATGCTTGCCACCCTCCTAGTAGCTTTGCCAGCCCACTGGCCCTGGTATATAGCTCGCCAGCCCTGCCTCCAGTGTATAATGACCGGCCATCCCCTGCCCCAGTGTATAGCTCAGCCCCTGCCCCCTACCCCCCCCCCCCTCCCGTTGTGCAGCACAACAATACCGGATGATCGCACAGAACTAACCAGGTTGCCCGCCAAAAAACGGCCGAGTTTTTGATTTGTATTCTTTTTTGGACTCGCAGTAGTAAGCCGGTTTTGGGTTTTTTCAGCACACATTTTGTGTCTGACAAACTCGCTTATCCTTGAGTATCATAAGATTATATAAATTAATGAGTAAAATAGTGAAAGATATAGCAGTAAATGGTATAAATAAATTAAATAAAAAGGCAGGTGGCTGGCGGGGAAAATCCTTGGGTGTGGCGAAGTGAGACGTTGTAGGTCTTGCTGGCCTTTTTTAAACGTGACTTTGTGATGGTGGGGTTTATTGACTTTGACTGTTTTATTTTTACAGTTTTGCCCAGGGCCCCACTTTGTCTAAAATCGTCCCTGTATGTGCGGAATTTACTGAACTGAACCTAGAAGTGAAAAAACATGCCTGATTCAGTTCGGCAGATCTAGGTTCAACCCAGTAAACCTTACAAACAAAGTGGAGCTTCACTTATCAAAACTTATCTTAGAGCAAAAATGTTCTAGTTGCTCATGGTCATCAATGAGGGCTTAACTTTTTTTTTACAAATTAGAACAGTTTTCTATCAGAAACTTTAGAAAATTTTTCCACCGTATGGAATTGGACGCAATCCACTGAAGAATTTATACCTCCTAACATTCGTAAAAGGTCAAAAAGTACGCCGAGCAGTGCCAACAAACACGCACAAAGTTGAATTCATACACACGGATTCTTAACATACATTTTAATAAGATTGCACCGATATTGCAGCTACTTGTTATAGATTCAACTCCATACAGTTTCTATTTGAAATGTACAAGTGTTTCGTTTTGCTAAACGCTGGGGAATGTTTTGCTCAAGGGGTTAATGTGCACTGTAGCTCTTACTGTTTGAAGCCCCACCCACGTCAGAGCAACTGTTGTTAATACAAACTGTCTGGTGCTTCACAGGGAGGGAGTGTTGTATCCCACCCAGCTGTCGGAGGAGGCACAACATGGCTACACAAAGTTCTCCTGTCGTCCAGCAAATAGGCAGGAGTACAGATGTGAGATGTGTCAATCTGTGCAATGCCATGTATCACCCAGACCTGGAATTAGCTGCCCCATGCCTGGTGAGAGATCAGCATGGCAGAAGTTATGAATTTGGGGACTTATACAGAGACAAAAAAGCCATCATAATCTTTGTGCGGGTAAGAACAACCTGATTTTACTATAAAGTCTTAGGTATCTTTTAAAAGCATTGATATGGGTTTAGTGGGAAGGGATAACCTATCTTATGGGTCACATAGGGTACCTGCACCTCCTCAAGGGGTCAGTTTGTTCTCCCTTTAATTAACTTTTCAGAATAAGCAATACAGTAGCTTGACCTATGTCCTATATCACCCTCACAAACTATATTACTAGCAATAATGGTAATGGCTTAGGTATTTTACAAACTCTGTGAGCAACTATCCCTCTAAAAGAAGAGGTTTGGGGGTTAGAGTGCAATGTATTATACCAGTTATGAAGACATTGGATTTTTAAGTTTCCAAGGGGGATTGAAAAAATAAATAAATAGCATTTAAAAAGTTTTAAAAAATATGAAAACACATACAAAAATTCTAAACTAATTTTCCCATTTAACATATAAAAAAAGAGCATCAACACAAATATTACACTTAGAACATAATAAAAATGGCTGTACTTGCTTTGTGTTAAAGCCCTAAACAGAGCAAAAAGTAGTTTTTTGTGTATGTGAAAAAAACAAATGACTTTCGGACATGATGCGAATACAATACGAACCGAACACGGATATCACACATCGGCATTTTCTGCAGACACGCCAGTCTGAATGAGCCCTAGCTATTCACTTCTATTTACACATTAACCAGTTCGCGACCGCCCGGAGAGGCGGGCCGAGCCCTCTCCATAGCCGGTAAGTCTCTGCTGCATATTGCAGCAAAGGCTTACCGGTAACACCCGGCACCGATCGCGGGTGTTTTCTTGCTGATCGCCGCCGGCAAAGCTGCCGGCAGCTTCAAACTGATGGCGGCGCATGGGCGCCGCCATCTTTCCGAGGATTGACGCTCCCCGTGACGTCATCAGGGAGCGGCGATCCGTCGCCATGGTAGCTTCGGGTCTCACGAAGACCTGATGCTACTTCGGGTTAACCCTTTCATTACAATGTGCTATCAGCACATTGTAATGTATGAGGAGTAAAATCCCCATATACTGCCATACTGTTATATTGCATAATGTAGGATCGATCAGACATCCTAGGGTTACAGTACCCTAGGAGTCTGAAAAAAGTATCATAAAAATTTTAAAAAAGTAAAAAAAAAATATAGAACTGATTAAATTAAATAAACATAAATCATAAACACATAGGTATCGCCGCGTCCGAAATGCCGATCTATCAAAATATAATAACGGTTTTTCACGCGTGTAAAACCCACGTAACGGAAAATCGCGTTCCAAAGTCAAAACTGGCACTTTTTTGCCATTAAAAAAAATTAAAATTCTTATAAAAGTGATCAAAAGTCGTACACCTACAAATAATATCATTGAAAACATCATCAAAAGTTGCACAAGATGACACCACTCTCAAACTCCATACAACGAAGTATGGAAAAGTTATAAGCACAAGAAGACGGCAAAATAAAAAAAAAATTTTTTGTTCATGAGGTTTTTAATTTTTGTAAATGTATGAAACATTATAAAACCTATACAAATTGGTATCACCGTAATCGTACTGAACCAAAGAATAAATTAGATGCTTCATGATTGTGGCGTGAATGAAAGCCGTATATCCACCCCACAAGAATACGACACAAATGCGTTTTTTTCACACACATTTTCACTGCTTGGAATTCTTTTCCATCTTCCAGTCATGGCATGGAATATTCAATGTGATCACTATGAAGTGCAATTTGTTACCGCAAAAATGAGCCATCACATAGCTTTTTACGTGTAAAAATAAAAAAGTTTAGATTTTTTTTTAAGGTGGGGAGTGAAAATGTGAAATGAAAAAACGGGAAAGGGCCCGGTCCTTAACCGGTTAAATTAGGTACTGGGTTAAGGGGTGGGATAAAAATACTGGAGTGCCTCTTTAGAAGACATGAATGCCATATCATTTGAGAACAATTGAGTATTAGTGCATTACCAAGCCAGTTTAACCAGTGTCTAGTAACTGATTTAAGAATGTATCAGTTGCTCGGATACTTAAGACTTCCTGACCTTTTTTCTCTTTGGTAGAATTTCCTCTGCTACACATGTAAAGAATATGTGGAAGATTTGGCTAAAATTCCTAAAAGCTATCTACAGGTATGACTTGGAATAGGGTTGAAATAATGGATATTCATGATGAATACTATCAATAGTAAAATTAATAGAAGTATTACATTTCGGTGGAGAATTATCAGTACCTCTACACCAGAAAACTGGCACTGCAATAAATTGTTATTATTTTTGCGCCTATTCCACCTCCACACCAAGTGGAGGTAAGGGGGCATGGCCATTTGCAGATTTTTATGCAAAAATGTTAAAGGATAATTACCGTATATACTTGAGTATAAGCCGACCCAAGTATAAGCTAAGATCCCTAATTTTAACACAAAAAAATTGAAAAACCTATTGACTCAAGTATAAGCTGAGGGGGGGAATAGTGCATGGTCACAGCCTCCCAGTAAGAGCCAGCCACACTTAAGATACAGCCTGCCAGCCCCCTGTAGCATACAGCCTCGCCCAGCCCCTGAGCATACAGCGTGCCCAGCCCCTGGAGGTATTACAAAAGGGGGGGGGGGGGCCTCTTTCTCTCCCCCCCCAGTTGATATAAACCCAAGAAGGAGACCTGCTGGGGTGACCTCTGATAGCGAAGTAAAGTGTTAGTTTTTTTCATGACTCAAGTATAAGACGAGGTGAAGTTTTTCAGCACATTTTTTTGTGCTGAAAAACTAGTAACTCGAGTATATATGGTATGTGATTTTTTTTAATCATCTTTCCTTTGGATTGTTGATCACAAATTGTTGTGGGGGGGTGGGGGGTAACAATCATCATCCCTTCTGACTGGTATTGAAGCTCAACCCCAACTATCTGACTGTATTTCAAAAAGTTCATTTAATGAATTAATGTACAGTCACAGACCTGGAAGTGATGTTCACAGTAACAGCTGCTTCAATGAGCAAGGGGTGGTGGACCCTACTGATCAGATATTGGGTAGTTGCTTAATAACACTGCATTTTTCTGGAATCTACTAATTCATTTTTCCTATGCATTTTTTTAAGGCTGCAGATGTCAAACTAATTGTTATTGGCCAGTCATCCTATCAACACATAAAGGTAAAATGTACTTTCTAAAAAGAAAAAAAAAGATTAAAATTGTAATATTAGCATAACCATCATTTCACTTGACGTAGATTACGCGGTATAAGCCGATCCCAAGTATAAGCTAAGATCCCTAATTTATTACACAACAAAAAATTTAAACCTATTGACTAAGTCATAAAGCTGAGGCGGTGGAGAATATGCCTGGCACAGCCTCCCGTACCAGCCAATAAGATACGCCTGCCACCCCCTGTAGCATCACAGCCTGCCCAGCCCCTGTAGCAACAGCCTGCCCAGCCCCCTGGAGCATACAAGGGGCAGGCCTCTTCTCTCCGTATACACCGCCCAGTTGAATAAACAAGAGGAACCTGCTGGGTACCTCTAGATAGGCGAAGTAAAGCTGTTTGTTTTTTTTTCTCAATGACTCAACGTAATAAGTTAGCGAGGTGAAGTTTTTCAGCACATTTTTTGCTGCTAAATAAAACTAGAACTCGTATAAGTATATATGGTAATGTGAGATTTTTTTTAAATCAATCATCTATTCCTATTGGATTGTGACACAAATGCGTCTGTGGGGGGCGGGGTTGGGGGTAACACTCATCATTCCCTTCTGACTGGTATTGAAGCCAACCCGCAAACTATTCTGTACTGATATTCATTTAATGAATTAATTTACAGTCACAGACCTGGAAGTGATGATCACAAACAGCTGCTCACGGAGCAAGGGGGTGGTGGACCTTACGAATCGAGATGGCGTAGTTGCTAAAATACACTCATTAATGTCGTGGAACTATACTAATTCATTTTCCGCTATTGCACTTTTTTTTAAGGCGCGAGATCGACAAACTTAATTTGTTAGTGCGCCAGATCACCCTACAACACATAAGGTAAAGTACTTTAAAAAGAAAAAAAAAGATTAAAATTGTAATATTAGCATAACCATCATTTCACTTATTTCTCTTACCTGTAAAAGGGTTGTGCTTTAAAACATTTTTCTCATATAATTTATTAGGAGATTTTGTGAGCTTTTATTAAAAATCTAGCTGAAAGCTTCCCCTGCCGTGCTTGGTAAAAGCCTGTTGTTATCAGTGGGTGTCAGAGGGAAACTTTGTATGTCATTTTGTAGTAATTTTTTTGCATCATTTCAAAGCACACATTTATGCTTCAATTTTATACATGACTCATGATGTTTTAGTGCATAGAGAGACATGTGACAGATTTACCCAAAATTAGAAAATTAGACTAAAGCTCTATTAAAAATTGCTAATTAGCTTCATTGTGTAAGAAAGTTCAAATGTAACAAAAGGCACCAATTGTGCTGCAAATTACGGTATGATAGATTTCTAGTAGATTTTGCAAAGTAAATCAGCCCAATCTGATATTTTCTTTGTATTTTCAGCATTTTTGCACCTTGACAGGATATGGTCATGAAATATATGTCGATGCAGACAGGGAGATCTATAATAAACTGGGCCTGAAAAAAGGGGAGTCCTCCAGTTCTTCAGGTAATTAAAGAGAACCCGTTATGCAAAATAACCCCCCTAAACTAAATATATTTTCATAAACTGCCATTAGAGAGTATTGCCTCTATCCCTTCATTGTCCCTCTACATGCCTGTAAACCTAAGCAATGAGGTCCTAAAGCTGTATGCAAATGACCTGTGAAATGTCCAATGAAGCATTAGCATATTCAAGCTGTCCACTCTATTCATGAGTGGGTGGTACAGCCACACCCCCAGTGCATGACTGACAGCCTGTATAATGACGTGAGGCTGTATAATGATGGGCTTCCTGGTGCTGGCGCCCCCTGCAGCCTGTGTGTGCATGTGTGTGTGTTTAGGAGAGATATAGCAGCTCCAGGCAGCCATGTTACAGCAGAACATGTCAGGTACTTGTGTAGCTGATGTCTGTGTCTCTCACCTGTATATTAGGAGGATGCAGCATGTCAGCAGATGCAGCACACACACTAGCCATGCTTTACTATACATTACACACAGACATGAGCAGGGGGAGGAGAGGGGAGGGGTAACAGGGGTGACATCACTGCCTCTGACCTTGTCACCTGCCTCATTTACATGATAAAAATAGATGATTTTACAATGAATAATGTATGAAATAACTAGATAAAGGCTGGGATGGGATCCTTGTGAGCTGCTCCAACAGGTAGAGGTGACAGAACTAGTGACACAGACCTGATGACAGGTGTCCTTTAATGTATCATGATAAAGATCATAAATCTTGGCAGTTTTTTCTTTAGCCCAGATAAATGTGTTCAAAGAAATTGATAACGTATCCATGAAATAGGTCCTCAATATAAGTTAGGGGAGGGCGAGGTAACATTTGAAATTGATACACACATGAAGCATCATAGTATTCCATGTGTCAGTCTCTTACCTGTTCTTCATCTTACTGTATATATCTCTATATTTGGTGGCTTCGCAACTTTTTTTCGTGTGCACTTACCAGACTGATATCACCTGAGGCAGGTCCTAAATTAGAAGGGGTAGCCTTATGCTGCTGTGGAGGAAATAGGGGTGGGAGGGTGGCGCAAAGGGTCTTACCCTGACCAATACCGTAATTCTGTAATTACACATATAACCATTATAATTTAGGCACTTCACATAGTTATGCTAAGGAGAATATTTATCAAGAGTATAAGCACAGAGATGGTTTTATCTCTAAAATATCATGTGATACTGTGTGGAAACATCAAGACATAAATAAAGTGGGATAAATCTTAAAATGAAGAAGCTTTTTTTTACCAGAATATGTGTCGAAAAAGAAATGCAGACTGTATTGTAACAGTCAGGAGTCGGGTACAAGGATGAAAAGTTGTTGAAGGACTTGCCTAAGAGACAGCTATATTTGAGCATAATCCTACTGGGAAGATTTGGACTAGAACTTCTCTAGCAATATCAATCTGCTAAACTCCCTTCTGATAACTTGACAACTTGTCCAACATAATTTCAAATGAAAAATTTATAATGTTGAATGTATGTTTTTACAAGGTTAATTAAGAAGTATGATTTTATTTTTAGCAGGAAGTCCCCATATAAAATCAAACATGATCACCGGGAGCATCAAAAGCATTTGGAGAGCAATGACAAGTCCTGCTTTTGACTTTCAAGGAGATCCAGCACAACAAGGAGGAGCATTAATAGTGGGACCAGGTATGAAAGATTAAATGATATTGACAATTATTTATTTTTAGAAACAAAATACTTAAAGGGACCCTGTGACCAGGTTTTACCCCACTAATCATACTGTACCCCCTCAGGTGCGGTATGTAATATCTTTTCTAGAGTTCCCTCTTTTATGTGAAATGTCACCTGTTTACCGATAAAAAAATTCTCTCAAGGTCAGGGAAATATAACTCTTTTCATGTTATATGAATCAAGTTCTCACCTCATGAGTCTAGTGGTTGCAGGGGTAGTGTCACTTCAGAAGCCCCTATATTTGGTACCATACTACCTAGAAAAATGCTATTTGTCTTGTTAAAGATAGGGTCTGATCTTACAGATCATAGCAGGATTGTGGGTCTGTAAGCTACAGAACTGAACACACAGGCAACTATGTTTTTAATTGCCTGTATCTCCGATTCTGTAGGTCTAAAAGCCATATGAAGTGATGTGAAGGATGAAGCATGCTTTATGCTCATGATCTCATGTGAAAATGGGTTGAGAAGAATCACTTTTTCCTGACTTTTCAGATAAAAAGAAAATTCTAGAAAGGGCATTTCAATGAAGGTCGCTAGTAGTTAAGTGGGGTAAAACCTTGGTGACAGGTTCTCTTTAAAGGACATCTGCCATCAGTGGAACTGTTTTTAGTCCATAAAGAAATTACACACTTACGACGAAAAGACGTCACCCGAGTGCCTTAATTTATGTATGCCTAGCAATGTAATTGTACCGCCTAGGGTCCTATCTTTTCCCTGTGAACGGAGCCGTACGTGTACCCATTGGTTGCCTATGGGCGACGTATGTACGGCCACAAGTGCCCCCTTACGGTGTGAATGTAGCAAAAGAGTTCTCCTTATGGAGACTGCCAATGCACTAAAAACAGTTCCGCTTAGTGCATAAAGAAAGATGCGCGTAATAATGAACTTCTACCGACAGTGAAACTAATGGCAGTTGCACTTTAAGCTTCATGCGTAGTTACCCAGTTGCAGAAAGTCCAGAGGGCTTTGGATGTGTTGCAGTTATCTCCATTATGCACGAGATGGTTTTCTTATTAGAAGATTTGGGGGGGAATTTTTCCAAGAGATGGTGCATCACCCTGCCGCACACATCAAACTGGATACACTATCAACTGGCCGTATATCAAGCTGTTAGTATATGTAGAGTAAAATTGTGTGCCCCAATTAACTCTATGCCAGGCCCTGCTCCTATGGTGTAGAGTTGGCAAAATAGAAGAAAAATATTTTCAAGGTTTGTACACCAGAAAAATGTCATACAAGCCATTGTCTTTCATTTGTACAAAAGCTTTACAAAAGGAATACCTGTGGTCTTGTTGTTCTTTATTAGGACACATATACTAAAAATACAGTTCCTATAATGACTAAATCATCACCAACAAAGCAGATTATATAACACACTTTAAACAGATTTAGGGGTACATGCACAGATGAAGCTGGCTGGCTTTCCCAGTCTATCAGTAAATGTGGGTCATTGCAAGCCCAAAAGTTGCACAAAATAAAACTAGATGGTATAAATGGTATGGTATGGATGGTATTTTTTACACTGTCTACCGTTTTTGCTTTTCATTGCAGGGAACAGAGTCCATTTTCTGCACCGTGATATGAACAGATACGACCAAGTACCTATTAGTAACCTGCTACGTTATGCAGGGGTGCAAGCAGTCCATTTTGGAGAAAAGCCACACATGCTGGAAGTATGACATTATACAAAGGGACAAACAGATGTTGGACTCTGATGTGACCCACAAGAGCAAACTATATTTTTATTATACATTTTTCCTAAGCTATTTATGTCAGTGGTCACCATTGAGAAACTTTGATAAAAGATAAATAAAATGTACTTTTCTACTTACTGTTCTGATTAAGTAACATGGAGGAAGAGAAAGAGGGACAAAAAGCACCTTCCCTTTTTTTCTAAAGCATGCCCATTGTCCCAACCGCAAGCATACTATAATATGAACCTGAATGGCCCCCACAAAGTATAACTCCCCATTACTGTGGCCAACCCCCGTATGGACCCATATAATACCCTCCTAATGCAACATATAAAACTCTTCATTTTATCCTCCTTTTACATTTGGTTTTACACTTTTATTTATCTCCCCAAACTTATACATAATACTATCTGTACTCCTACCCCCACCCCTCCTCAAATGGTGTGCCCTATGTTCTCTATCTCCCTGTCCTCCTGCCTCCTCCTGTCCTACAGCCTCTTCCTGTCTGCCAGCTTCATCCTGTCTTCCTGACTGCCAGCTTCCTCCTCCTGTAACCCCCTGTGCCTATTAAACTAAAAATAAACACAGTGACTTACCTTCCCTTGTTCCCCCGCAGCAGTCACTACCTCCTCACATGTCCCCTTCAGGCATTATGTGAGGAGGTAGGAGGGGCTGACCCCGCCTCCTTCTGGTGCCGATGCTTGGTCCGCTCTGCAGCTCTAATGTACGGGACCAGGGGAGGCAGGGCAATGTGTGGAAAAGAGAAGCACCCTGGGACATTTTCCCAGCACCTGTGACGGTGAGACAACAACCAAAAACCGGGACAGTCCCGCTGAATCCAGGGCGGTTGGGAGGTATTCATTAGGTATAATGGTGATAACTTCAAAATCTATTTCTTAAAGGTACATACTAAAAAATAACAACTAAAACTCGAAAGGAAATGTCACTGCTGCATTTTTGAAAATTTTACTACATTTGTCATTTGTTTCAGTACACAGAATATTAAATGATGGCAGTAGAAGTAAATTTATTCAGTGGATAACAAGCGCTCATATATCTACGTACATGGAAAAATAAAATGTTACGTTTGTAAGGAGGGGAGTAAAGAAAAAAACTGAAATAATTAAAATAAAGCATGACTGGAGGTTACACGTAGATGGCAGCTGGGGAGGTATTGTATCCCTCATACAGCATGGCTGACCTCAAAGGTCACTGCTTGTCCTCAAAGACTGTACAGTCATGGCCAAAAGTTTTGAGAATGATACAAATGTTATCTTACAATGTCTACTGCATCGTTTAATGGCAATTTGCATTTACCGTATCCAGAATGTTATAATGAGTGATCAGCTTCACAGCAATTAATTCCTAGTTCATATTTGCCTAGAAAATGAACGTTTTCCCCCAAAACACATTTCAACTTCATTGCAGCCTGCCTTACAAGGAGCAGCTAACATCGTTTCGGATTGCTCCAGTAACACAGGTGTGGTGGGTGTTGATGAGGACAGGGCTGGAGATCAATTTTGTCACTATTAAGTAAGAATCACACCACTGGACACTTTAAAAGGAGACTGGTGCTTCATCATTGTTTGCTCTCTCTGTTAACCAGGTTATCGCCTAGAAACATGTGCAGATCATCATTGCACTGCATAAAACTGCCTAACAGGTAGATATCGCGGCTAGAAAGATTGCACATCAAAGGAATCAAGAGAAGAGGTTCCTATGTTGCCAAAAGATTCCAGGCGCCCAAGAAGGACCAGCAGCGCCAGGACCGTCTCTAAAAGTGTTCAGCTTGGAGATCGGGCTACCAGCATGCGAGAGCTTGACTCAGAATGGCAGCAGGCAGGTGTGAGTACATCTGCCATGCACTGTAGAGGTGGAGACTCTTGGGCAAGGCCTGGTGTCAAGTAGGGCAGCAAAGAACCACTTCTCTCCGAAAAAACCTCAGGGACAGACTGATATTCTGCAAAAGGTAACGGAGTGGACTGCTGGACTGGGGTAGTGTCATTTTCTCTGATGATCCCTTTCTGATTGTTTTGGAACATCTGGAAAACATTTGTTCGGAAAGAACAACCTGTGAGATATACCACCATCTTGTCTCATGTGCCAACTGTAAAGCATCCTGCACCATTCATGTGTGGGGTTGCTTCTCAGCCAAGGAATCGCTCTCTCACAGTTTTGCCTAAAAACACATCATGATAAAGAATGGTACCAAATGTCCTCCAGACAACTTCTCCTCCACAACTCCAAGAGCAGTTTGGGTGATCAACAGGGCTTTTCCAACGATGATGGAGGCACCTTGCATGTTGTTGACGTTGTTGAGAGCTGCCAGGAGCATTGCAGAGGTCCTGAAGAAGAAGGGTCAACACTGCAAATATTTACTTGCTGCATTAAACCTAATCGTCAATAAAAGCTTTGTTACTCATAATATCATCAGTGATTTTTTTCAACCTTTTTTTGAGAGTCGCGGCACACTTTTTATATACTTAGAAAATCATGGGGCACAACCACCAACCCAATGACCTAACATCGGCATATTATAACAAGTTTAATATATAACGATTCTAAATTTTTTTACTCACTCATGTGAAACCTGGCCTTTCGATAACACAAAAGGGATATCCTGGTACTGAAGGGTGGAAAGACACACACGGCGCTTCCTCAACAGTCTCCTAGTTTCCCCCGTTTTTATATTGGTGCTGTTATTTGTGGCTCATATAACTGCAATATAAGGGGTACAATAGAAGATACTATGGCCATGAGGCTCTTATACTCACAGCATATGAGCTGGTACTTGTAGTACTCCAGCCGCATTACTAGAGTAATTTCTCATGTTACACATTTCTCATTGTACAGCGTAACTGCTGGGGTACTACAAGAGTACCCAGCTTCATGGTATCCGAATATCTGCCAACAGTTCCTATACTCAGGCAAAGCTCATATAAGTCAAGCAATTATTGGTGGGCACCTTACTGTAGCGTGTGGCAAAGATAATCGCCGGCCTCGTGGACGTCATTTTGTCGCACAGAGTTCAAGCTGCGCATCGTGTTAATATGTACACGCTCCTACATTGTAAGAGAGGCCGTCGAACTTCTGCCATTGCTGGGAAACAAAAACACAGGGACAACCATCAGTTTTGGGGCAAATTTCCCTCGCGGCTGGCACACCCGACCTGGTCTATCGTCAGGGACATTGAAATCACTTCGTCATAAATGATTTGCAAACATTGTATTTTCCTGTTGTGAGGACAAAAAAAACCTTTGCAAACACACATAAAAGCCAGAGGGCAACAATCCAGATCATTGGGAAATAATGAGTTTGCTGTCATTCCAAAACTTAGCGTACGGCCCTGACCTGTTGAGCTCCCAGTTGTTTTCCACAGCTGAGCGATGGATCCGCGTCTAATAGTGTGTCTTATTGATGCCGCATGGTGTGGATGGGCGCGGTATACAGATTGATATTATCAATAACCTACCGCGGTATCTTCTCTTCCGCACTGTCCCACACGACCTCACTATAAAAAGCCAGCTCGCTCCGTCATGACACATTGAGGGAACGTCGCTAGAGCTTGGGATCCTCCGTCGGTATCTTGCGTCGGTTTGTGTTGTGCGTCTTTCTTTTACTGTATTGTTGACAGGACATCAAGTGCGCATCCACTGTCCTTCCTGCGATTAGCATTTACTCATTCGGTTATTCTACTGTCACTGGTAGTGTTCTATTGTCATTCTTGCCCACAAACCAAGCATGGACTGAGGAGGAAAATCCGCCGCGCCCAATCATTGACCCAGTCATCACGCTGCAACGACCTTTGTTCTGCTGTAGAACGTGGAGGACAGTGGTTTTCCGTGAAGCGGAAGGAAGGCGGGATGCTTGAGGTCGCGTAGCGGTGTGGGGAATAATCCGTGACCGGGCCGTGCGTTTACAAATTAGAAGGGGTGGACCGCGGAGGCGGGGATTACGCTGTCCCTCGCCGGGTTGTCCTCCAGTTATCATTCATACCGCTCTACCTATCCCATATGTATTTGTGACCTTTATTAAAGGGGATATTGTAACAGTTCCAGAGCCATCCACGCCCATGAATGTTCCATGGCTTCTGTAGATCAGCCCACAAACCTTGCCATCAGGTGTAATAAGGCGTTGTGTGCCTGCCTTGCCTCCCTGTATAGGACTCTGTACCTTATCGCAAATGCGAGCCACAAAAAACTAGCCAACTAGACACCAGTCATACTCCATCTTACACTCATTAATCTCAAATACAATTTCATGATGTCATGTAAATGAAAAACACCTCAAAGGTCACTGCTTGTCCTCAAAGACTGTACAGTCATGGCCACAAGTTTTGAGAATGATACAAATGTTTATCTTTACAATGTCTACTGCATCAGGTTTTATAATGGCAATTTGCATTTACTCCAGAATGTTATAATGAGTGATCAGCTTAACAGCAATTAATTCCTAAGTCAATATTTGCCTAGAAAATGAACTTTTTCCCCCAAAACACATTTCAACTTCATTGCAGGCCTGCCTTAAAAGGAGCAGCTAACATCGTTTCAGTGATTGCCCCAGTAACACAGGTGTGGGTGTTGATGAGGACAGGGCTGGAGATCAATTTGTCA